>CM073731.1:16120927-16485996 GCA_037113605.1 Calophaca sinica
AAAGTAAACTCAAATTAAAGAAAAATTACTGCATTTTTAGCTTTAAATTTTAGCAGTTGAGATTGAAAACAAAAAATTGGCATTGATGATGGTAAGTTTGGAAAATATTGTTAGATGGATTAGATCTGATCGATGACTGCAGTAACAAAAATTGGGAAAAACGAACCCTCAAACATGGGAGAAATTAATATGAGGATGAATTTTGACCCGGAATTTGTTAGGTACCAGAGTAATGGAATGGTGTCACACAGCTAAAATAAAAGACGAGAAAATAAGGAAATGAACACACAAAATTTACGTGGAAAAACCCTCAACAAATAAGGGAAAAACCACGGGGCAAGACCAGAAGAATTTCACTATGTGGGAAAATATTACAAGAATACCTCTCACAAAATACCTCACAAATACTCTCACAATACTCTTGTTGAGTATAAGAAATAATAAAAGAGGAAGAAGAGAAATGTTTGGGATGATTACAAAAGCATTACTAAGCCTCCTTATATAGGCTCCAAAGCCTTCACCAAAGCAAGAACCCACCGATGTGGGACTTGCTGTAACATTCTCCCACTTGAAGATTTTGATTGAGTCAATCATATCTTCACACCACTCTTTCTCGCCTTGCCATTCCATGTAAACTACGTTTACGATAGGCCATAGGAGGATCGACACCAAATAAACTTGTCGGCATTGATCGGCCGTCATCACATCTGCTAGGTTATTTTTGGTGTGAATCTTTTGCATATCCACGGTTCCTTTCTCTACCACTTCACGAACAAAGTGATCTTTGGGTATCTATATGCTTTGTCCTGGAATGAAAAGCTGGATTCCTTGCAATGTGCAAGGCACTCGATTGTCACAATACACGGTAATCATCTGTTGCTTGTGCCCAAGTTCCTCCATTAAACCTTTAATCCAGATAGCTTCCTTGCAAGCACTGGTAGTCGCCATGTACTCGGCCTGTAGTAGACAAAGCTACAACGATGCAGAACTTAGATAACCAACTCACCGCTCCCCAGAATCGTGAATACATACCCGGTAGTGGATTTCCTTTTATCAAGATCACCGCAAAATCTGAATCAACATAACCCCGACAATGAATTACGATCCTCCGTAACATAATGCAACATCTGAGGTTCCTTTGATGTATCTAAGGATCCTCTTAACAGTATTCAAATGCTCTCTACCTGGATTTGCCATAAACCGACAAACCGCTCCCACTGCTTGTGCAATGTCTGGTCTTGTACATATCATGGCATACATAAGGCTTCCCACCGCTGATGCATACGGTACTCGAGACATTTCCATCCTCTCCGCTTCATTGCTAGGACTCATACCTGAGGATAATTTAAAATTGACAGGAAGCGGGGTAGAAATTGGCTTACAATCTTGCATGTTGAAGCGCTGTAAGACCTTCCTTAGATAATTCGTTTGAGAAAGCCAAATCTTCCTATCATTTCTGTCTCGGTGAATTTGCATCCCTAAAATCTTGTTTGCGGGTCCCAAGTCCTTCATATCAAACTCCCTAGCCAACTGTGCCTTTAATTCCTGGATTCGATCTTTGTTGGGGCCTACCACTAACATGTCATCCACATACAACAAAGAAATGATGAAATCATTATCATCAAACCTCTTGTAATGCGTACAATGGTGCGAACTCGATCTGTTGTAACCAAGGCTAATTATGAAGGAATCAAATCTCTTGTACCAACATCTGGCGCTGCTTTAGACCGCATGCAGATTTGGTCAACCTACAAACCAAGTTTTCTTTTCCTTGTTCTTTAAAGCCTTCGTTGAAGCATATAAATTTCTTCTTCAAGCTCTCCATGAAGAAAAGCAGTCTTTACATCCAACTGCTCAAGATGTAAATCAAATGCACGACACATTGCCAACACTACCTCGATAGTAGTAAGTCGACAACCGGAGAAAATATCTCGTCAAAGTCTATCCCTTCTTTCGAGCATAACCTTTGACTACAAGTCCGCACGATACCGCTCCACTTGATCATTGCCGTCTCGTTTAATTTTGAACACCCATTTGTTCCCGATGGCTTTCCGACCCTTTGGAAGTTCAACAAGTTCCCAAGTCTTATTTCTATGTAGGGCTTCCATTTCTTCCTGCATTCTTTGTCATCCATTGAGAAGCATCTGAATCGTTTCAACGCTTCTTGAAGAGGCGATGGTTCACCTTCTTCGCCAAAAGACGGTATGCATCATGGCAGCCATAACATAGTCCGAGTGCCATGATGGTGCCGTTATCGGCGTGTTGATCGTCGAACTCCTTCATCATTGACCTCATCCGATTCTTGTTCTATGTGCTCGTTACGCTTGGAAGAATCATCTTCTTGAGTCTTTCTCTCCAACCGCACTATAGCAGTCTCCTTGGAAGTCTTTGTCATTTTTACGCTCACTTTGCAGTTCATTTTCTGCAAAGACTACATCTCTGCTAACAATAAGCTTGCGGGTAGTGGGGTCCCACAAGCGATACCCCTTGACATTGTCAGCATAACCCAAGAATATACATTTTCTGGATTTTGGATCCAATTTTGTTCTTTCTTGGGAGTTGTACATTACGTACGCAAGACATCCAAACACATGTAAAGAAGAATAATCTACCGGCTTTCCTTTCCACATCTCCATTGGTGACTTCAAACCAATCGCTGTTGATGGCGATCGATTTATCACGTAACAAGCAGTTTTGACTGCTTCTGCCCAAAAAGATTTGGCCAATCCCGATGTTCTCAGCATAGCTCTTGTTCTTTCTAGGAGAGTCCTGTTCATCCGCTCTGCTACACCATTCTGCTGAGGTGTATGTGCAACAGTGAATTGTCTCGTAATACCCTCTTGCTTGCAGAATGATAGAAAGTTACCATCTACATATTCTCCTCCATTGTCTCGCCTCAAGCACTTGATTTTCTTCCCGTCAAGCTCTACTTGTGCTTTGAACTCCTTGAATACTGGAAACACATCTGACTTCTTCTTGATTGGGTACACCCACAATCTCCTGGAGTAGTCATCAATGAATGATACAAAATACTTTGCTCCCCCCATGGATGTTTCCGGCGACTCCCACACATCAGAATGTATCAAGTCTAGTATGCGTTTGCTTCGGTAGCTACTTTTGCAAATTTCAATCTATGTTGCTTACTTGTCACCACGATTATCACAGAAGGGTAAAGTTACCGTCTTGAGCCAGGGTAAGAGATTGCGTTCCGCAAGAACTTTCAAGCCACGTTCTGACATATGGCCTAGCCTGCGATGCCACATCATCGTTGATTCTTCATGGCTCGCTGATGCAACTGATGCATCCGCCTCTTGCAACGTATCTCCCAAAAGCATGTATAGATTGCTTGTGATCTTTTCTGCTTTCATCACCACAAGGTTGCCCTTCACTACTTTCATGACTCCACCTTCAATATGGATCTTGCACCCGAGGTCATCCAATTGCCCAGTGGACAATAGATTCCTTTTCAAGCCATTCACATGTCGTACCCCTTGTATCTTACGAACAGTACCATCTTGCATCTTTATTCTGACAGTACCGATTCCAACAATTTCTAAGGCGTGATCATTTCCCATAAACACGGATCCTACCGAGACAGGCTCATAAGTACAAAACCAATCACGGTGTGAAGTCATGTGCCATGTCGCACCTGAGTCCACTATCCAAACATCATTGAGTTTCCTTCCACCTTTAGGACTTGCTGCTCCGCTATACAGGATTTCTCCATCATCTGAGGTACTTGCAACACAACCTTGAGAGGTTGATGCTCCTGAGGTCTTCTCTCCATTCTTCTTGTTCCAACACTCCTTCTTCAAGTGCCCTCTCATGCCACAGTTATAGCATTTGAGATTCTTTCTTCTTCGAGATTTTGATCTACCATGATCTTGGCTCCCACTGGGGCCACGTTCCGTTGATCTGCCTCTCGTCATCGATAAAGCTTCTGCTTGCTTCGAACTTTCTGACCTTTCCTCCTTATTCTTGCGCCTGGATTCTTCTTCAAGAATTGCACCGGCAACATCATCAAAGTGAAGAGTGTCGAACATTATTGTTTGTAATGTTGATGATGAGTTGATCATCTGAATCTGGTAAACTCTAAAGTAAAAGTTACGCACGTTCATTTTACGCTATTTTGAAATCGATCTTTGTGGTGAGCAAATAGCGTGTTCAGGGTGTTAATGTGATCCGTCACCAATGTGGATTCACTCATTCGAAGAGTGTAGAGTTTTCTCTTCAAGAATATTCTTGTGTGAAGTGACTTAACCTCGTACAATTTGTTAAGTACATCCCAAATCTCCTTTGCAGTCTTTTTTTCTGCAACACTTGACAAAACTGAATCCGCCATTGCTAGGTGCAAATTGGCAACAGCATTGCCATCCTTCTCTTTCCACTTTTCATCAGTCATATCTGCAGGTCTGCCTTCAATTGCTTCCAAGCAATTATCCTTCCTCAAAACTGCCGCCACTTTCAATTTCCACAGGGAGAAGTTACTCCCGTTGAACTTCTCTATCTCAAATTTTGCTGCCATGGTTGTACACAAACCAAACCGGATTACACTATTTCACAGTGAATAGTATAGTATACGTGAACAGTATTGTACGTATCCTGTATACCAGAACAAATCAAGTATATGTTAACAATTGCTGTAAAAGTATACAACCACACGTATGAATAGTAACCGTATATGGGAATAGTATCGATTATCTTTGGAATAGTGATTTGTAGGCGTAAATAGTACACCAGTAAGTTCCCAGGAAAGAGGTGGGTCACCAATGGACACGCTTAAATACCAAGTCTTTCCTTAGCCAGAACTTTTCCTAGACATGCACTTCTACACTACCACACTATTTCCAGCAACAATTCTTTTCTGATGTGGAAGATCAGACAATGCTGCAACCACAGAGCATACTAAGAACCGACACCTTCCTAGAGTGACGCAGCGGAATAGTATCACCAACCTTGGAGCTCTGATACCACTGTTAGGTACCAGAGTAACGGAATGGTGTCACACAGCTAAAATAAAAGACGAGAAAATAAGGAAATGAACACACAAAATTTACGTGGAAAAACCCTCAACAAATAAGGGAAAAACCACGGGGCAAGACCAGAAGAATTTCACTATGTGGGAAAATATTACAAGAATACCTCTCACAAAATACCTCACAAATACTCTCACAATACTCTTATTGAGTATAAGAAATAATAAAAGAGAAAGAAAAGAAATGTTTGGGATGATTACAAAAGTATTACTAAGCCTCCTTATATAGGCTCCAAAGCCTTCACCAAAGCAAGAACCCACCGATGTGGGACTTGCTGTAACAGAATTTAAGGTGCATGCACATAGTCTATTAGTGCACCATCAATAGAACATTATTCTCATCAGTCTCGTATACAATTTGGGGATTATAACAAATTTTTTATTACTTTTGATAAAAAAAATGAGAATAACTATTTTTTTTAAAGGACATCAGGACTCACTTTGGACTCGTTTTTAAGTAAAAAAACTGAATCACGGTAACTAAAAAAATTAGTTAATTACATTAATTTTTTTAATTTCAGCTAAAAAATAAAGTCAAATCTCAAAATTGTCCTTGATAACATTTAATACAGAAGACAAAAAAAGGTACGTTAGAAAGAGAATTTGAATTAAATATGGGTATTTTCGAAATGAATTCATTAAAGAGAATAAAGTAGTTAGAAATTTTATATATTTTAGACCACAATACATAATTTTTTTTTTTATAATCCAGCCTGAAGCTTGGAGGGAGTAGTTTTTTCTTATACTACTGATACAGGATAGAGTCTTTTTTTAATAAATAATTTAAATTTTAACATATTTAGCTATTATCAATGATATACCGATAAATCACGTAAACCTTAAACGCTGGCTTATACTATTAAGATTTGAGAATAAGCAAGTTGGGTGAGAATGGTACACTGGCAATGGCAGAGCAAGGTGTGTGTTTCTGTTCCAACAACTAGATGGTGAGAGAGAGGAAGAACTGCTGGTCCAACTCTCGCCACAGTTTGGTGCCGCCTATTAATGAAGTTAGGGGGAAGTTATGGGTCATACCTGTCTAGCGACTCAACACGGTTGTTCAATCTGTCGAAGTTTCTTTCAACTGCCACGTGCATGAAAACCAAATGGTAGCTGAGTAATATATCATCCTCTTAATTATTCCCTCGGTCTCATTTTATTTATTTATTTTTTTTATTGTGAGACTTATATTAGTAACATCACATATTTTTTACTATAAGAGTGAGTTAGTTCATAAAAAAAATATTTTAAAAAAAAAAATTAAATATTTAAAAGTATTAATTAAGAAAAAAATATTTTCAATGGTTCATTAATTAGTCTGTATAAATTAGAGTTTTATTTTTTATAATAAAAACACGAGGGAGTACAACAAATATTAAATTAAAAACTTAAAGTGAGTATCTATCTACTTTTGAACTAAAAAACTTAAATACATGAGTATCTACTTTTGAACTAAAAAACTTAAATACATGCAGAAAATCTTTAAAGTTTAAACCAATTGATTGGGATAACATAACCTTTTTTTTAAATACAGTATGTCGCAAAATATTCCCGAGACGTTATTGTGAGATGTAGCATTTATTATCACTTGAATGATTATTTTATAAAAATAATTTTGTAAGGTAGGATTTGGAGAATGTACCAAAAAAAAAGGGTAGGATTTGGAGAGTACAATATTAATAAATTGTTGATTAAATTCTGTAGATATTTAGAATTTTAATAAATTTTTAATTAAGTTTTGGAAATTTAAAAACTTTTATTCACGTTACTGTTTTTTTCCATAAAATCACAACTAAATACTTGAAGATTGACACTGTTAAATTAATGTCAATTATTGTTGATGTAATATTACATAATAAGTTTTGTCTTTTTTATCCCCATATTTCTATTGTTTTTTATTTAAGAATATTTTAGGCTGCTAAGGTGATACTTTTGAAGGGGCCATGATGACCAACCCGGATACTATAGTGACAAGAATTTTCAAAGTTAAATACTTTCCACAGGGGAATTTTCTTAGGGCTGCTTTAGGGCATAACCCAAGCTTTATTTAGCATAGTATCAGGACTTCCAAAATTTTGCTTGAAGAAGGCTATCGATGGAAATTGGGAAACAACACTTTGATTGATATTTGGAACACTCCATGGCTTCGTTGCACTGATGGGCCCAAAATTCATATTGTCCCAGCAAGCTCAAATTGTAATCTCATGGTTAGTGCCCTCATTGATTTTGAACGTGGTGTTTGGGATGAGCCCATAGTCCGTGGCCTGTTGGGCCCGCGTGATGCTGATGAAGTCCTCAAGATTCCACTCTTGGACTTGACCAAAGCTGACTCGGTCATTTGGAGGTTCGACAAAAGGGGCCTCTACGCAGTGAAGAGTGCCTATAGGGTTTGTATGGAGAGACTCGTGGACAGCGAAAGCTTGAAGATTCCCGGTGATTGGACAAAGATTTGGGCGCCGGAGATTTCGCCAAAGGTGTGATCGTTTGCTTGGCGTGCGGCTCGAGAGTGTCTTCTAAACCGCACTCGTTTGCGCACCAGAGGTGTGGATTGCCCTGAGCTCTGTGTTTGCGGTTCACAGGTACCTGAAAATAATTAGCACATGTTCCTTACTTGCTCAATTAGTATAGATTGCTGGAATCGCACTGGTCTTAGGAAAGTAGTTGAGCAAATTATAGATCAAAGCTCTGGTTTCACTGAATTTTTCTTTAAGGCTTGTGCGCAGATGGAGGCGGAGAGTTTTTGCTCGTTCGTCATGATCTTATGGAGTCTGTGGAAAAGAAGAAACCAAAAATTTTGGGAAAATGTTGAGGAATTGGTTACCCAAGTCTTGGCTCAAGCTGATACTGTTTTAAAATCATGGAGATATGCGCGCAAGGTTCCAGTGCGGCAGGTACCATTGTCACTGCCAGAGTTGGTTACCTGGACTCCTCCACCAGCTGGGAAGCTAAAATGCAATCTGGATGCTGCGATTATGAAGGATCAAAACAGAGTTGGAATGGGTATGTGCTTGAGGAATGATGCTAGTGCTTTTCTTCTAGCGCGAACTGATTGGTGTCAAGCCAACATGAGTGCGCCTGAGGGTGAAGCATGGTATCTCTTGCAGGCTCTCCAATGGGTAGTGACTACTCACTTTGCAGATTTAATCTTTGAGACAGATTGCAAACAAGATGTTGATGATGTGCGCAATGTCAAACCAGATTTATCTGAATACAGCTGTCTTATAGAGGCATCCCGAGCTATTCTCGTCACAAACCACAATTTCCAAGTGGTGCACACTAGGCGACAAGCTAATGGTAGCGCTCATGTTCTTGCAACGGCGTCTATCTATTATGCTCATCGCACTGTTTTTACCAATATCCCACAGTGTATTTGGAATATTATTATTAATGAAATGACATGATTTTGTTGCGTCAAAAAAAAAGTGGCCATGATATTTTTTTTCCTTGTGTTACAATGTCCAACACACTGAAAGTATCATCGATCTCTTGTTTTTAGCCAAGAGATGATATAAGTGGCCTAAGTGTAAAAGAAGATATATAACTGGCATAAGTTCCAAAGAGGTGATACAAGTGGCCTAAGTGCCAAAATAAAGGGGGGATGAGAGGCCAAAGTGATGTCTACGTATTGATATGGCCTTTTGGTAATTAAGGGTATAGGAAGAACATGCAAGACAAAGTTAAATTAGTCATGAGGCAAGAAAAGGGTCTGATCACAAGCAGGGTCGGCTTAAGGCCAAGCAAGTAAAGTAAGGGTTTTGTGCCTCAAAATTTTTGACAAAAAAAATGGCTTCAAAATTTTTATTTTCGCTTAATATAGATAACCGAATTCTTTTGGATTATAAAAAATTTGTTTAGCTTAGATAATATGACATAAATGATGTTTTTTTACCTTTGTGGTTGTGGGTTCAAACCCCACTGTGACTGATTTTGTTGTAATTTTTAAACCTTTGTTTAGAGGCTTTTTAGGCCTCTAATGAGGGTTTGCTTTAGCCTTCAACGGGTATTAGGCTGGTGCTCACATTAACCTTCAAGTGGATGCCTCTTGAATGGTTTGAACTGAAGTTAGTTTATATGCTAGATAGAAAGAGGTCATTTACCGATGTACATTAGTTTAAAGTAAGAAAAAAAAAACACGTTATTTGGCCATGTTCAATGTAGCTATACATAAAGGAAGAAAAAAAAAGTAACTTACTTTAGACAAACATACACGAGTTTAATTAATAATTATAATACTTTTTTTTAGGCAAAAGAGATGAGAGAGGCCTCGTTAAAACCTTCTGATGCAAAACCCTCCTTAGGAAAAAAACACCAAGAAAGAAAAAGAGTACCCCTGCCTAAAATTTATTAATAAAAAAGGAAAAACAAACAAACATGGGGGGACTAGACCAAAACCCATGAGCAGAAACAAAATGAAGATCCGCAAGAAAGAAACACCCGCCTAAAAAGGTAAAACAAAGCTTGACATGCACATACATCACAATAATGGCTTTCATCCCAACTATGTTGGCACCAAAGCCATTAACAATCATATGCAGCACATCAAGGGAAGACAAAGTAAAACCCAACCCCAAGGTGAGGCAATTATAACTAAAGACTGCAAAAAGCAAACAAGCCAAAAGCAAGGCACAATTACTTGAATCTATAACAAGGACAACCCAATCTATTATTAAAGAAATCTTCATAAAGAAACTTAGGCAGCGAATTCCACCAGATGAAGCCAGAGATACCAAGGCCATGAGCCGCTAAACGATCCGCGCAGTTATTCCCTTCACGAAAAATATGAGACACAAGGAAAGTCATATGCTTTGTTAGAGCAATGCAGTTATTCCATCTATTCTTAAGACACCAAGGCACAATACTTTGATTCTTAAAAGCGCCAACAACCAACTGAGAATCGCACTCCAGCCAAAGGTGATGCCAACCCTTCTGATAAGCAGTCTCAATAGCAAACATAGCGCGAATAATTACGCCGAAAGAGTTTTTAATACCCAGATTAGCGGAAAAACAACCCACAATAGCTGCATTATAATCACGAAAGATACCCCACAGAAGCGGGGCGGGCAACCGCCCAGCGGCAAAGTCGGTGTGCATTTAAAAACAAAGGTTGAGGGAAATCCAAAAACCTCTTTAATAATAGGAGCTGATGCAGGGTGACACAGAATCTTGAAAGCTTTCAAAATGGAAAACTCCTCTATAGATGGGAACATAGTGCCTTTGCTATAATTACCGGAAGATAAACATTAGCAATAATGAGATTAATAACAGATCCCCAGGGAGCACCTTATTATCAAATCTCGGCTTATTCTGCAAAACCAAATAGCCCAGACTATGTTCACCACACAAAGCTACAACAACATCCAAAACCTGGGAGCTCCAAGTTCTATTACAAACCTCAAGAATAGTACCAACCGAGAGCAGTCAATATGAATGCCGAGGATGCTTTCAAGCCAGCCAAAGAGACAAGGCAAAAGTACAACCATGGAGCAGGTGGGACGAACTTTCCGAATTATTGCCACATAGGCTACAGATCAAACCACAGTAACACCACCTTTTCTCAGATTATCATCGATTGGGCGACGATTGTGAATTAATGTCCAAAGCAGGAAAGACTTAGAAGGAGGGATAGCACTTCTCCAAATAATCTTACACCAAGGCAAAGAATTACGAATGGGTTCAAAAAACAAGTAAGCATCTTTAAAAGATAAAATACCTTTTTCATTAGGCCCCCACATAATAGCGTCTGATGTCTGAAGTTTCGGAATAGCTATCTCTTTTATCTCAGCCATAACGCTAGATGCTCTAGCAAAGAATATTGTCTTGGGATAGACCAAGCTCCATCAACAATAAAATCTTTCACCTTCGCATGCAGCAAAGGGTGCAAATAAGGAGGAAGGTTTAGAAGGTCCACAATTGGCTGAGACAACCACTTATCCCTCCAAAAGTTAACTTTAGATCCATCCCCAATATTCCAGGAAGAATGCTCATCAATAAAGGATAAACAGGTTTTAATACCTGGCCAAATAGAGGAAGAGATATGGTAAGTGACAAGTCTATTATTCCTAACCGCTCTAGCTTTCAGCAGAGAGGTCCAATATAGGTCCGAAACTTTGAAATCCCAAGCAAGCTTTAGCATGCCAGCTTTATTAATGGACTTAATAGAACGGATGCCCTCCAAAGACGGTCTAGTCACTTTGTCCCAGGCAACGGTGACCAACTTACGCTGATTAACATCTCCAGACCAAATAAAATTACGAATCCACTGATCAACCAAAGACAACAAGCTCGAGGGCCAGGAGTAAACCTGAAAGCTATAAACCATCATACCCAGAATAACCGATTTGACCAGTTGCACTCTACCCATGATAGACAGTAAGGAACCTTTCCAATCCGCAAGCTTAGTTTTGATTCTATCCACAATAGGCATAAGATGAGATTTTCTAGGAGTGCCTTTAAAGAGGGGGACACCAAGATAAGTGAAGGGAAAAGTACCTGAAGCAAATCCCAACTGATTAGAAATAGCATCCTGACGAGAAGGAGAGACATTGCCCACATAAAATTTAGATTTATCCGAGCTAACAACCTGACCGGAAATAGCCTCATAATCAGAGAACAGACGCAGCAGACCGGAAATCGATTTTTTAGTCACCTTACAGAAAATCAAAACATCATCCGCATATAAAACACGACTAGGCATCCTGAAACCTCGAGGACCCGTCATCAACTGAAGCTTGCCTTCATTGACGAGCATAGAAATACCCCTGCTAAGAACTTCTTCGGCAATGCAAAATAAGAGAGGAGAAAGAGGGTCACCCTGTCTAACACCACGTTTACAACTGAAAAAGCCAACCGCATGACCGTTAACAGAAATAGAGAGCTTAGCAGAATTTAAAATCAAGCTGATCCAGGAGCAAAAAGTATCACCAAAACCAAAAGCCTACAAGACTCTAAGAAGAAACTGCCAGTCTATAGTATCCAAAGGATCGCTTATGGAGCAAATTAACAGTTTCTGAAGCAGTGCAAATACAATCAGAAATACTTCTACCTTTTATAAAACCCCTTTGATTCTCAAAAATAATCTTGGGAGCCACAATTGAAAGCCTGTCAGCCAAAACCTTAGTGATAATTTTAAACTAAAAGTTAGCTAGGGCTGTCGGACGGAACTGGTCAATCCTGTCAGCTCTTGAGACTTTGGGAATAAGGACCACCATATTAGAGTTCAAGTTAGGAAGTAACCAACCTTGCCTGAAAAACTGAGTAACCGCAGCATAAACATCCTCGGCAATAATATCCCAATAAGTATGATAGAAGAAACCCCCAAAACCGTCAGGCCCCGGAGCGCTGTCACCATTTAAAGAGAAAACCGCTTGCTTAACCTCCTCAAAGGAGGGCAACCTAGTTAGCAAATCATTATCTCATGTGATCCTGATTGAAGGAATAACTTTATCAATAAGATCATTAGAGCGACAAGAATTACCCACTACAAAAAGATCTCAGATAATAATTTAAAATATGTGCCTCGATATCCTCGCCTCGGATAAAAGATCATCACCATTCTTAATAATGTATATTTTCCTGGTAGTCCCCACGATTTTGGCGGTCGATGAAAGAAAGCGGTGTTTAAACACCTGTAGATGCCAATTTATTCGAGCCTTTTCTCTCCAAAAATCGTCTTCCACACCTAGAGCATTTTGCAAAATTAATTGAGCTTCCTTCTCCCTACTGAAGAGATCATCAGAGCCGCCTGATTGGTCAATATCTAATTGAATGGAGTCTAAATTAGCCATAGCATTAGAGACTTTACAATGAACATCACCAAAAACCTGCTTATTCCAAACCCTGAGCTTGGTTTTGAGAATTTTAAGTTTTTGAGAAAGAACATACATAGGACAACCATGAACCTGAGTTTTCCAAATATCCTGGATGACAGGTAAACAATCAGGATGTCTAGCCCACATTTGCATGAATTTAAAGGAAGAAGCAAATTGACGATCAGATTTCTTCAAAGTAAGAAGCAAAGGGAAATGATCAGACCGATCCCTTGTAAGAGTGCAACAATCAACAGAGGTCCAGAAATCAATCCAATTATCATCACAGAGAGTCCTATCAAGCCTCTTGGCATTATATTGACGACCCAGTCTACCATTTGACCAAGTATAATGAGCCCCACTCGTAGGGAGATGGATAAATGATCATTGTCAGACCAAGCACCAAACTCAGAACAAGAGATGCAGCGAGGGCTTACTGCACCACGACACTCATGAGCACCAAGAAACGACATTAAAATCACCAATATAGCACCAGGGTTCAGAGTTAGAAGCATGAAGGGAGTGTAGGCCAGCCCATAAATCCCTGCGTAAAATGTAACTAGTAGAGGCATAAACAACAGCTAAATTCAAAACTTGACCTGCATAGTCAATAGTAAAAGCAACAAATTGATGTGCCCTTTGAGTAACAACAGGATCATACTCAATGAAGAGAAACACCACAGATTAGATGGGAGAACACCTCTATCATTTTCTGCAAAAAGCGATAAATTTAAAGAGCGAAAAAAATCAACTGGAATTTGACTAAAAGCAACCCAAGGTTCAGCAATGAGCAAAACATCGGGTTTATGCAATCTGCAAAGATTCTTGAGAGCAAGTCTGGTGTCTGGATTCCCAAGACCCCGGACATTCCAATAAATGACTTTTAACATAATGGAGATAAAGAATCACTCTTAGAACGAGTTCTATACCCAGAGTTACGTTGAACTTTTAGCTGTTGCTTTCTCATCTTTTTCTTCTGAAACTTAGAAATAACATTAGTAAAATCCCTGTTGTCCTCTCCTAAATACTCAGATACTTTCAGGGCATTATCCTTCCCACTGTCTATAGTTTCATCATCAGAAATATCCTCCGCATCCCCCCAGAAACGACCCATCACTTGTAGGTCCTTAGCAACCAAAGAGCCAGGTGCAGTATCAGTAATAACCACGCCACTGGTAGAGGCATTAGCCTCTGATGAAATAGCGATAGCATCAACCTTATTTAAATAATTATCTACAGCAGCTATAGCATCCATAACAGGAAGAACATTTATATCTTTAAGTAAAGCAGCAGATTCATTAACATTTATAGGGCTAGACCTACTTACAAGGCGTGATGCGGGACATGAGAAGCTACCAACTTTGTTTAGGATGTGCAACAGACATCATTCTTTGCAAGGATGACGCCATTTGTGCCTTGCAAGATATCTCTGGTTGCCTAACCGGCTCTTGATCAACCGTGGGATTCTGTTTCATAACGACGAGCTCAGGAGTTTCTTGAACCACCTCCACCTGAATGTCAGTCCCGGAAGACTCAGCAGCAGAATCTGACACCTCACTCCCCCCCGCATGAGTTTGTTCATGAACCGGATCCTTATGACGATGATAACTAGGACCCTCCCCGTTAGTTGCACCTGGAAACGAAGTGTCAACTACCACTTCCTTCTGTTTAGCTGCATCGTCCAGGTTTTACGTGGTCGCCCTTCTTTGGTTTAGGAATTGCAGGCTTGTGAGAAGTTGCAGCAGCAGGAGCCTGCCTAGGTCGATCTTCCACCACCTTATTCCGCTTGCACTAACTTGTAAGATGCCCAATGGAGTGACAGGTAGAACAGAAAGCCGGCAAGTTTTCATATTCAAGCCCCACATAGAAGTCATACCCTTCTCTCTCAACCAGAATACTATCACGAACCTCCGTGGATAAATCAAGGTCCACCAACACCCTTGCAAAGTGACCAAAGGTCCGGTTCTTGGCGGCCTCGTCCAAACAAATCGGAATTCCCAAACCACTTGCAATAGCAAAGATGATATTGGGACTCCAATACTCTTGAGACAAACCAAAGATTCTCACCCAACATTGTGCCGAAGTCTGCTTCATCGTGTGAGGATTAAAGTCCGGCGACCAAGAGAACAGCCGCAGAAAACCAGGTTTCAGGCTCCAAGAGCCATTCGAAAGAACACTTCGCAGGTCCTCTATATTGGCAAAAGCAAACTCATAGTATCCCTTCCCTAGAGGAATCACAGTCCAATTCTTCAAAGGCCTCCATAACTCCAATAACTTTGAATACAAGTCTGCCACTTTCAAAGGTTTGTCACCTTTTTGAAATAACAAACGGCCATGCAAGTGAGACTTGCATCTTTCAAGACCCTGCTGATAGTCTTGTTCCGGAATCTTGATCACAAGCGCACCCCCCTTGATGCATGGTCGAGGAAATTGACTGATCGGGATGTCGCAAACGTTGCTGAGAACTTTCGCAAAAGACTTGCGCTGTGGAGACACATCTTGACGTGAAACGTTGTTGTTGTTGTGCGCCGGTGGAGGATCGACCTCGTGGGGAGAATGCCGCCATGAATTGCCAAGGGCAGACCACGGCCATGACAGGCGCACCGTGGAAGGCCAGCTGTAGCAGACCAAAAACGCGCTGTCACCGTGGAATGCACCGAAGAAGAAAACCAGTGCGCCGAGGAAGAGAACCAGTGCGCCGAAGAAGAAAACCAGTGCACCGCGACAACAGGGGTAGAGGGGGTCTGAGGCGCAGCCAGGCAGCAGCCACACACGATGGCGTATCGTGCGAACCCTAGCAGGCCTTGTTTTACGTGGAAAAGGCGTTCTTCAGTTGTCGCCGGAGATGTGTGCGCCGGACCAGAAGGGTGGTGAGCCGGGGTCGGGGAGGTGGTGATCGGCAAGGGAGACGACGATGCAAACCCTAGCAGTCCTTAAAGAAAATTTTTATGCCTAAATAAAATTTTCTATTTTTCTTAATCAATTATAATACTTAAATGTCTAAGAATCTGAGAAATAGATGTGTGTGTGTTAAGGTTATTTTATTCACTTGAGCTTATCATATTTTATTTCTACTTTTTGTTTTTAGATGAATTGTGATCAATTTTCACTAGGTTAATTTGTATTTTTTTTTTCGTTTTTTTTTGAGATTTTGTAAACTACTACTATGAAATAAAAGAAACTTAAGTTTATGAATAATGTTAGATCTTATTTAAGATGTTGCATTTCTTTTCTAGAAAGAGAATAAAAGAAAACAATACCTAGAACCTACACACAAAATATTTCCACGCAAATTGATTACCCTTGACTAAAAGTATCATCGAAGACCCATATAAAAATGCTTGGTAATATTTATGTTATTTAACAAATATGTTCTTATTTACTCTCACGTTCTATATACAATTACATAAGAAGATAATGGATCCAGAGAAGGCAGTCGAGTGGTAAAGCGCTGTGAGATATTGGGAGCCCGGGTTCGAACCTGTAACGCTCAACTTTCTTTCTCCCCATCCCCACACCCCATGACCAATTGTTTTAAGGACCAAAAAAAAATTGTCTTAATTTGATATTCTTTCATTTCTCTAAAACCAAATAACTAAAACAATTATCTCATTTTTTTATTTTCTTTTCCATCATGTTCTTTTATCTCCCATTCTTTTCGAAACCAATTAAACAAGGTGGTAAACATCAGTGTTGCCCTAAATATATATTCTTTTACATGATACTTGTACCTAACCTTATCTTCCATTTCCACTTCTTCTCCTCCCCCTCTCTTCCCTTCCTTATCGCCCCTCCCTTCCCTCTTCTTCTCTCTTTCCTTTTATCCCTTCCTGCTTGATCTTTAAATCAACAACATTTCTAGAACAATTTTGTCATGTTAATGACAAGGATCCTTCAGTATTAAATTTGAGGAATAACAGTCTTAGAGGTCCAATCTCGGATATGTTTCAAATTTCTTGAGTTGTAAGGACTTTTAACCTCCATGGAGATCTCTTACATGGACCAATTCCTACGTATGTTTCCTACTGCTCCATGTTAGAGGTATTACACATTGCAACAAATCGAATTGTTGGTGGACTCAAATGCTTTCCGAAGAATATACCCACATTAGGTGTCCTAGTTTTGTGGAACCAGAACTTTCAAGGTTTCATAAGATGTTCATAAGCATGATAATTGAAGGAATGATAATTATATTATTTGTATTTAATTAATCTGATTTGGCAGTTAGTTTGTTATAGTTAGTTAGTTAGTTTGTTAGCTTTCCCTTGTATAAATACTGTTTTAGTTGATCAATGAAATTAGAGTTTCATTTCTCAATTCTGATAATATGGTATCAGTTGGAAACTCTCTGTGATTCTCCACCATTTGTTTTCTCAATTTTCTTCGTTTCTTCAATTCTTAGATTCTTCTCCTTCAATTCTTCGATTCTTTATCATGGCGGAACTTTCTCCTCCTGGTTCACTGGTTGTCATGCTGGTATCCACCGCTGCAACAACCACCGTTGCAATGACCACCGCCAAAAACCCTAATCAAGATCCGAATAGCCATTTCTACATTCATCCGAATGAGAATCCTGCACTGGTGCTTATTACACCTGCTTTGGAAAGCCACAATTATCATCCTTGGGATCGATCGATGTCCATTGTGTTGGAAATGAAGAACAAATTAGGTTTTATTGACAGAACGGTTGTGAAGCCAGAACCGACAGATCCTATGTTTCGTTGCTAGAAGCGATGCGATAATCTTGTCATTTCATGGCTTACTCGTTCAATTCATCCAGAAATTGTCAATAGCGTCTTGTAACTCAATGATGCTAGTGCGATCTGGAAGGAATTGCGCAATCGCTATTGTCAGGGTGATTTCGTACACATTTCGCAACTCACCTTCGATCTTTGCTCTCTGAAACAAGGTGACTCCTCTGTTACTGCTTACTTCACAAAATTGAAGAAGATTTCTGATGAACTTTTCAATTTCTAACCTATTCCGTCTTGCACCTCCGCTGCTACTGGTCATTTTAACACTTTTGCCACGGTTTAGCAGTATCGGAATCATGATACAGTGCTTTATTTTCTTCAAGGATTGAATGAACAGTATTCTGCTGTTCATGCTCAGGTCTTGATGCTTAAGCCTCTTCCTGATCTTTTTAAGGTTTTTGCTATGATTCTTCAACAAGAACGACAGTTGAATTTTGGTATTCTTCTTGAGCCAACTGTTGCCGCAGCAGATACACGTCCTTCTTCTACACCAAATTCTCAAGGTCGTGGTAAATTTCAAGCCAAACTTGTTTCTGGTAATGGCAAATCTGTTGGTTCTCGGCTCTGTACACATTGTGGCAAAACAAATCACACAATTGATTGATGCTTCTTCCTCCATGGCTTTCCTCAGGGTTATCGCACCAAGAAATCTGTTAATCATGTTGAAACGGTTTCTTCTGATGCTTCTTCTGATCTCCCAAGCCTGACAAGGGAACAAATTCAAGGTTTATTGGCTCTGCTTCCGCAATCTGCTCCTACTGCTACTTCCTAAGCTTCCACGCCATCCTCCACTTCTCAAGTGTCCAACCTTATCAACCTGAACAATGTGCAATCCATTCCTTAACCAGGTATTTCTCATTCCTATCCCTGGATATTAGATTCAAGGGCCTCTGATCACTTTGTTTCCTCTTTACATTTTTTTTGGTACATTCTTTACATTTTTTTCTTCTTCTTATAAGTCTATTAAACCAATTCCTGTTCATCTTCCTAATGGTCTTATAAGTCCATTAAACCAATTCATGTTCATCTTCCTAATGGTCAAACTACTACAGTTTGTTATAGTGGCATTGTTCCATTAACAGACACTATCACGCTTTACAATGTCCTATATGCTCCACACTTTAACCTCAATATTATTTCTGCTTCTAGATTAACCAGTTCCCTTAATTGTCAAGTTCGTTTTATGTCTGATCATTGTGTCATACAGGACTTGGCTACCTCGAAGATGATTGGGACTGCTAAGTTTTTCAAAGGACTCTATGTGATGGTTATCCCTGATCACCACAGTTCAGTTTGTCCACATTCTGCATCCAATAATGTGCAATCTGCTGTTCCTATTTTTTCTTCGAATGATGTATGGCATTTTAGATTAGGTCACCCTCCCCCCACATGTTATTCCAATTTACAAAAACATTGTTCTTTAGCTTTACCACACACTTCTTCTCATTGTGATATACGCCATTTGTCTAAACAAAGAAAATTACCTTTCCCAAATAGCACATGTATTTCAGATTCTATTCTTGATATTTTACATGTTGATATATGGGGTCCATATGTTCACCCCTCTATGGATGGTCATAAGTATTTTTTGACCATTGTGGATGACAAATCCAGATTTACTTGGGTTAGATTGATGCATGCCAAACATGAAACTAGAACTTTTCTTTCCAATTTTGTCAACCTCATTGAAAGTTAAAGTCATAAGGTCTGATAATGTGCCTGAATTTCTTATGTCTTCTTTCTATGCTAGTAAAGGCATTGTGCACCAACTCTCTTGTGTTGAAACTCCCCAACAAAATGGGGTAGTTGAGAGAAAACATCAACATATTTGAACATAGCCCGCAGCCTTCTATTCCAATCTCATTTGCCAATTTCTTTTTGGTCATATGCCATTACTCATGCAGTGCATATTTTGAATATTTTTCCTTCTTCCAAATTGCATCATCAGTTTCCTTATTTCCTTTTGCATAACAAACCTCCTGATTTTTCACACCTTAGAGTTTTTGGTTCTCTACATTTAGCTTCTACTTTAACCTCTCATAGAACAAAAATTCAACCTAGAGCTCGTAAGTGCATTCACTTAGGCCATAAAGAGGGTGTCAAAGGATATATCCTTTTTGATCTTCACGCGAAAGAACTTTTTCTTTCAAGGCATGTTGTTTTTTATGAGAACATTTTTCCTTTTACCACCACTCATCACCCTCCATTTTGTGATATGTTTTCTACCCCACCCTTACCTAGTTTTAATGACTTATCAATTGACCATCAACCCCAACCTACACATTCTGATTCTACAGAATTTCCACCTTCCACATCTGCTAATTTTGCAGAATTCCAACCTTCTGCATCTACTGATTCTGCAGATTCCACACCCTCTGCATCTACTAATTCTGCAACATCTAATTCACCTACAAATGCTTCCCCTGCAACATCTAATTCACCTACAAATGCTTCCTTTGTCCCTATAATTCCTGCACCTACCCGCAAATCTGAAAGAACATCTCATCCTCCAAACTATCTTAGGGATTACCATTGTAATGTAGTTTAGTTTCAGCAGTCCGCAAACAAACATTCTTCAGATAATTTACTTTCTAATTTTCTTCCTTATTCAAGTTTGTCCAATCCTTACAAATCCTTTGTTCTTTCCCTTTCTTCTATTCCTGAGCCATGTACCTACAAACAAGCAGTCAAGCATGATTGTTGGTAGTTGGCAATGGACCAAGAAATTGCAGCCCTTGAACAGAATGACACTTGGGTGCTTACTGAATTACCTGCTGGAAAACAACTGATTGGGTGTAAATGGGTGTATAAAGTGAAGCATAAAGCTGATGGTAGTGTGGAAAGATACAAAGCTAGGCTAGTTCCCAAAGGGTATACTCATCAAAAGGGTATAGATTACTTTGAAACCTTTTCTCCTATTGTAAAAATGACAACAGTCCGGTTGGTTTTGGCTTTAGCTGCTGCTAAACAATGGCACTTACATCAGTTGGATGTCAACAATGCATTTTTGCATGGTGACCTTGATGAAGAAGTTTATATGCAAGTACCTCTTGACTTCACTCCATCAAAACCCAATCTGGTTTGCAAACTATCCAAGTCTCTATATGGGTTAAAACAAGCCAGCAGGAATTGGAATCATAAACTTACTTCTGCTTTGATTGCTATGGGCTATAAACAGTCAATTTCAGACTACTCCCTGTTAGTCATGGTTGCTGCTAATCATTTGACTATTCTATTGGTTTATGTTGATGATGTTGTCCTTACGGGTGATGATTTGGCTGAAATTGCAGCAGTAAAATCTGTCCTTGATTCTAAATTTAGAATTAAGGATCTTGGCCCTCTCAAATTTTTTCTAGGCTTTGAAGTGGCTCGTTCACAAAAAGGAATTGCTTTGAATCAGAGGAAATATGCACTTGAACTCATTGATGATATGGGTTTGCTTGGTTGCAAACTGGTTATCACTTCTATGCTCCCCAATCTGAAGTTCTCCAAATATGATGGTACTCCTTGTGCTGATCCGAAGTCCTACAGAAGACTCATTGGTCGGCTATTATATTTGACAAATACTAGACCCGACTTGTCCTATCCTGTGAACAAGCTCAGCCAATATGTTTCTAATCCTATGCAGTCTCACTTTCAAGCTGCCATAAGGATCATTCTGAACGTGAACACAAGAAGGTGGTTGAATTGTGTTGAAAACTTTTCGCAAACTTTAAGTTAAAAACACTTTTGAACACTTATTTTTAATCTGTTTGTTATCGGGTGTTGGAGTAAAACCAGACGCTGGAAATACAGTTTATGAAAACTTGTTTTTCTTTGCAAGATAAGAATAAATGTAAAACAGTAAAGTTAGAGATACAAAGATTTATATTAGTTCACCACCAACCTAGTAGCTACGTCTAGTCCCTTCCTGAAGGATTTTCCACTATAATCAACTGATTACAAATTTTCTTAAGAGTATTCTACTGTCACAAACTTGACAATACTCTCAACTTCTCAAAACGACTCAGTACATTCGAGCCTTTGAGGAATCAAGCCTTAACTAGGCAATACAATTTTCACAGAGTAATTTTTCTTTTGAATTCAATCAAATAACTCTCACAGAGAGGATGAAAAGATTAAGCTAAAAAATAGATAGCTTTCTAAAAGAAAGAATATAAGACGTTGAGGTTCAGTTCTTGGTTTCTAGAAACTTGGCACGAAACTTGATTGCTCACTTGAGAATAGCTCTTTCAGAATATAGTTTCTCTAGCCTTTCTTCAATGAATACCTTGGGGGTATTTATAGGAGTTCTTGAGGGTATTACCGTTGCAGTAAATTTCAGCTCCAAATCATTGAGTGAGGTAATTTGAAATGCTGTCCTTTTCTTCCTTTCCAGAGAATTATCATAATAGTACACATTACCGTTTTTATACTACCTGCTTTTCACAATTCCCTTGTACGAATTTTGTCTTATACTAAAGGTATCACCTTTGATACCTCGTACAACAAAGTAAGCGCACAAAATCAAATTTGAATTTCGTTCCAAAACAGCTGAGGTGGAAGAGCATAAATGTGACCATCATGTGCTTCATTAATAAGACCAGATGCTCGCTCAGAAAGTAGGCGGACGCTCGCAACAATTGATTAATCCACATGTCAAAAGATAACACTACCGGACGCTCGCTTGACAAGACGCTGGAGTGAGCCGGATGAAGACACACATGGAATGTATTCAATTTCTTGTGAAATTCTTCTTCTTGCTTGAGTGAGTTATAAATCGCAAGTAATTTTAACACCTGCACACTTTAAGACTTATCAGGAGATAAATTGTTCACTTGCAAATACTTTGTTATCATCAAAATTAATGAGGGTCTAAATTTCTCAATCGTTTAGGTTCCAACAATCTCCCCCTTTTTGATGATGACAAATATCCAAGGTTGATAAACAATTTAGTTTCAAAAATAATTTCAAGGCTCTCCCCTTGAGTTCAACATACTCAGATATAATTAAATAGTTTCAAATGAGAGCATTTTCAATTATCAGAGTAATTGTATGATCGCAAAAATACATACATGTATTAGAGCATATATTCAAATAATCATTGAGATCGGATGGTGAGGTCATTGTACCAATAACAGATAAAATCATAGAGGACCAGATGCTGAGATCTTGTACCAATATAAAAATAGACTTGTACCAATGAGTATCAACCAGTATCAGATCACCAGACAATGAATATCAATGAGTAACAGAGCTATACAAATATGTTATGTATGATGAATAATGCATGTTATGAGATACTTAAGCGCATTCATCAGACGCTTATCAAACCTTACTTTTACTCCCCCTTTTGTCATCAGACAAAAAGAGTGTAAAACACATCACACTCAAAATGAATAATTTGAGTTATACCAAAAATTTGACTAAGTAAATGTTAGATCATTCAATATAGCAAAAGTAAGAATTGTACCAAGTTAACAAAAATAATACAAAATATTTGAAATAAAAAAAAATTATTTTTAAGGGTTTGGTGGAGGAGGAAGAATTTGATTGAGGCGCTCTATGAGGAGGTTCACAGTACTTTTCGGCTGATTCACCTTCTGATTTGTAGCCATGATAGCTTCAAATTCAGCTCTTGGCAAGATGACAACTTCATCATTTGCAGCAGGAAGAGCAGGAGTAGGTTCAGCTTCTGGAACAGGTTCAGCAATAACAGCCCTTTGTGACTCCAGCTTCTGATGCTCTGCTAGCACTGCCTGTGACAGACTCAGTTTCCTTTCCTTTCTTTCCTGAGCGTGAAAGAAATCATCATTTGGTAGACTCCATTTGATGAGTCTTCCCAGCTTCTGTTTCTCAAATTCCATGTTTCTTTCCCATCTTAGCACAATTTTCTCAGGGTAAATCATACTCAGAAAAATAGTTTCCCTGTGCTTAAATAGATCATCAACAAAAGCATCAAACTTGGCAATCGCAGCTGTTCCAAAATTTGCTTTGATAAGATCTCCAAAAGCAGCAACACAAGTGTTGAGACCTTCATTCTCAACCAGATACAACCTTCTCAGATTCTCTTTATCATCTACATTTTCAGAGACAAGTTTGAACTGAGATAGAATGACTTTGTCTTTCCAAGGTATTATCATTTTACTCCAGCTGAATCCAAGATCAAAATGTTTGTTGATTGAAGTCCATTGTTCTTCCAGTTTAATAACACTTGGGGGCCTTACAACAGAACACATAAACATGTCATCAAAATGGAGAATAGCAAGGCTTGTATCAATTACCCTACTGATAGAGCCAACTGTAGGAATGGTTACTTTCTCTGCATTACAGCAGCCAGAAGAACCAGTTCCTCTAGAATCACTTTTGAGCTTATTCAGGTAGACTTGTCTGGCTTGGTTTTCAGATAACTTTTTAACCGGAATCTCAGAAAATGCTTTGACATTGTATTTCCTAGGAGCTTCCTCATACTCCTTGATAGTAATTGACTTGGGAAGTTTACCAGGAGCTGGTTCCTTCCTTTTCTCAGGTATTGACCAAGAGAGCCACCTTTGCCTATCAGACACTATCTTCACAGATGCTGAGGTAGGATCTCTATATTGATGAATTAACTCAAGCCTTTTCATTTCCAGGCAGTGAGTCATAAATGCCACTTCTTCGTCTGATATCCACCTTCCACACTCTTCCAGAGTGAGAGGTTCATGCTGTGGCAAATAGTGAGGAAGATCAATAGAGAAGAGAATTATTCCTCTATTTGGAGGAGGTCTCAACCTTCCATAAAAGCAGATATATAGCTTCTCATTCTCTTCAGAGAGTGGGGAATCTCCAATCTTGTAGCCCCTGAAGTGAATGTCTTCAAGTGCCATAAAGAAGGGTGATCATAGATTGAATGATACACTTCTCCTCTAACAAACCATGGTTTGTTTATAGATGACATAAATTTTTGGGCACCAAAGAATGAGGTAGGTTTGAGAGTGAGAGAAAGTGAGAGAGGTGAACTCACTTTGACTTTGTAGGTTTTGGGTTTATTTGGAGGTATTTTGAAAAGTAGGTTGAAAGGGTGAGAGTGGAGTGAGGATATGTATATAGTGAGAGATGTGTTTGTGAAGGTAGAGGGTTGTGGTAAAGGGAATGAAAGTGTTTTGGGTTTTGTGGTTTTCTTGGAAGTTTGTGGTTCGGTGGATGGAGGTTGCTGAGTGACACGAGTAATGGCTTGTGTTTTGGATATAGTGGGTTGTGTGGAGTGTGGTGATGAAATAGAGAGTGGTGGAGCAGGAATAACATCATCAGAATCAAAGGTAGTAATGGAATCATCAACATTAAAGTCCAATACCTTTGGATTAAGCTTCTCAGAAAGCCTAATCAATCTCTTTCTTTTTCCTTGAGAGGCAACAACAGGAGGAGGAAGTGGAGGAACTTGCTTCCTAGGGCCAAACGCTGAAATAGGTTTTTCAGCTTATGCCTTTCTCTTCTTCTCCATTATTTTTCTGATGGGGACCCGATCCTTATCTTCTTCTGGTTCAGTTCTACCTTCTGGTGTAGGAGGCACCTTCTGCTTTTTGCTTCTTGTCTCTCTTGTTGGAGACTCACCGGTTCTTTTCACACCAGACACTGAGCTTCTGGTGGTTTTCTTTACACCTTCACCAACAGCAACACCAGTTTCTTCTTCTTGTTTCTCCTGTTTCACTTGTTTGATTCTTTCACCAGTAATGAGATGCATTCTCACCAAACTGTTAACTCCAAAAGTATCAGGGCGAACAATAGCGCTTACACCAAAGTATTTTTCCCTTTCTGTTCCTTTTAAAGCTCCAAGCTTTCTTGCCATGCCATCCTTAATCATCATTATAGTAAGAAGAACACCATAAGGAATGGTCTTGTTGATGTTTTTCTTTTCAGCTGTTCCCTTCCTCGAACTTAAAATAGCATTGACCAGATTGTTGAAGATCAATCTAGGCAAGTTTACCTTCTGTCCTGCTATTTAAGTCCTCATACTGAACTTCTGTTCGTAGTTCACTATGTCACTAGACCCAGCCTTCAGAAGCACCCTGAAGTGACTCTTCAGATGCTTGGCAGTAGGAGTTTCTCCAGATTCTTTTAACTGACTGCAGTTTTCAAACAGATCTTCATTCACCTTTTCTATTCCATTGAAGGCCTTCTCCCAACCATTATAGAAGCTAATTCCTTCAACTGGACAATCAGTAATTGCAGCAATAGTGTTAACAGAAATCACTAGTTTAAAACCTTTAACAAGGCCTTCGATTAATCCATCTTTGATCAGAGTAACAATTCCTAAAATTCCTTAATGGCAGTAACTAAAACTTCGACAGCAGAATCCCAAAAGAAGTAATTAGTCCACCCCATAGCCTTAAAACCTTCATCGAAGTCAAAACCGTAGAGCTTAAAATTCTCTAAATCAATTCGATTCTCATTTAGGAGTTTTCCTTCCGTCATGGTGTCATATATAGCATAGTTCTGACCGACCTTAGTAGATGCCATGGTAGCAGTTGAGGAGTAGGTGATGGAGGTTTAGGATTTCAGAGAGGTCTCATAAAGATATATATATATATATATATATATATATATATATAGAGAGAGAGAGAGAGAGAGAAATTTCGCAGAGAAGGCAGAGTATAGAGTGGTCTGAAAGTGATGGAGTAGTGGGAAAGTTTTGAAGTGATGGTACAATTGCTTTTTCAAAAATGTTTCACATTTCATTTGATTAAAACAAAATCAAAAAGAAAATAAAATAAAGATTCCCCTTTTCATTAAATGTAGTTGGCAAAATAAAGTAAAATCTGGGAAAAGGATTTTATTGACAACGCAAATAATCATGACTCAGTAGGTATGATGAGACGCTTAAGTCTCACACGCGTGTGACATGTGTGTGCTTGGATGCACGCAAAGAAATCACCTGATGCTGAGTTATGCAGTGTGAATGACATATCATATGTGTACACGTGTAAATGTTTATGTCATACCAGATGCTGAATGATATGTTTCACAAGACGCTGAGATTAATCATTCTTCTATAAGATGAAAATTTAAATTTCTTCTTATAAAATTAAATCTATCTTCAGCAAGGGGTTTTGTGAAAATGTCAGCCCACTGATGATCAGTGTCTACAAATTTAATTTCAAGAATACCCTTCTGAACATAGTCTCTTATGAAGTGATGTTTAATCTCAATGTGCTTTGCTCTAGAATGTAATATTGGAATTTTAGTAAGACAAATTGCAGATGTATTATCACAGAAGATAGGAATGTTACTCTCTTTTATCAAGTAGTCTTGAAGATAAGAATGTTACTCTCTTTTATCAAGTAGTCTTCAAGTTAATATTTCATCCACAGAAGTTGTGAACTGCAACTTGCTGCTGAGATGTATTCAGCTTCTGCTGTTGAGAGTGCAATTGTGCTTTGTCTTTTGCTTGACCAAGACACAAGATTTGCTCCAAGGAATTGGCAGCCTCCACTTGTGCTCTTTCTTTTAATTCGGTCTCCAGCAAAGTCAGCATCACAGAATCCTGCTAACGTGTAATCTTTTGATTTCTTATAAAGCAAACCAAGAACAGTAGATCCTTGTAAATATCTAAATATTCTTTTAACAGCACTCAAATGTGATTCTCTAGTATCAGATTGAAATCTAGCACACAGGTAGACACTGAACATAATATCAGGTCTTGAAGCAGTAAGATAAAGTAGAGATCCAATCATACCTCTGTACATTTTCTGATCTACCTTCTTACCAATTTCATCTTTGCCAAGAATTCACGTAGGATGCATAGGAGTACACATTGGCTTGCAATCCACCATCTTGAATTTCTTGAGCAATTCCTTAATGTATTTGCTTTGATGTATATAAATACCATCAGTGCATTGCTTTATTTGAATTCCAAGGAAAAACTTTAATTCTCCCATCATGCTCATCTCAAACTCAGTATGCATTAACTTAGAAAATTCTTTGCAAATATTTTCATTAGTAGCTCCAAAAATGATATCAATCAACATAAATTTGAACAAGTATAAAATGCTTGTTTGATGTTTTTCTAAATAGAGTAGTGTCTACTTGACTTCTGGTAAAACCATTTTCCATTAAAAAGGAACTTAGTCTATCATACCAAGCTCTAGGAGCTTGCTTAAGACCATACAGAGCCTTTTTAAGATTAAAGACATGTTCAGGAAATTCAATGTCTTCAAATCCAGGAGGTTGTTTCACATAGACTTCCTTAGTTATAAGACCATTTAAGAAAGCACTTTTTCACATCCATTTGATAAACAATTATCTCATGGTGTGCAGCAAATGAAAGTAAAATGCGAATAGCTTCTAACCTTGCAACAGGTGTAAAGGTTTCAGTAAAATCTATACCTTCTTCCTGTGAGTAACCTTGAGCAACTAATCTTGCTTTGTTTCTCACTACATTACCATCTTCATCAAGCTTATTTCTAAATACCCATTTAGTACGAATAGCTTGTTTATCTTCTGGTAGAGTGACTAACATTCAAACATCATTTCTTTGGAACTGATTCAACTCTTCTTGCATAGCCAGAATCCAACCTTCATCTTCCAATGTTTGATCAATCGTCTTAGGTTCTATTTCAGAGAGAAGTGCAATATATGCATACTCTTTGAAAGAGGATCTGGTTCTTACTCTATCTCCAGGTTCTCCTATGTTTGATCTTTAGGATGATTGGTTTTGTATCTCCAACTTTTTCTGGTTTCAGCTTCTGCTTGAGTAGAATCCTGTGTCTAGGCACCACCAAACGCTGAAGATGCAGGTTCATTGTTTGTTGTACCACCAATATTTAAATCTGAAAATAATTTATCTAGCTCTGACATGGCAGTGTCAGGCTTCTTGTCATCAAACTTGACATGAGTGGATTCTTCCACTATCAAAGTTTCTTTATTGTATATTCTAAAAGCTTTAGATCTTTCAGAGTATCCCAAAAAGATACCTTTGTTAGCTTTAGAATCAAACTTACCAAGTTGATCCTTAGTATTCAGAATATAACATATGCAACCACAAAGGGATGAAAATAAGATATGTTTGGTTTTCTACCTTTCCACAGTTCATATGGAGTCTTCTTCAAAATAGGTCTAATAAAGACTCTGTTTTGAATGTAACAAGTTGTGTTTACTGCTTCTGCCCAAAAATGTTTTACAATATCAGCTTCATTGATCATGGTCCTGGCCATTTCTTGGAGGGACCTATTTTTCCTTTCTACAGCACCATTTTGTTGTGATGTTCTAGGAGAGGAGAAATTGTGGGAGATGCCATTTTCTTCACAAAATTTTTGAAAGCTTTCATTTTCAAATTCTCCCCCATGATCACTTCTAATTGAATAAATACAATTTTTTTTTTCATTTTGAACTGATTTGCAGAAAACAGTAAATACCTTGAATAACTCATCCTTGTGGGCAAAGAATCTAACCCATGTCCATCTAGTAAAATCATCAACAATGACTAACTCATATTTCTTTCCAGTTATAGAGGTTGTCCTTGTTGGGCCAAAAAGATCAAGATGCAAAAGCTCAAGTGGTCTAGAGGTTGAAACAACATTTTTAGAATGAAAAGAAGTTTTAACTTATTTTCCTCTTTGACATGCCTCACAGAGAGCATCAGATTAGAATTTAAGATTTGGTAAGTCTCTAACAAGACTATGCTTGTTTAATTTTGAGAATAATCTCAAACTGGCATGACCCAATCTTTTATGTCAAGTCCATTGCTCATCTTCAACAGACATGAGACACTTGACATCTTGTTTTGCAAGTTCAGAAAGATCAATTTTATAAATATTTTGTTTCCTCTTTGTAGTAAAGAAAATAGAGTCATCTTTCTTGCTTTTTACTGAACATCCAGTTTCTGTAAAAATGACATCATAACCATTGTCACATAATTGACTTATGCTCAATAAGTTATGCTTTAATCCTTCAACATAAATAACATTATCAATAGAGGGAAGAGAGCCTTTACCAATGCGATCAATTCTAACTATTTAACCTCTTTGGTTTCCTCCAAAACCAACAAATCCTTCTTCTCTAGGTCTTAGCTCTTGGAACATATATTTTTCTCCCGTCATGTGACGCGAGCATCCATTGTCTAAGTACCAAGATAGGTGTGTTGACTTTGTTGCTAAGCATGTCTGCAACATAGACTATTTTATCTTTAGGTACCCATATTTTTTTGGGTCCTTTCTTGTTAGTTCTTGAAGGATACTTGTCCTTCTTAGTCTTAAAAATAGTACAGACACTTTAAATGACCAGGTTTGTTGCAGTAAGTACAATGCAAGCATTCACTGTGATCATTGGGTTTATCAGATGCTGAATTTTCATTTTCTAAAGAGGGTTCATCTGATAAATAACCAAGACCTTGAATTGTCGTTTTATTGACACCTCAAATCATTGAAGCTTGCTTGCTTCGAGTTACACTCTCTGCAAGAAACTTTTGAAAGGCATATTCATAATCATTTGACTTACACTTAGGATTGCTTTTAATTTCGGAGCTTTCAACTTGAGAGCTCTCAGCTTCTGGTTGCTTGTTAGCTCTAGACACTGGTTATCCACCAGACGCTGATTTTCAGTTTTCAGCTTCTGGTTCTCTTCATTGAGTATTGAGTTTTCTTTGTTCAAAGCTTGAAAATCTTGTGATAATTTTGAAAATTTCTTTTTCAAATTCTTATATTCAACGGAGAGAGTGGCAGAGTCCTTAAGAAGATCATCAAATGCAAGTTGAAACTCAGAATAAGAGTCATATATTATTACCTCTTCAACTTCTTCTTCAGAATCTAAATCAGTATTTGCTATGAGGGCAAGATTGGCTTCTTCATCATTTTCTTCCTCAGAGGAGGATAAATCCAGATCTTCCCATGTAGCCATGAGACTCTTCTTTTTTCCCTTGAAAGAACTTCTTGTGGGCTTCTCCTTAAGATTAGGACATTCAGATTTGAAGCATTCAGGCTTCTTACATTCATAGCAAACGACTTGGCTTTTGTCTTTCCTTATTGTCCTTGACATCTTTCTTCTGGAGTTTTCTCTTGAAGTTTCTTTTCTTCCACATTCTTTGGATCTTCCTGGATATGAACGCGAGCTCATCATCTGACCCATCAAGGTCTCCTTCTGAAGCTTTATCTTCTGATTCTTCTTCAGCCTGAAGGGCTTTAGAAGAACTGGCTTTGTGCTTGTTGACTTTCAAAGCAATGGACTTGCTTTTCTTCACAGGTTCTTCTCCATTCAGCTCAAGTTCATGAGTTTTAAGAGAACTCAAAAGATCTTCAAGCCTCAAGACATTTAAATCTTTTTCTTCTTGAATAGCAGTGACTTTGGGTCTCCACTTCTTAGTCAAACTTCTCAGGATCTTTCTCACATGGTCAGGAGTGGTGTAGCTTTTTCCAAGGGCCTATAACCCATGAACAAGTGTTTGGAACCTTCCAAACATAGATTCAATGTATTCATCATCTTCCATTTTAAACAACTCATATTGGCGAACCAACATGCTAGCTTTAGTTTCTCTTACTTGGGCAGAGCCCTCATAAGACAAAACAAGAGAATCCCAAATTTCTTTGACAGTATCAAATTTACCACATTTATAATATTCTTTTTCTGACATAGCACATATAAGAATGAATCTAGCTTTTTGATTGATTTGATATCTCTTTTTCTGCTCATCATTCCAATTTTCTCTGGCTATAGCAACACCAGCAGCATTAGTGGGAATAATGTATCCACTGTCAACTATATCCCACAACTCAAGTTGTTGTGTCTCAAAGATAGCTTTTATCTTATCTTTCCAGTAGTCAAACTTTTCTCCAGTAAATAGAGGATGACGATTCATGTGACCACCTTCTGTAGATATGTTCAAAGTATATGATCTTTTCTCTTAACACTGTTAAGTGCTCAACCAAGAGGCCGAGCTCTGGTACCAACTGAACGTGAACACAAGAAGAGGGGTTGAATTGTGTTGAAAACTTTTCACAAACTTTAAGTTAAAAACACTTTTGAACACTTGATTTTAAATCTGTTTGTTATCGGATGCTGGAGTAAGACCAGATGCTGGAAATACAGTTTATGAAAACTTGTTTTTCTTTGCAAGATAAGAATAAATGTAAAGCAGTAAAGCTAGAGACACAGAGATTTAAACTAGTTCACCACCAACCTGGTAGCCTACGTCTAGTCCCTTCGTTCCTGAAGGATTTTCCACTATAATCAACTGATTACAAATTTCCTTAAGAGTATTCTACTGTCACAAATTTATTTACTGCAGGACCTACATCATCCTATATCCAAACCGGTTCCCCTTTACTGTGATAATAAATCAGCCATTCAGATTGCACAGAATCCCATCTTCCATGAGCGCATGAAGCATATCAAACTTGATTGTCATATTGTTTGTGAGAAATTGCAATCTGGTCTCATTCATCTTATGGTTGTTCCCTCCTCTGTACAGCTTGCAGATCTGCAGACCAAGGCCCTGCATCATGCTTTGTTCCATTCTCTGGTTTCCAAGCTTGGTATGATAGACATTCATGCTCCAGCTTGCAAGGGGCTGAAGGAATGATAATTATGTTATTTGTATTTAATTAATCTGATTTGGCAGTTAGTTTGTTAAAGTTAGTTAGTTTGTTTGTTAGCTTTCCCTCGTATAAATACTGTTTTAGTTTATCAGTGAAATTAGAGTTTCATTTCTCAATTCTGATAATAATAATCCTTTGCAAAAGATTAATTAAAATCATGTGGACATCGTTTATAACAATTTTATTGGTAAATTATAGAAAAAATATTTCAAAACTTGGAAAAAATATTGCATGACAAAGATCATACTATATCAAACTTTCTTCATATGTCATTTCTAATGGCAGACTGGGGAAGGGAAAACAGGGGGAATGGAGGGGGAAGAAGTATAGGAAGAGGGGATAATGGGGAAGGGTAAGGAAAAGTGAGAGATAGGATTAAGGTACATGTGTCGTGGCTATGTGTAAAAAAATATTCAGTGTCACTTATAAAGGTAGGATTGACTTATGCCAGCCACATATCACTTAATAGAGAAATTAATCCTACTAACAATGATAAAAAATAAAAAATATGGAACACAAATCGATAAGAATTTTTATAATGACCAACATCAAAAGATGTATATATTGTAACGATCAAAAAGTTATCTAAGCTTTTAGTTTATTACTAATTTGTTAGAGTGGTAGTTAATTTGTATTACTTATTTCATTCTATCATCATTACACCACACTTATTTGTATAAATATATCTTGTAATCCCCCTATTTCACAATAACAAAGATGAGAAATCTCTTTCAATGTTGAATATCTTCTCTCTCTCTTTTGATCTTTAATTTCATTTTGATACCTAACATATCAGAGTTTAATGATCCAAAGCGTGACAATTTCCATGGTTGATGAAGTGAGTAGTGGCAATACAACCAATGCTTCCTCTACCAGGACTGATCCTTCCATTACTTTCACTCCCTTCTATGCCTTCCTTCCTACTGCTTCACCGAATCTCCTTTGCGAGCAGCTTCTTCCAAGTCTCTCCATAATCAAACGTTTACAGAGACTTGCTTTTGACACCATTAATATTAAGACCTTGAATCTAGGTTGTTGCATCACCATCACCTTTGACTCAAGCTTTCTAAACATTAGCATCGTCGCTGCTATAAAGGTCTTCATCAAATGCATGGAGATTGCATAACCCTTTCTCATCCCTTGTCCAAAATATTCTAAGAAGGGTCTTTACTCACAATTTGATTTGCATTATAAATTAACAATTTCATTTTAAAAAAAAAGGAAAAAAAAAGTAGTTAACTGCGACAATAATAGTGGATTATTGGTTCGTAGGTGGACCCTTAAATGTGTGTGGTTTTAGGTGATGAAGAATTCCCTAGAAGATCATTTGCCCTGAGGTTGTTGAAACTCGGTAACTAGATCTTCAGAGTTGTAAAATATGATCCGTCCTCAAACTCCACCATTTTGAAAACTTTCTCTTTTGCTCATGGCCTTTGTTATCCCCACCTCTCCCATTTAATTTCCCCACCTCCCCTCCCCCTGAAAAGTCAATTTTACCCCTACTAATATATCTTCCTCCCCTCCCCTCTTTCTCTCACCTCACCTCACTTTCACCCCTCCCCCTTTCACTCAGCCGCGACCCCTCCCCTGTTTGCATCAGCCGCAACCCTTCCCGTCCCTCCTGTAATCTCCCTCCCTTCCATCTCTCCCTCAAATTTTTGCAAAATTGTACTCTCTGTACTCCCTCTCTGCTTCCGTGGTTGTCTCTGTTGCAGAGAGACGTCAACAAAGAAGGCACGCCTCCGTCGCGCCTTTATTTTTTTTTCTGCAAATTTGAACTGCGCGTCACCTTGTGGACGCACGAACGCGTCGACAAGATGATGCATGTATAAAAAAATTGATATCCTTTACACACGCGTCAACAAGGTGACGCGGTCCCACGTCAACAAGTTGACGCATGACTTAATTTTGAATCTGAAGATGTAAACAAACGCGTCAACTTGTTGACGCGTTCGTGCATCAACAAGTTGACGCGAAGTGTTGCTGCTGCTGCATGTTTTGTTTTATGAGACTGTTTAATTGCTTGTGCCTGACGATTTCATTTTATACAGATATGGTAAAGACTAACGTTCAAGCAAATGGTACTCGCCGAAGACCGACTGCATCGGAGTGCAAGCAGCGCTGCGACCCCGCCCCTGCCCCTCATGGTCCTATGCATGAGGCTTCCCCTGCCCCTCATGTGCCTCAGCCTGAGGCTGCCCCTCACGAGCAAGTGGTCGAGGCTGCCTCTCATCAGCAGGAGGCCAACGATGTTGTTCCTGATTCGTTCCCAGGAGGCCCAGAGCACACATCAGTCCTGATCTCGTATGACGATTACGTTGCCATAGCCTTGTGGACTGAGGAGGTAAGTAACAGTTGAAGTTATTATTATGTTGGTTTCATTTGATATTTGAATGCAATTGACACGTGTGTTTCTTGATTCTAGGATCGCGGCGAGTTGAAGATCATAAACCAGAACAAAACCGTGGTCAAGTGGCTGTAAAGGAGATTAAGGGTGTTGTGGAGGAGTCTAAACTAATGTCACTTTGTGGCATTAGCTACAAGACTGTAGACAAAAGGATGCTCAGTGCATTTACAGAGAGATGGTAGCCGGACACCTCTAGCTTCCGCCTGCCAGTTGGGGAGATGACGATCACCTTGGATGATGTCTCCCAGCTTCTGCATATTCCAGTGAGGGGCACGTTTTTACCATACCGGCCTTGGACAAGGCGGAAGCGACTTACTGGTTGGACACCTTGTTGGGCGTGCCAATGGTTGAGGCACGGAAGCAGACAGATAAGGGACCGCTTTGCAGCCTCATGTGGCTTCGATTTGAGGTATACCTGACATGCTACAGGGCACAACAGTGGAACATTGTAGCTAGGGCTTTCCTGCTACACCTAGTTGGTAGCACCATTTTTGCCAGCAAGATCTAGTCCCTGACGGGGGTGGCCTACCTGGACATGTTCAGGGACCTCAGTTCGGTCGGCAACTATGCATGGGGTGCCATGGCCCTTGTATATATGTATGACTAGCTCCGGGAGGCTAGCAGGGCAAAGACGAGGCAGCTGGCAGGTTATGCGACGCTGTCATAGGTACAAATTTTTATGTTTTACAGATTTTTAAATTTTAAAATTTAATATTTAATTCAATATTACATGGATATATGATCCCTTTCATGTTGCCGCATTCGGATCTAGGGAGGGAGATCCTATTTACGTCGAGAAGGCGCCCCGAGCTAGCCGGTGGAGATTGATTAGGGGTGTCGGTCTGGTAGAGCCATACCGTCACGTGTTGGACAAGCTAACAGATGACGACATTACATGGGAACCGTACGCGGAGCATAGAGTTGAGAGAGCGTGGGAGCCGATAGCATTGTATAGGGGATTCATCCGGTTTGGTCCTACGATGGTCCCATACCTACCAGACAGGGTCTTGCGGCAGTTTGGACACGTACAGTGCATCTCGGGGGATCCGCGTGATATCCAACAGCAGCCTGTTAGTCCAGAGGCAATGGACCGTATGTGGTTTACATTTGATCAACACATGGTCCAGCATGGTCATCGGGTGGTGCCTCACCTGCCGGCAGTGGAGGCTGGGTACATGGAGTCGTTCCATAGGATCTCCCACCCATACATCTACCCAGCAAATGTACCAGGTGGTCCAGCACCATCTGCTGTGTAAGTTTGTATGAAGTGTCTGTTTGTTCCCTTTACTGGAATAATATTTTTAGTTACTAAATATATTTGTTTTTATTGTATGTAGGAAGCGAGATGGGAGAGGGTCTGTTGGATGGACGCGATGATGCAGGAGCATTTGGTAGAGCCTAATACACCTGGTTAGTACCTGATGCAGGAGCTGCCTAGATTAGCCCTTCCCCGTCCCCCCACTACGCGCACATATCAGCGGAAGAGAAGCAGGTGGTCGACCTCTACATCGACGCAGTAGTTTATTTTTAGGGTTTCCCTCGTCGTGTATTGAAGACAACTTATTTATTTATATCGTTTTGTGATGTATATTATTATGTTGTCGCATTTACTTGATGACATAGTGCCTACAACTTAACTTATAATATATAATTTTATATCTCGCATTTAATGTTGTCTGTTTGCGACTGAAATATAGAGTTCTCCATGTTAATCAAACTGCACCACAAAATAAAAGTTGAAAAATTCAAACCTGACAAACCCGCGTCAACTAATTGAAGCCAACTCACGTCACCTTGTTGATGCAACACTGTGTCAACATGTTGATGCATGTAGTGGTGCTCGTTGTTGGAAAACACATTGTCTTCACCTTGTTGACGTGCAAATTCGTCAACAAAATGACGTGGTATATTAATTTAACTAGGGATAAAATTTAGTTAAAAGGGGAGGAGAGATGGGGAAATTAAAGGGGGAGACAAGGATAACAAAGGCCTTTGCTCATTCCTCTTAGTTCTATCTCAGCCTTCATGATAAGCCCCACATCATCAAAGTTTTTGCATGTTACAAACCTCCAAATTTTTAATTAAAATAAAATTAATTAAATAATTTTTTTGTGAACTTTTGTAAAAGAATCTTTTTGATAAACAATTTGTGTATGTCGTCAAAGTGTACCTAATAAAACAATTATTATTTTGAGATCACCAACTAAATTTTACAAATTTTACCGATCTTTACAAATTTACACACTAAATTTTAGGCACTTTCTTTCCATTCTAAAAGGCTATTATTAAATGCACCCCCACCTGGTAGGTACACCCCCAATTTGCGAATTTTCCAAATTACCCCCCGAATAAAAACAGCAAAGATTCTTTTTTTTTTTTAATTCTGAACATTTTACCGGAAATTACAATTTCCGGTATACAAATTATATACTGAAAATTGCAATTTCCGGTAACATTGTGTTTAAAATTTCCGGTATACAATTTGTATACCGAAAATTGTAATTTTCGGTAAGAATTTTAAACACAATGTTACCGGAAAGAGATAACTCTCTATTGGGGGAGAAACTGAACCCTTTGATTAAGGATCTTCACCCATACTGTTAACAATCTATCGATACATTCGGACTAGCTTACTTTGCATCGAGGACTAGCTTACTTAGCAAAGTAAGCTAGTCTGAATGCATCGAGAGACAATCGTTGATAAGCAGATGCCAGCTTATGATGGTCGAAAGAGCTTATTTACGACAGGTCTATTCCCCTTTACATCAAAGGATTTTGTAGTCAAACACTCATTTTTTATTTTTTTGCACTCAGACTTGGTGGAAAACGTTGTCATCATACCGGAAATACGAATTTTCGGTACGTATTTTGTTTCGTTTTGAACTTTGTTCCGGAAATTGCAATTTCCTAGATATTATTCTATATCGAAATTGGAATTTCCAGATATCTAAAGATTAAAATAACGCACCGAAAATTGCAATACGTTATATTTTTAATCTTTTACCGGAAATTGCAAATTTTCGGTACGTTATTTTTTTTTTCCAAACTTTTTTTTCCCACGTAATAATCTATTGTTTGTTGTATTCACTACATTTCAATTGTAGTGATGTATTCACTACTACGCAGATAACTTAATTATTGTTTGATATTGTGAATATGTCGTATTTTTTTTAGCAAAACATTAAGATTAATATTTTTTTTAGATATTTCCTACACGAGATGACCTTTTGTATTGGGCTCGAGAGATTAGGAAGGAAAATAATATAGTTGTTGTCATTATAAGATCAGACACAGAAACAGGACAAAGAGAAAGAAAAACAAAAGTCATTCTGGGTTGTGAAAGGGGTGGAAAGTATAGATCAAAGTCATCAAGTTCTTCAAAGTCAACTGGATCTCATAAGTGTGAGTGTCTGTTCGCGCTTAAAGGAAGACCCCTGTCAACGGGTGAAGGTTGGATACTTAAGATCCTTTGTGGAATTCATAACCATCAGATACCTAAAAGCATGATGGGCCATCCATTTGTTGGTCGTTTAAACCAAAATGAGAAAGAAAGTGTTCATGATATGACAAAGAACAACGTAAGGCCGGGAAGCATTCTATTGACACTGAAAAGTCGCAATGTGGCCAATCTCACTACCGTCAGTCACGTATATAATGAGCGGCGTAAGTTTCAATCAACACAGAAAGGTCCAAGAACTGAAATGCAACACTTGTTGAACTTAATCCAACGTGATCGATATGTGTCCTGGTATAGAAGACATGAAGGTTCTGACGTTGTTAGAGATATTTTTTGGACACATCCAGATGCCGTCAATTTATTGAATACATTTCACGTTGTCTTGTTCATGGACAGCACCAACAAAACCAATAGATATCGGCTGCCACTATTTGAAATTGTTGGTGTTACCAGTACATCCCTTACATACACTGTGGTGTTTGCCTATTTGGATTCTGAGCAGCATGATAGCTTTTAATGGGCACTCTTGAAGTTAAAAGGTCTGTTTGTGCGACAAGAATCATTTCCTCAAGTTATTCTTACTGATAGTGATCTTGCTCTGATGAATGCAATTGCGTTTGTTTTTCCAACTTCGGCTAATTTGCTATGTCAATGGCACATAGGTAAGAATGTCTATGCGAAATGCAAGAAGTTGGTATTTCATGAAGACAAACATGAGGCAGTGAAGAATGCATGGGATGGTGTTGTTGATGCGACTGACGAGTTTGAGTATCAGCAACGGTTGATGACTTTTGAGTGTGTATGTTCAGAATTTCCTATTTTTGTTGAATATGTCAAGAATACATGGTTGAACCCCTTTAAGGAAAAGTTTGTTGCGGCATGGACCAACCAAGTGATGCACTTGGGAAATACAACAACAAATAGGTATGCTTAAACCAGTAGATAAAATTATGTTGATAATTTTGTTTTTTAAATAGTGTCATTGGTATTTGATGTGGTTTAATTTTTTGTTTGTTATTAGGGCTGAGTCTGCACATTGGACATTGAAGAGAAATCTACAAAATAATAGGGGTGACCTGTGTCATTGTTGGGAAGCTATGAACAATATGATTGCACTGCAACACACTGAGATAAAAGCATCATTCGAAAGAAGCATAAACGTAGTGGAGCACATGCACAACAATCGTTTGTTTATCAGATTGCATGGATTTGTATTAAGGACTGCACTACAACTTATTGCCGACGAGTGTGGCAGAGTGAATTATGTGGGTATCGATAAATCTAGTTGTCGTTGCCTAATCAGAACGACACATGGGTTACCTTGTGCTTGTGAATTGGCAGGTTACATAAGACTGTTTGCACCTATTCCATTGGAGGCAGTTCACTTACACTGGAGGAGTTTACATTTTGGTGAATACCAATCGCAACAACACAAAGTTGAGACAGAAGGCGGGGTGTTAGAGGAAGAGCTTGCGCTTCAGTGGCATGCATTAGTAAATCGATTTCGATCACTTAATGTTATTGGCAAGAGGACATTGTTTGCCAAAGTGCGTGAACTTGTATTTTTGGACACAACTTCAATGTGTCCACCTCCTCAAAAGGTGAAGACCAAGGGAGCACCGAAAAAGGGTAAAGGTAAGGCCCCAGCAATGGATGGATATGATATTAGGCGCGACCCATCATATTTTGAGCATGTGGACAACATGTATTCTGAGCATGTGGGCAACATGTATTCTGACGTACCATCTGGGAATACATCAAAGACATCTAATCTACCATCTAATGTGCCCACAAGGAAAAAGAAACGATCTGATGTACCATCTAATGTACATCAAACGCCTTACCTGAGCCAATTTTCTCCACAGTTTCATCCATATATTGAGCAAATAGTGGATGTCGAAGATGATGGAAACTGCGGATATCGTTCCATTGCAGCATTACTTGGTAAATCTGAGGACGGATGGCCTATACTCCGGCAAGACTTGGAAAAAGAGATCAGAATGCATTATGATTTATATGGCCGGCTTTTTGGAGATCAATATCAAGCATTGAGGGAGTCGTTGATAGGTGTAACTGGTACATGCTTTCGTGACAAGTGGATGACGTTACCAGACATGGGTTACGTAATAGCAACCAAATATAAATTGGTTCTAGTCTCTTTGAATGAGTGCAGTCGAACGTGTTGGACATTTTTCCCTCTTAGGGACCTGTGTCACCCAACTCAGCCAAACAACGCCATAATTTGTATTGGATTTGTCAACAAAAATCACTGGGTACAGGTAATTTTTTTTTACAGCAATGTGTTTTAACTTAAATTTATCTTTTTTTTAATGTAAAACTAAACAATGTGTTTAATTAATCTGCATTTTTTCAGGTATTTCTTAAGCCCAGATGTCCATTGCCTAACGTCGCTCCCAGTTGGCGTCAATATGCTTATCCGGAGGCTCACTCATGGGCAACACTGTATGCTGCTCGATTGCAAGAATGGTTCACATTATTTCGCCAAGGCCATACTACTACACGACAGTACCCAGATGACCGTGTATGATTGGACGACGATTGATTACATTGTAGTGATATGTAGTACACTTTATTATTTTTAAATGTGGGTTTGGTTTTTTTAATGTTGAATTGGCATCCAGAGTGAATTATGTTGTTGGTTATGCAATGTAATGTAATGTAATGTGACGTTGGTTTTTTTTAGTGTTGAATTTGCAGTCCAAATGTATCATTTTTTTTCTATAAACCTCGTGAAGTTGGTTCATTGTTGGGAGCGTAGGCTACGCGAATAAAAAAGAACGAGCGAGTGGCCACGATTAAACAACATCAAAAAAGAAGCACAAATATAACAAAATGTAAATATAACAACAAAAGATGTCCAAATATAACAAAAAAATATAATAAACATAAAAAATCCTATCGTCTCCGCTGTCGATGCTTCGCCCCGGATGTGGTCGCCTCCGTTCCACCCTGCGCTATCTGTAGTGCCTGGGCAATATACTCTGCAAGCAGAGAGGGGTCCATCATCTCATAGTCGGTCTCAGAGGCTGTCTGGAGAATGCTGGTGATTGAGGCCAGCCTCTCAGCCATATCATCACAATGCGGCTGCAAATTATAACAAGACATCAGAGAGACATAAGAGAAAATAAACAAACACAAAAATACATAATGTATATCTAAACACTTACACAATTAGGAGCAGCCGCAGCCTCAGGAGCATCCAGATTGATCAGGAGTGGATGCGACATCCTGCGATACCACTCCATGTACCTGTCAGTGCACTCTGCTGGATACGAGGCCAAGTATAAATCGGGGACAGTCAACATGATAGAGTGCATAGGAAACTGTATCCATGCATCCATAATCTCCGCAGCTGTGGGACGCGATGGTGGCGGCCGGGGAATGTCCTGGATGTAGCCGAACTGCCTGACTACCCTCTTAGGCAGGTACATCACAATAAATTAGGCACACCGGATGTACCCCGAAAACAAGCATGCGGGATGACAACCCGCCCTAATGCCCTCCCACGGTCTCCAAACAACGTCATCGACTGTCAACGCATCCAGCGCTCTCCTGAAGGGCCCCACCTGGCCGTCACCCTTAACCGGCGACCACCTCATGGCTCGTGTCATGCCCGGGGTGATGCTGTTATCCTTCCTCTTGCAGAGACGAGGGAAATACTCATATATCCATGCCTGTGACAACAATAACGAATCAACACCCCATACAATGTACTTTAAATAAATAATTGTTTACAAAAATAGGCTGCGTACCTGAAGAAGTGTCATGTATCCACCAATCTGCTTAGTGTCATGCAGGTTAGCGTCTCCCAGATATCTGTACAAGAAGGCTAGTGTAGCACTAGCCCATGACACACTACCAACCGCCCCCAAGTCACGTACCAGGTCCAGGTACTTGATGTCAATATATATATATATATATATATATATATTGCTCTTGTCTGCTAAAATGGTACAGGCCAACAGCAACATTATCATGGCCCTGGCTGCACAGTCCCACTGTTCATCGTAAACGCGCTGGTCATATGTCTTCATCAAGAAGTCAATACTCATATGAGCGCCCCTCATATCTGCCGTCTCCTTGTTTGCCTCTTCATATGTACACCCCAAAGAATGTCAGTAAATAAGTTATGGAAATATCTGGATCCATCACCGGGGTACATAAAAAGAGCCGCCACTTTAAGGCCTAGGAGGACAGACACATCATCAAGCGTGGATCGCTATCTCTCCAAAGCGGCGATGGAAACCGCCGCCTCCCGATGCCATCTCTCTGCAAAGGTCGACAAGAAGGCCCTCACAACCATCCCGGCCGCAGATAGCAAGGAGGTTAGGCCGGCCTCGAGAGATGGTCATTTACATGAGGAGGCGGTGGTACTCTTCCACTCAACCATTTTTGCAACTTCAGGCCGTGAGAGGCCACCTTAAGCGCATCACGCCTGCACACAAATAAACATCATTGATCATATAAAAAAATAAACATTTGATCAAATAACAACCAGATATATACCTGCCCCTGCCATATCTGATAGACAACGTGATGCTGATAATCTATAAGCAACGACCCATCGTAAGGTCCTCCAGGAAAGGGAGCCTGGTCTCCAGCTATACCATGGTCTCCTCCAGCTATATCCTCCGGAGCCTCGTATACAAAATGGGGATCCTGGTGGCCAACTACATCCTCGTGCGGCAGCCTGCTAGCAATACGCCTCTGACGCTCAGAGACAGTCAGAGGCTGCCGTTGTCTACGTGGGGGTGCACTACCAGGAGTGGAAGTTACTCCTCTCCCTCTCGACTTAGGCATATCTGAAAGACAAATAAATCAATTATATTAAAATGTAATAAAATAAAAAAGTACCGAAAATTGTAATTTTCGGTACAAAATTTGCGTACCGAAAATTGCAATTTTCGGTATACAATTTGCGTACCGAAAATTGTAATTTCTGGTACAAAATTGTAAATCACCGGAAATTGCAATTTTTGGTATACAAATTGTATACCGAAAATTGCAATTTCCGGAACTATGTTTAAAAAAACAAAAAAAATACGTAACGAAAATTTTCAATTTCCGGTAAGAACAGAGCGTTTTCAGTTTCAGGAATTTAGAATTTCCGGAAGCGTGAGTGTGAGTGAATCGGGGTGAAGGTTGAGTTTTTGTTATGTTATTCAAGGGGGCATTATGGGAAATTCGCAAATTGTATACTAGAAATTGCAATTTTCGGTTACATTGTGTTTAAAATTTGTTGCCGGAAATTGTAATTTTCGGTATACAATTTGTATACCGAAAATTGTAATTTCCGGTAAAATGTTCAGAATTAAAAAAAAAATTGTTGTTTTTATTCGAGGGATATTTTGGGAAATTCGCAAAATAGGGGGTGTACCAACCAGGTGGGGGGTGCATTTAATAATGCCCTTCTAAAATTACTATACCCTATAGGTAATTCAAGCCCAAATACTTAGCAAAGTAATCTCATTTAACTTAAACATTGGAGTTCAAAGGGTTTCAAATTCATTCCAACACCTTCCAACCGAAGTTTGAAATTAAGTGCATATGACAAAATTTCCAAGTACAATCACAGCCTAACAATTATACCTATAAACCATAGTTAGAGTTTATACTTTATATACAAGAAATTCTCTATTGATTTTTAGAGACCAAAATCTAACCGTAATCGTATTCGAACCTTACCTATAATACATAAGGGTTTACGGCATACCCCAAACCATTCAACCAGAGAAAATACAATGAGGTTTACGATCAAAACCTCCAACCAAGCATTCAATGGTCCCATCCAATCCAAAAGATTATAAATTAACAGTTCATATGATATATCAATTCTGATGGCAGTTCATACGGATCTAACTCAAATAGCAATTCACTTTTAGAGGATAAAACAAGTAAATAATAATCATCGTCACCAAGAAAAAAACCGAGCATGATGCGTGAAGTGGGAAGCAAAAGCATTCCTGATGCTCATGAAACATGCGACTTCAGCAAATGAAATAACGTGCGACAGACCAGAGTCATCATAGATGCTATACTGCCAAAGCTTGACAGAATGAGGTTTGGATTAGGTGAGAAAAGAGAGGGGTTGTTGCCTCTATTTTGATCGAAGGGAGGGGTAGTTGATGGGTCTCTAAACTGGGTTTGGATTGAGTTGCGGCTCAATGGGCCAAGTTGGGTCGGGTATGGAGTATGGTAATTTGTTAGTGGGTTAGGCTTCGGTCAGTTTTTTTTTTTTTTGATATTTTTTTTTGATAAGCAGGCTTCAGTCGGCTATTGACTTTGGTTAGTAGCTACAAGTAAAACAATCAACAACAGAGGGTAATTGGGATTGAAATACAACTTCTTTATTTCTCTTTTTTCCTTTATTTTATTTTCTACTTATTATTATTTTAAATTTTATATTATTTAAAAGCATTTAGAAAAATGTAATAAAAAAATATGTGGAAAAAAACAAGTGATTGCAATAAATCAGGAACCCAATATGGGTTTAATGAGTGGATGTCAGTGTTGTCTCATTAGGGGATAATAGGAGCTCTAATAGGTTAATACACTATAGAAAATTTATGGTCCTAATTACACCAAATCAGAAAGTCTCTCTCTCTCTTCTCCCAATCAGAGGAGAGAACTCAGGACTCTTTAAGGAACTACATCGATTTGGTTGAGAAAGAACCATTAGACAACCAGGTTCTTTGTTTGTGGTTGTTCATGATTGATTGCTACAAGGTTACTACTTCAAATAAATAAGCATAAGCTATCAATCCCGTTATCCAGATATTTATCATATCTTTAATTATTCGACATGATGTAGATCCAAAGGCTTTCAAGAACAATTTCATTTTAAGTAGGGCTGTGGACACTACAAGGCCATCAAGGCACTCACCTAAGACCCTAGACAGACCTCATAGAAGATAGAATGCCCCATTTTGTTTTTCAGCCATAAATAACGTTCAATTTTGAAGATAGAATGTCCTATTTTTTTGCAACCATACTTATTGTCTTTTTTTTTTTTGACAGCAACAAACTCACTTCATTTCATTTACTGATAATCTGGAAATACATGAGGGAATTGAATTAAAAACTTGGGAGCTAGCATAAAGCCTATATGCTCTAGCAATGCTATGAGCAACAAAGTTTGCTTGCCTCCTAATGAAACTAACCTCATAGTTTTGAAAAGTCTCTAAGTGCTCTCTACAAGAGTTCAAAATGGTGCCTAACTCATTGTTATACGCTTATGCTGAGTGCATATCGTCCACTACGGCTTTGCAATCAAGTTCGAAACTCATGCTTGTAAACCCCGTACTGCCCACAAACTTGATTGCCTCCAGCAAAGCTATTGCTTCATCTTTTTTCGGGGTGGGCGAACCTAAGAACCACATAGATTTAGCTGTCACGAAAGCACCTTGATCATCCCGAATACAAACCTCGACACCAAAAACGCCATCTGTGAAGGAAAGCACAGCGTCCGAGTTACATTTAAACTTGCCTAAATCTGGTTTTTGCCAAATTAAATCCACTGCTTGAGAGATGTGCCAATCCTGCATTTGTTCCTTGCTTCTCACCTTCCTCCAGCTCGATGTAAAGTCCCTGGCCAGTTCCACAGCAACACTGGCCGATAGCTCTAAGTACCTCCAGTCCTTGTCATTTCGCCGTCTCCAGATGCACCAGAAAAGCATGAAGAAATCCGAGAGATGGTCTGGTCATAACCGAACCAGAAGATCAATGCATTTTTTAGCGTAAAAGATAATAGGTAAAGGCAATGCATTTTTATCACTCTTTTTACACTGTTTTTTTTTCGTGAAATTTCCTTTGAATAAAACATTGGACTGTCGACAACTATGTGTAAGCCTTTCAAAAATATTTTCTTCTGTTGGTGAATACGAATAGGGTAACCTGTTGGAATTAATTCTATAATTACCCACAAGACATGCTTTTAATCATGGATACTTTATTGAGGAAATCAGAAATATATAAGCATGCTTTCATATAATCAAGAACTAAGCCATAATCTTGATAACCTTAGGATCTATGACATATTGATCTATTAAGGATTAGAGGAATACATGGATCCATAGCAAAGAAGCACAGAATGGATCATGAAAAGAGACTTCGTGAGTAATAATGAGCAACAGCTACTCGTCGGCCTTATAGCAAGTGGGTGCGTATTGCGATTAGTCCGGTATATTGGAGACCATAGCCTACTTATAGTGTGACAGTCTATTAGGGTTCCCATTATCCCTCTAATGGGCTATCACTGACATCTACTCATATTGAGCCCATATCAATAATTAATTAATTAATTATCCAATCAGAAATCTAACCAGCCTTATACTTATTTTGATCACGTATCAATTAAGGCTCCTAATTAATAAATAACTGATATAATTAAATAATATTTATGATATTGGAATAAAATATTCCAACATAACCTTTTTTAACTTTTTATTTTTGGAATCTTCGTAAGAACATTTGAAAAATGACTTCATGAGTATAATATATGTAAAATTATGTTATTTAATTATTATTTATAGGTGTATTTATGTACTACAAAATTCCAAATGCACCATACATTCAGTTTATTTATTTTGGCTTTTTGTGTGAGGCCTCAAAATCCCCGTAAACGGTATTGTCTAAGATATATGTTGTACTATTGCTCAAGAAGCTTTTCATTTCCTTAAAAAAAATCTGAGGGAGGGAAGGATAGTGTAGCTCTCAAGCTAGATATGAATAAAGCTTATGATAGAGTGGATTGGGGGTTTCTTAAGGATGTTTTATTGGCCTATGGGTTTCAGGTAGCATGGGTAGAGAAGGTTATGTTCCTTGTTACATCAGTGACCTATCAGTATAAAGTGAATGGGTTTCTTAGTTCTAAACTGATTCCTGCAAGAGGGTTGAGGCAGGGGGATCATTTGTCTCCTTACCTCTTTATCCTTGTTTTTGATGTGTTTTCTAGACTTATTTCTCAGGCTCAGGGTCTTAATAAAATTCAGGGCATTCATCTTGCTCCATCTGCTCCTATTCTGACTCACTTATTTTTTGCGGATGATGCTATTCTCTTCTCCAAAGCTTCTCCTGCTGATTTGTACCAGCTCATGCTTATTATAAATACTTTCTCTTATGCTTCAGGTCAAAGGGTGAATTTGGCTAAATCAGGTCTAGTATGTGGAAGGTTTGTTTCTAATTTGTTGAGGACCAACTTATCTACCATCATTTCCATCCCTCTTTGGAACCACCCAGGGAAGTATTTGGGCATCCCTGCTGATTGGGGTAGGTCGAAGACACAATCTATTTATTGGATTAAAGAGAAGATTTTCTCAAAGATTGAAGGTTGGACGGAACAACTTCTGAACCAAGCCGAGAAAGAAGTTCTGATTAAATCAGTGATTCAAGCCATCCCATCCTATGTTATGTCCATTGTTAGGCTACCTAAAACGTTTTGCAAATCCCTTTGTTTTATGGTGGCTAGATTTTGGCGGAGTTCTGTGGGGAAACATTGTGGGATTCATTGGAAAAATTGACAAGCACTCACTCTTCACAAATCTAAAGGAGGACTTGGTTTTAAAGAGTTTAATGATTTGAACTCAGCTTTGCTGGCCAAACAGGCATGGAGACTGATTCATAATCCAAATAATTATTGGGTCCGTACTCTTCAAAGTATTTACTGCTCTAGTGCCGAGTTTTGGAATATTCAACCAAAGCCTGGGGATTCTTGGGCTTGGGTGAGCCTTTTACATGGAAGGGATATGTTGAAGAGAAGTGGAAGGTGGGTGATTAGTCAGGGAAGTACTATTGATATTCGACATGAGGCTTGGTTTGCCTCTGGCAATCGAGCAAACTTTCTTCCTCGGGCAGATGCAAGGTTTGTAAATGATCTCATTAATGAGTCTTCTAATTGTTGGGATCTTACTAAATTAACTTCCAATCTTACTCAAGATTCAGTTGAGGATGCTCTTAGAACTACGATTGGGTGGTCCAGTGGTCCTGATCAACTGTGGTGGCCGCAAGGAAAGGATGGCATATATTCGGTGAAATCTGGATATTTTGTGGTGAGGGAGGCTAATTATACGATTCCACTTGGTCCCTCTGTATCTAGGGAAATTCCAGAGGTGTTGTGGAAGATTATTTGGAAGGTAAACATTCCTCAAAAGATTAAGTTGTTTATATGGAAATTGTGTCATGATGCTATTTCTACAAAGGTAAATCTTTATAAAAAACACATTTCTCATTCAGATATCTGTCCCATATGCAACAATGAATGTGAATCAACAGAGCATGTGTTCCTGCTATGTGAGTGGACTGAACCAGTATGGTTTGGTATGCAAATTATGCCAGTGCCTAATAGATATCATATTTCTTCTATGTCTATGTGGCTGCTGAGGAGTATACAGGAGCTTGAGGGCCATCCTAAGGGGAAAGATTGTGCTATTTCTGGTTTATTTATTACACTGTGGAATTTGTGGAAAGGAAGAAACACAGCTGTTTTTCAAGATAAGATGTCTAATCCTTTTTTTACTGTCCAATCTTCTCTAGCGTTATGGCATGAAATTTCCACTCTGGACACTGATGATGATTCTCCAGCAACTAACTTAAATATTTCGAGGCACTCTACTAGATGGAGAGCGCCTAGAGAAGGAGTCACTAAGATTAATTTTGATGCTAGCTTTTTACCTTTTCTTGGCGGAGGTTTTGGTGGTATTATTGCTAGAAATGATAAAGGGGATCTATTGTTTGGGCATACCTGTTCGTTTGCAGCGTGTAGTGTCTTGGTTGCTGAAGCGCTTGTCTTGAGAGAAGCTATCTCCATGGCTAGAAATCTTGGTATTTCTTATATTTCGTTTGAATCTGATTGTCTTCAATTGGTGAAAACTTGTTGGGGTGAGGTACATAACAGGGAAATAGCTAATATTGTTTATGATATTAATGCTATGAAATTCGATTTTGTTACCTGTGGTTTTCTTTGGGTGGCTCGGGAAGGGAACAAGGTGGCTCATACCATTGCAGATCTGCACAAGAGGAGAGTGCTTCCTCGAGATTGGACTTGGAACCCCCCTGATAGTATTTTGACAGTGCTGAAGGCTGATGCATCTTGATCTGTAAGCTTGTGTTGTGTCTTCTGTTGGGTTAATCTATTTGTTTGAGATGCTGGAGCTGGTGTAGAAGATGTGTTCAGCAGTGTTCCCAAAGACAACCGACAATACTTGCTTGGAGATTTTTTTTTTTTGAGTTTCTGCTTGGCATGCTTAAGATTTTGTTCATCAGTTGGTTAGATCTGAGGAAATCGATGGGCTTGTCATCCTTTGAAGGGTGTATTTAATATTGCTTTTAGTTTGCTTGCTTTGTTTGCTTGTTATTTGGCTTTTTATGTTTTAGATTCCTTTCAACTGAAAGACCAGGTCTAGTGGCAGACAACATTGATTAAGTTGTTGAATTGGTTTGTCTGTACCCCACTCATGTGGTGGAGAATTCTTTTTATCCTGTTTGGGTTACTTGGTCTCGGTTGGTTGGTCTTGTGTGGGGTAGTTGACCATGCTGTTTTGTTTTGTGGCTTTGTGTTTCTTAGGCCTGTTTAGTGTTATCTGATGTTGGTGGCCTTGTGGGCTATTGTGGTGTAATTGGTTTGGGCTTTGCCCAGTTTTTATGAAACCTTTTATACATTGACAAATATATATATATATATATATATATATATATATATATATATATATATATATATATGTTGTACTTGACAAAAAAAAAAAGATAGTATATGCCAAAGACTTCTTGGACCAGGATTGATTGATGAGGGACAACAATGAGAACCATTTGATATATTTCTCTCACACTCTCAACTCTTGGATTGTTTTGTCAAAATAAATATGAAAAAACATACATGTAGTGAGAGAGAAGAACAAGTAACTGCATGCAATCTGGTTCCAGAATTTTTGGCTTTCGCATAAAAATGAATAAAATATTAAAAATAAAGAATTAAAAATTTTAAACATTAGTATTTTTGCGTGGCGTGTAACAAATTTCATATATACCACAAACAAAGTACAAACCAACAACGCATTGGCATGTGCATGTATTTGATTCCTTTTAGGTGTGGTTGCTAACTCGTGAACACCTGCTTTGATTGCCTTTTTCTCTTTTTTTTTTCTTTTCCGATATAAGATTGTCTTCTTCTCTGACATTTCATGTGGGATCGATGAACATACATCCTGTGCTTTACTAATTTGGAGACTGAGGCACTCAAAACCATAGGTGACCCTTGATATGGAACTTATTTTAAGGGTCTAAAGGTGGTCCCGTGTTAAAATCGAATATATCTGATTTTATTTTAATTTTTTTAAAATTGTATTTGGATAAACCATTAAAAATATAGTGTTGAGGTATTTAAAATTTAACACATTACCATTAAAAATTTGGTAAAACAGAGAGGCCTACCACTAAACCGGGTCCATATTAGGGCTACCAAAACCATTGTAGTTGGCGTTAAAATACAGATGACAATTTGACAACCCAAGTCACTGGCGTCTTCAAGACGGCTTCCTTTCATTTCATTGATCCTCAGTAGTCTGATTTTATTGACATTGCAAACGCCATATTTATTTTTTATTTAAATACCATTTTGGTCCCTTAACTTATTTTTAAGGTTCAATTTAGTCCTTTAACTATTTTTTGGCTAAATAAGTCTTTTAAGTTTTTAAGGTGGGCCAAATAGGTCATACGTGGCAATGACTCATTTGGCTCAACTTAAAAACTTAAAGACCTATTTGGCCCAACTTAAAAACTTAAATGACTTATTTGGCCAAAAAAATAGTTAAATGACTTATTTGACCCAACTTAAAACTTAAAAGGCTTATTTAAACCAAAAAATAGTTAAATGACCAAATTGAAACTCAAAAATAAGTTAAGAAAACAAAATGATATTTAAGGCTTTTATTTTTTTAAGACTTCTTTATTAATGTCCATTGTATTAGAGCCAATTGAAGTACACGTCTATTTTTATCTTTATTATTTGAATAATATTTTTAGTCATAATAATATATATTAAAAAATTATTACAGGTTGTATTCCGATAGCCTAGGATAATTTATCTCCAATCTTCATTGTTTTAATTTTAGATCTTATAATATTTATCTATATTAAAATCAATTACTTTAACATGTGGATTGTATTGATTGATTTCAAAACCAAAAATTAAAATAAGGATACCACTTGACTAAAAATTATTTAAACCTTTTATTTATTTATTAAGAGAAATGATGGTAGGTATTCATGTAGTACGACAGTTAACGAATAACAATAGCCATTGATTTTTAATACCAACACACCATGTATGATTGATGCTATTTATCGTTGTTTATAATTGTTTGATGGCAAATGTTATTGCCACCTACCGGGATTCATTTTGCCACCTCCTTTAAAATGCAAAAACACAAAAATACCCCTACCTCTAGAAACCCTAAGGGGGTGTATTGGATTGAGGTTTTAAAAGACTATTTTAGTATAAAAAAGTCTTGTGGATTTTAAAAGACTGCGTAGGAATGTAATAACTTATAAAGATTTTTTAAAAGACTTTTACGATCAAGATTTTGTAGTTTGGATTTTAATGGATTTATATCATAAGAATTTATAAGATTTGAAATGACTTTATAGATTTATAAAATTTGAAAGGATTCCAAAGATTTTTAGCAAACATTCAAAGTTACGAGGGCCTATGTAAAAGATATTAAAGAAATAACAAGGTTTGGATAAAGAAAATATATATTTTCTCAATTCTTTATTAGCCAAGGGTGCATTTGATACATAAATGGATTCACTGAAGTTATTATGATTGTAGTTACAATCCTGATCATTGATAAAAAAAAAAATAAACAGTTAAGGATGATTTGCTGATTTTATAATATGAGTCGTCCGATCTCACATGAATGATCTTGATTACACTGACTGCGTGACTGCACGGATTGCCGATTGCATGCAATCTGGGTTCGTTTGATACACATTGTAGTACAAGACAAAGAAAATAACACATGACAGATACTTGAGTCACATCACAACTCTTTATCCCATCTATTGTTTGGTGGACAATGAATACAACATATAATATTATATATTTTTATATATAATATATGTAATTATATCTATACGCATTTATAAAATATGTGATATATGTTATACCATATGATATACACAATAATATATATAATGTAATTTTATATAGTATATAATATGTATGTTATATATAGACATATATAAAATATTTTATTTATGATATATATATATATAGACACACACACATGTTGCTAATGTCCCAATATCTTGTTCCGGTGGAAAAAAAAAGTTACGATTTGTTATAAATTGTTGGTATGTTTATGTTTCTAACACACGCATATAGAGGGGGGAGAGGGAGAGAGAAAGGAGGAGAGAGGGAGAAGGGGAAGAGATGGAGGGAGGAGAGATTGGGGAGAGAGATGAAAAGACAAAAGGTGAAAAGAAAGAATCATGAGAAATCTCATGTGAGAGGGAAATACTTTTTATTAGAAAAAAAAGTAACTAAAAAGTCCAACAAAGTCCAACAAAATCTGTTTTAGAAAACTATTAATTGAAATCAGTATGATTTTGAATACCAGGAGACTTTTTTTAAGTCGTAAAAAGTCTCAATCGAATATCACAAGATTTTATTAACCTCTTTAAAAAGTCTTAATAGTCTTGATTGAATACCATAAGACTTTTTAAATTTTATTTAAAAGTCTTGATTGAATACCACAAGACTTTTTTATAAAAAAAAAAAGTCTCTTAAAATCTTTTAAAATCCTAATCCAATACACCCCCCTAAATCTCACCACCTTCCCCTCCTCACCACCCCTTCCCCTCTCCACTATTCCCCACCCCCACCCCCTCCCCACTATTCCCCACTCCTTCTCCTCCCATCGTTCGCGAACTCCAATTTTTTTTTTTTTTTTACTTTTACAGGTGATATGGAAACAAGTTTTCGAATATGTTAATTCAGGAATTTTTGAAAACTTGTTTCCAGATGTGCATTTAGTTCTCACTTCCCGCCCCCCTAAAATGTATATCTGAAAAAAAGTTTCCGGAAACAAATTTCAGAAAATTCAAACTTCCAGGAAAAAAAGAACGGGCGTGCGACGTACCTTTGAAGGAGAAGACGAATGGGACACCAGAAAACGCATTGGGGGTGAGCGAACGAGGAAGAGAAAGGGAGATAGAGAGGGTTGTTGGGGTTTGGGAGAGAGTGGCATGTGGTGAGGAGAGAGAGAGAGAGAGTGGGGAAGGGGAAGGGCAGTGGTAAAGCTAGCTAAATTTTTATAAAATGGCCAAATATAAAGAGTAATTTTTTTTTATAGACAACATACATTTCATTGGTTAAGCTTGTGCATATTTTTTGAAAGTAAACAAAAATGCTTGCTCTCTATGTGAACTCAAAAGATAATACAAGTGGAAAATATCAGATTATAGTTTATTTTTACTTTGTAATTCTTAGGGTCAACTTGGGAACTCTTCCCTCCAACCAAAGTTTGTTACTATTCTAATAACAATATATATTTTTTGAGGACTAAACTAACAATACATATATACATAGTCTATATTCATTTTTTTTTTTTGGTAACCATAGCTACCTCATTGTTGTAAAAGGCTCCACCCCTAGGGAAGGGTTAGGTTAGTAGGGGTATTTTGGAGAACTTGAGGGAGAGGGAGGTGGCGAAATTAAAGAGGGGAGAGGTTGATAACATTTGCGTTGTTTGATTTTGAATTTTGTGACCAATTCGTGCAAGGAGTAGTTTGGGATAACATAGCACTACTCATTTATTGATTTTGTTTCTGTTACTGTGTTATTGGATTTGACAAAGTCGTATGCTAAAAACTGCCACCGCGCCCGTAAGAAAAAGACACACTGATAACGAAATATAATTGAAATGTAGTTAATTATTCGATTAGAGTATACGATCGAGTGGCAGATTAACTTGAACTCTTCATATCTGTCTGGCCACCAGCACCACCGTGGAGATCCTATCTTCTTAATGAAATGAAACTGATTGGATTTTGTCGCTTGCATTGCACCAAATGGCATTTGGCAATATTCACCTAACATTTATGTACGACGCATCACATGACATTCTAAATTTTGTCATTTTTCAAAAGCGAAAGCGATCCAGCATCATGCGTATTAGGCAGAGCCATATTCCCTTCCTTACTAGAAGCTTCTCTAAATAAGTGTGAAGTCTATTTTACCCTTCCATGATCCCCACTCTCCGCGTATCTTTGAAAGAAAATGTAGAACCTTATCTTTGATGGCGAAGTCCAGGATATGTATGTGGTACAATAACATGTCATTAATAGTAATCACAATTGGATTTATTAAAATCTAAACGATTTATACAAATATTCTTAAAATAATGTACCATGCAATGCACCAAGGGCATTATAAACTCCTCCTATCTTTCATATTTTTCACGAAAGTTCGTTTGTCTGTCTTCATCTTTGTTTATCTTGTTTAGCCAATAGTTTTTCTTGCAGGAAGAAGTTCGGGGCCAGAAGTTGCTCCATTCTTAATACTATAAAACAAGCATATTAAAACCTTTCACCTTTGATTCATTTTCAGTTAATTTGTATATATCAATAGCTTCGTTTGAAGCTAGAGAACATCTCAAAATGGGTGGTTTATTAGATGGCTATCTTCCAGTTATGGTTATGATAGGGTTACAATTTCATTATGCATTGCTTGCTATCTTTACAAGAGCTGCTTTAGTAGATGGATTGACTCCTACGGTCTTTGTTGCATATAGGCAAGGCATAGCCACTTTGGCATTGGCACCTATCATCTTTTCCCCTAAGCGGTACAATAATTTTATGATCACCTTAATTAGTTTCCCTCTCTTAGTTAGCTTACTCTCATTAATTCTTCTCATTCACTTACTCATAAATATGATTACTTTTGATAGCAGGAGACAATCTTTGAATATTTCACTTGGATTAAAGGGTTTCTCTTTGATGTTTATGACCTCTCTTGTTGGGTATGGCTTTCTAAAATCACTTGTGCTACTTATTTTTTTAACAAAAGAATAATAATGAAACTTACCCAGTTTTTTTTTATTTTTTTTATTTTTTTTATTTTATAATTTTCTTGCAGGGTCACAGCAAACCAGAATGCATATTTTAGTGGTTTATACTATGCATCTTCAACAGCAGCCACCGCAATGAGTAATTTGATACCCGCATTAACTTTTGTATTTGCAGCAATTTTGGGGTAATTGCTCTACAAGCATATATGCTGTTTGCAAATATGATAAACAGAAAAATTCTATCATGAACCACTTTAAATTAGAACATAATTAATAGTGTCAAATTAAATGATGGGAAATATGATATTTGTTTTCTTTACTCAATATGGAATAACATTTTTTGTTTTTGAATTAATTAGATTTGAGAAACTTGATGTTCGAAGTATAAGAAGCATGGCCAAGATATTAGGGACAGTTTGTTGCGTCAGTGGAGCCTTAACCATGGCATTTCTGAAAGGGCATAAGCTGTTAAACATGGAGTTCCTTCCTGATTATTCCAAACATCTCACTGCAAGTGGAGGTGAGAATTGGCTGCTGGGTTGTCTATTGCTCTTAGCAAGTAGTGTTTTTTGGTCATGTTGGATGATCATGCAGGTAAATAAAAACCAGAATAATCTTAGGATGGTGATCTTTTTGTTCATCAATGGAAATCTGATTTGGTTAACTTCAAAACAGGTACCAATTTCTTCATCCTGTCCAGACCATTTATTGTCCACCTTTTGGATGTGTCTCTTTGCTACAATACAATCAGCCATATTTGCACTGATCTATGAGCAGGACCTTCAACCATGGATTTTACATTCACCTCTACAACTTTCATGTAGTTTATATGCAGTAAGTCACAAGCCCCTCAGCAACAGTACTTCAGTTGGTAACCATTTGTTGCAATATATAATATAAACCTCCAATTTAGTCGCTGAACTTGCACTTTTCTCTTACTTAGTCTATAAAGTATATGAAAATAATAAGTAGTATCTAAAGTTTGTGAAATTTGTTCAATTAGTCCCTAAAGTTTTATAAGTAATCCCTTACGTAGACAAATGAGACAGATTTCACAAAACTTTAGAGACTACTTATAAAATTTTATGGTCTAATGAAACGAACTTCACAAAATTTGGGGACTATTTATTATTTTCATATACTTCAGGACCAAGTAGAAAAGATGGTGTAAGTTAAGAGACTAAATTGAGGTTTTACTCGTAATATCCTCACACTCTTAGCAATTTTTGTGAAATAGGGAATTGGAATTGCGGTTAGTTTCTTCGTTCAATCTTGGTGCATCTCAGAAAGAGGTCCCTTGTACTGTGCAATGTTCAACCCTTTAGCAACAGTTATCACAGCTTTGGTAACTGCTACATTCCTACAGGAAGAGTTATACGTTGGAAGGTAATTAATACACTATTACTTTTCTCTCATCATGTTCATGAACTCAAATAATGTGTGTATACACACACACATGGATTTAAATATGCATGAAATATGAATGGTTAATATTGATCAAGTTATTTAAATATAATATTGATTGAACATGCGTAGTTGTACATGTGTAATATGGCCTACTCACATGCATCATTAATTTCAGTTTGATAGGGGCTGTTGGAGTGATCGCTGGTTTATATATTGTGCTGTGGGGTAAAGCCAAAGACTTCGATGGGAATAAACAAGAGGCAACACAATCAAACGTGAAGGATGATGGGATAAGTAGTAGTAGGATAGATTTGGAAGAACCTCTTCTGTTAGAGAAGACAGAACATGTAGCAGAGAGCAAGATGGACCCCTAATTAATGACTATACAGATTATAGGTTTTGGTGAAACTGATCACTCCCGAATTGAAGAAAACGAAAACAGGATCAAGTGGCAACTACTTAAAGAACAAAGGCCTAGACCTTAGTTTCTTTAACCAAAATTTCTAATGAAGAGAACCTGAAAATAAATTCAAGTCAAGATCATGTTCTGAACAAATAGTAATTGCAAAGAAGTGATGATAATATGTCTTAGGAAAAATTAAGAGTTAATTTCATTCCTTTGCATCCAAATTTTTTACCAAGCAATCCATTCTTCCGCTTGTGTTAGAAAAAATAGTAATGTTGTATTTTCATGCCATTTCTCAGTGAATTGCTTCCATTTGTATTTTATTTTCATTATATTATTACAAACCCCTTATTTTATTTTAAAAAGGTATACAAATCTCTCCTGTGAATATATAAAAATATAACTGTATGTTAAAAATTTGCACAAACCTCTGCTAAATTTTTCTCAAGTTTTGAAACATCCTTTATTAGAGTAATGTAACTCTCAGTGTATTAGTAAGTCAAAGCAAGTCAAAGTAAGTGATAAATGTATCAGTTAGTAGTTTAGTTCATTGCCACCTGTTGCCAGCTGTACTTGCTAGATTGAAACACTATAAATACTCATGTGAGTAATAAAGATGTGACGATTATTTTGGCAGTTAACATAATGAAAACTGCTCTTCACTTTCTCTTATTCTCTATTATGGTATCAGTAGCGGAGATCCGTCCCTGGGACCTTCGATTGCTTCTGGAATCTTCGATTGCTTCTTGAATTTTTGATCGCAAGTTTGTGATCGTGACTCTGTAACCGTCAATCCTTCTTCTTCTTCTCGAATCCTGGATCTGGAGTTTTATTCGTAACTGTGATTCTGCAATCACTGATTTTTCCTCTTAATTCTACAATTCATTCAAGATTCTTGTGATTTGATAATGGCGGAATTGACACCGAACGGTACTGGAAGTTCAACAGTTCAACCTCAGTTCTCAGGCCTGAATCAAGGAATTGTTCCTCCAAATTCATCTTCTGCATACACATTTGCACCGAAACTCTCGATCAAACTTGATGACAAACACTTCTTGCTGTGGAGTCAGCAAGTTGAAGGTGTGATTACATCACACAAACTGCATCGGTTAGTTGTAAATCCTACAATTCCTATGAAGTATAAATCTGAATCTGATAGATTAATTGATAATGTGTCTGATGAATATGAGAAGTGGTTAGTGCAAGATCAGATGCTCTTTACTTGGCTATTATCTACACTGTCCGAATCAATTCTTCCTAGAGTTTTAGGTTGCAAACATGCTTGGCAGGTGTGGGACAAATTGCATAAACACTTTTATGCTCTTCTTAAGGCCAAGGTTAGACAACTTAAAAGTGAACTGAAAAGCACTAAGAAAGGAGGTAGATCAATCTCTGAATACATTCTGCGAATTAAAGCTTTGGCAGACTCATTGTTGGCTATAGGAGATCCTGTTTCAGATCAGGATCAGATTGATACAATACTTGATGGTTTACCGGAGGAGTACAACCAATTTGTTATGATGATTTACACCAGGCCAGATCCTATGACTCTCTATGATCTTGAGGCTTTACTACTTGTTCAAGAGGCACAGTTGGACAAGTTTAGACAAGAGTTGGCAGTGGCAAATGTCTCTGCTAATGTAGCACAAGCTTCAAATTCATCAAATCAGTCTGCTCACAGACAACATAATTACAGCCAGGGAAGCAATTTTCAGCAGAATTCTAGAGGCAGGGGTCGTTTTGGTCGTGGCAGATCAAGAGGCCGTGGTCGCAGCACTGGAAATAGACCAACCTGTCAGTTATGTGGAAAATATGGCCATGATGCTTTCAATTGCTAGCATAGGTTTGATGATTCCTTCAAACAAGTTGCACAGAATCATCACAATCAAGCTTTAGAAAGTAAGCTTGCACAGGTCAAAAACACTGCTCAGCAAACTGATCAAAGTACTTAACCAACTGCTTGTTTTGCCGCAAAGAACATTTCAAATGCTGGTTTTACTCAGCAACTGCAGGTGCCACCTGATCTTGGCTCTCAAGCCTGGTTCCTTGACTCAGGAGCATCTCATCACCTCACTCCTGATGCCACAAATCTGCAACAAAGCACTTCCTATGCTGGCTTGGAAAAAGTCCACATAGGAAATGGACAAGGTTTGGCTATCCAATCGGTTGGCTCTGCTAAATTTCCTTCTAAATTATCTCATCATATTCCCTTGTCATTGAACAATCTGTTACATGTTCCCTCAATTACTAGGAATCTCATATCAGTGTCAAAATTTGCTAAAGATAACAATGTCTTTTTTGAGTTTCATTCTAATTCATGTCTTGTTAAATCTCAGGACTCTAAACTCACTCTATTAGAAGGATCCCTAGGTGCTGATGGCTTATATAGTTTCAAGCAACTTCCTCTTCTCAAGGGATCTTCTCCTGTCAAGCCTTTTCATCCAGCTCACTCTCCCATTGTTCATACCAGCTCTCTGTGCTCTTCTGCTCCAGATCACAGTCCGGAAATAAACACTTCTACACGGCACTACAGTGGGACATGCAAACTCAAACACTTTGTTAAACAAGTTTCTGACTTTGTAATATTCCCTATTCCCTAGCAAATCTAGTGACTTTGTAATTCTGCTGCTAGGCAAGTCTCATAGATTGTATGCTCCATCTTCAAACACTGAGCACACTAAAGCCTTTGAGCTTATACATCTTGATTTGTGGGGACCAGCCCTTTTCCTTCTCATTGTGGATACCTTTACTACATAGCCTTTGTTGATGCTTGTACTAAATACACATGGATATATTTTCTAAAACAAAAGTATGATGCTATTGTTGCTTTCAAACAGTTTCACAACTTAATCCAAACTCAATTTTCTGCTCAACTTAAAGCAGTTCAATCGGATTTTGGGGGAGAGTTTAGGCCCTTCACCAAGTACTTAAATGACTTAGGCATTTTACATAGGTTAACTTGTCCACATACCTCTCACCAAAATGGGGCTGTAGAGAGAAAGCATAGGCACATTGTTGAAATGGGCCTTACAATGCTTGCTCATGCTTCTATACCTATCAAGTTTTGGGACCATAGTTTTACCTCAGCTGTCCAATTAATAAACAGATTGCCTACTTCTTCTCTTCCCAATAACATCTCTCCTTATTTTGCATTGTTCAATTCTCTTCCAGATTACAAAGCTCTCAAAGTGTTTGGGTGTGCATGCTTTCCCCACTTGCGGCCTTATAATCAACATAAGTTACAGTTTAGAAGTGCTGAGTGCATTTACTTGGGTCTTTCACCTCAACACAAAGGTCACAAATGCCTTAGTGCTGATGGTAGAGTCTACATATCCAAAGATGTCCTTTTCAATGAATTTCGTTTCCCTTATCCCTCACTTTTTCCTACTTCTACTGACCCTAAATCCTCTTCTTTGAACAATCATTCCACTGTTATTCCCACCTTTTCTGTACTTCCCTTACTGTCCTCATCTGTTCCAATTGATTCTGGAATTTCAGCTCCTATCCCTTCCATTTCTTCTCCTACTGGTTCTGCATCCTCTCAATCTTCTCCTTCATCCAATTCTTCTCCTCCAGAAACTAATTCTGTCGATAATCATTCTTCTGAAGGAAATTCTGCAGCAGTGTTACCTCCTGCACCAATCACTAATATTCACCCAATGATCACCAGATCTAAAACTGGAAGCCTTAAACCGAAATTGTTCCTTGCTCATGTGGAACCAAGCAGTGTTAAACAAGCTCTAGCTGACCCTCACTGGCTCTCAGCTATGCAGGCTGAATATAATGCATTGTTGGCTAACAATACTTGGTCTTTAGTGGCCTTGCCACCTCATAAAAAGGCAATTGGTTGTAAAATGGGTCTTCAGGATTAAGGAGAACCCTGATGGCAGCATAAATAAATACAAGGCTCGTCTTGTAGCTAAAGGTTTTCATCAGCAACCTGGATCGGATTTTGGAGAAACATTCTCTCCTGTTGTTAAGCCTACTACAATTAGAGTCATTCTTACTTTGGCTCTCACATATAGGTGGGACATTCAACAAATAGACATTAACAATGCTTTCCTAAATGGTGTTATTCATGAAGAAGTGTATATGCAACAGCCCCCTGGATTTGTTTCCTCCAACAAGTCACTGGTTTGCAAACTTCATCGATCCCTCTATGGCCTAAAACAGGCTCCTCGTGCTTGGTATGAAAGGTTGACTCAAGCTTTGTTACATTTTGGCTTTAGATCAAGCAAATGTGACTCTTCTCTATTCATTTATACTCACCATGGTGTGACACTTTATGTCCTTGTGTATGTTGATGACATATTAATCACTGGTTCCTCTTCTGTTCTTATTGGTGATCTGATAAAGAAGCTGAATGCCACCTTTGCTTTGAAACACCTTGGCAAACCTGAATATTTCCTTGGCATTGAAGTGAAGCATTTGTCCAATGGCTCTCTATTACTTACTCAGTCAAAGTATATCAGAGATTTGTTGAATCGGGCTAAGATGCATGATGCTAATCCTATATCTACTCCTATGATCAGCAATTGCAAACTCAGTAAACATGGTTCTGATGTATTTACTGATCCACACTTGTATCGGTCGATTGTGGGTGCTCTTCAGTATGTCACCCTCACTCGCCCTGAGCTAGCTTTTTGTGTTAACAAAGTGTGCCAATTTATGGCTACACCTCTTGATTCTCATTGGCGTGCAGTCAAGCGGATCCTTCGTTATCTTAGTGGCACCATTAAGTTCGGTCTTCTCCTGCAACCTGCTTCTTCTCATGGCAAGTTGTCTCTCAGAGCTTACAGCGATTCTGACTGGGCGAGTGACCCAGATGACCGCCGCTCCACCTCAGGTTCCTGTCTATATCTTGGACCTAATCTGGTTAGTTGGAGCTCAAAGAAACAGCCACTAGTGGCTCGTAGCAGTGCTGAAGCAGAGTATCGAAGCATGGCTCACACAACATCTGAAATCCTGTGGCTCCAATCTCTACTTGATGAATTACAGGTTCCCTTTCATTCTCCTGTGTTACTGTGCGACAATTTGAGTGCTGTGCTGCTGGCCCACAACCCCATTCTACATGCTCGCACTAAACACATTGAACTTGATCTTCACTTCTTGCGTGAAAAGGTCGTTGCTAAACAATTGCTGGTCCAACATGTTCCTGGTGCTTATCAAATTGCCGATGCTTTGACAAAGCCATTGTCTGGTGCAAAGTTTGAAGACATGCGATCCAAGCTCAAAGTGTCTGCTTCTTCAAAACCACTTTAACCTTGTGGGGGGAGTATTAGAGTAATGTAACTCTCAGTGTATTAGTAAGTCAAAGCAAGTCAAAGTAAGTGATAAATGTATCAGTTAGTAGTTTAGTTCATTGCCACCTGTTGCCAGCTGTACTTGCTAGATTGAAACACTATAAATACTCATGTGAGTAATAAAGATGTGACGGTTATTTTGGCAGTTAGCATAATGAAAACTGCTCTTCACTTTCTCTTATTCTCTATTATCCTTTGACCTACTCTGTTTGGAGGCAAATTTTAAAATAAATATTATAATAATATAAATTCAAGAGATTAAAATTATATAAAATTTAGATTAGGGGAGGTGCACCCCAAGCAAGGCCAACGAGAGCCTACGATGGAATTTACATATAGCTTACCAACAAAAAAGTTCAGAATTCCAATTCAAGTCACAATTAGTGCGAGCAGAAGGTTCGACTATCTGTGCTAACCCCTGTTAGCAGGGATTAAAAAATTATAGTCTTGCACTTTGGTGCTCTAATAATATATCTTTTTTGGGTACAATGCTCTAATAATATTTCTTAAAAAGTTAAAGAAGCATTACCGACAATGGACAAAGAAAATAGGATGAAAATAATCCATTAGGACACAATTTAAGAAAATTCTTATGTATGTGATAAAAATATGTAGGACACATTTGATTTACTTGAAAAAAGGAGACTAGATACAATAAAAGATTTTGTGATTACTTTTTAAAATAGTCACTAGATATAACAAACCTAGAAATAAAGATTAAAATAAAACTTCAAAATTTCATTACTCAACAAACAATAAACCTTTTGTAAAAAAATAATAAAACATAAGACAATTTAATTATCAGGAGTGCTATTTCTTACGAAACAAAACCCACAAAAATTACACGAATGATCCTTTTTTTCAAAGAAATGAAATACGGTTACATGAGCATTTGGCAGAATACAAGGGAGCCGTTGAGATGGGTATTACCAGATCAGCTATCTTCGTCAAATTTCTTGCGGTGAATTTTCGTAACAATGAGCATTTTCCTTTAATTATTGCCTAAAAAAGAGTAACACTATCTAAAACCCTCTCCCTCTCTCTCCTAGTTGCCCTCGTATACAATTTATACAGCTAGACACATATCGAGACATATACAACAGTATATATTATATAAAAAAATTGCACACATGTGCAGGGTTAATGTGTTATCACTACAAGAATTTGCTCAGTTAGCTATGGAATTTTAGCGAGGGCCTCACTGTCGTAGGTAATTTTTTGATTACCGAGGGCCTTGGTCGTAGGAAAAAATATGGTGAAAGTTAGCGAGGGTCTTTTGGCTGCAGGTAATATTAGAGCTGTTAGCGAGGGCCACTGGCCGTAGGTAAACAAATATTTTCATATCATGCGAAGTTAGCGAGGGCCTTTTGGCCATAGGTAATATTAGGGTTGTTAGCGAGGGTCATTGGCCGCAGGTAAACAAATATTCTAATATCCTGCGAAGTTAGTGAGGGCCTTTTGGCCGCAGGTAATATTAGAGCTGTTAGCGAGGGCCACTGGCCGCAGGTAATATTAGAATGGTGACAGTTAGTGATGGCTTTTGGCCCTCGCTAAATGTTAAACTTTTTTAAAAAAAAAAATCCTAAAACGCACGCAGGACACGCTAAAACACACACACACACACACACACACACACTAAACCCAGCTCGCCCACTGACCAAGTAATTTAATTGTTAAAAAATAAGAAGGAAAGATCATACCCTCTCACCCTCTCATTATCCCTCAGCGCCACTCCCCCTCACTCTACACTCTCTCCCTTTCTTTCTCATCCCCTCATTCTCTCGACCTCTCCCTCCACTCTCTCATCCCTTCTTCTTTGTTTCCTTTCCTCTACCAAAACCGTATACTCCATCTCTCCCTAAGCCAAGGTTGCTTCGTGGAACAGGAGAAGGTGACGCGATGGGGAGGACGACGCATGGGGTGGTGAACAGCAGCGATCTAGTTCTGTGGATATGCGGTTCGCGATGGTGGCGTTACTGGGTTCGCGTGTTAGTGTTGAGTGGCGGTTCGCGACGGTGGCGTTGCTGGGTTCACGACATTTCGTTTTTTCCTATCTCTGGCAATTACCTTTTTGATTTGCTAACTTGTTGCTGTTGATGACCCAAGAAATCCAGCCGTAAGAAATTATACCCGAAATTGGTTCCTTTATTTGGGTTTTAAACATTTTTTTTTATTTCTTCCTTTGCCTTAAATCTGTGTAAATTCTTGTGTACTCAGGTGATTGCTGATAATGTTGGTGATAATGTTGGGGATATAGCCGATATGGGATCTGATCTTTTTGGTTCATATGCCGAGTCATCCTGTGCTGCTCTTGTTGTTGCCTCCATCTCTTCTTTTGGGGTGAATCACGAGTTCACTGTCATGTTATAGCCTCCCATCACAAGTTCTGTAGGTATCCTTGTTTATTTGCTCACCACCTTGTTTGCAACTGACTATTTTGAGATCAAGGTTGTAAAGGAAATTGAGCTAGCACTGAAAAGAAAATACATTTTCAAATTTTGTCAGGTCAAAATCCATTTCAACTTTCGCGATTCAGCATTTGCTGAACATTTTTTTTAAAAAAAAAAAACTGATATTATTAGCGAGGGCCGTAGGCCCACGGTAACGAAAAAAATTACCTGTGACCAAAGGCCCTCGCTAATACCTATAGCCAATGGCCCTCGCTAATACCTACGGCCAAACCTTCGGTACAATTACCGATGGACGATTAACTTACGGACAGGGGGCTCTCGGTTGGCCCTCGGTAAAATCAGGATTAGCAAAGGCCGCTTAATATTAGCGAGGGCTTTTAGCCCCCTGTAACAGCGAGTTTTCTTGTAGTGTATATATTGTAAATAGCAGTCTCCCTCTCCCTATATATATTATGCATAAAATATTAGTATAAGTTTTCTAATTTTGTTTGATATTTGAATGAAGTGGCATCACTCTAGAAAAGAAATATCTTCAAATTACTTGTCGAAAATGTGTATATATTGAATCGTAATAACTAATAAAACTTCTCGTTTTCTCTGTCTATTAAGCATGACTCGTTCCATCTTCTATCAAATGAGGATAAGAAATAAAGGTAAAAAAAAAAAGTAGAGTCTCTATTCTTCATCGCAGGTTATACTAAATTAAGACATCAGCGGGTATTTCATCATGGACAGTCAAAGGTTGGTGTTTCCTTGTTAATTTGAATGATTCAAAATACTACCTTTGGTCCCATATATAAGAGACAAATGCACTTTTTAGGTTCATTGAATAACTGATATATCTGATCTATTATAGACCAGATATATCAGTTATTCAATAAACCTAAAAGGTATATTTATCTCTTATATATGGGACTGGAGATAGTATAAAGTTGACAACAATTTCATTCTGAATTTTGATAAGAATTGAAAACCGTGACACGAGGAATTCGTGAAAAAATAGAATAAGCGCATAGTGGTTAAGGAACAGGAACAATAATGGAGGAAAAGCGAACTTCAGCCAAGAAACTGACACTTTATGTAGTATTAGGTAAGGTGCCGTGTATTTTTTTTTGGGTGAAAGTAAGGTCTCGTGTATTTTTTTTTTTTTTTGTTGAAAGTAAGGTCCCGTGTTAAACCAATGTACGTATACTAAGCATGTGCTTGATTCTGCAATAACAAAAATTGATTTTGATAGAATTGATTTTGTAGAATTAATTTTGGTTAAAAGTGAGTTGAACGTAACATGATTTCTGTTTGGATACGTATACGTAAAAATGATTTTTATCAATTCTTGTTGTTTGGATATGTTTGATCAAAATTGTTTTTGGGTGTGCAATTATCAAAATGGGTCCTAACTAAAAATTATATTAAAAACTTAATTTTGATAAAATAGACAACAGAAGTACTAAATTAAAAGTATCTAAATTAAAATTGCAAATAGACACTACAAGAATTTGGCTTATTTCCTACAAAAATTTCCTAAGACAATTTCCTAGGGTCACAACCCTAGGAAAATACTCATATAAGTGTTTCCTGAGTTTTTTTAGGAAAAACCCTTGGAAATTAAAAACACTTATTTTTGGTTTTTTTTTTAATTTTGGAAATACCTAGGGCCAGTCCCTCGGATTTAGCCAGCCCATTTTTTTTATTTTTAAATTGCCCTAACCGAGTGCCTACCCCTCGGTTATCCTAAGTTAACTTAACAATTTTCTTTTTATTATCAGCACACTCTCTCGCTGTCACTATCACTTTATCTGCTTCTGCTTCGTCTCTCTCGTCTCGCCATTCCCTCTCTCTCGTCCTGCACCGCGCCTCTCAGGTGAGGTGTTGCTGATAGAGCCTCTCCTTCGCATCTGTCAACTCCGGTTCTGATGGTGCCTCTCAGGCGAGGTGTCACGTGAGCACAACAGCGGAAGGACCCAACGTCACCGCCGGCTTCTGAGATGTTTTCCGGCCAACTCCGGCCGCGAAACGAAGCACCACCACCACCATTTTTCTCCCCTCCTCAAGCTCTACAAAACCCATCCAAGTTTCGAGCAAAATGGAGCAAAAATGGACAGATCAAAAAAGGAAAACCGCCGCCTTCAAGGGTATTTTTCGGCCGACCTAGACCTCTACCAGAAAACAAACCTGATATTCGGAATCTCCTCAACGTCCGCAACAAAACTCCTCAAGAAAATTCACGATTGGAGTACCTTTTGCCTGAACTACCACGAGCCACCTTGCCGGAATTTGAACCGCCTCGCTAGAAACTCTGTTTGTGGCCAACTCTTCTTCTCCAATGCTTAGACGGTGAGTTTCTCCCTGACTTCATCTCAGATTTTGGTCTTTCCCGATTTTATTCAAACCCTAACTCAAATTATGTCCCAATCTCAAACACCTGCCTTCTTTTATTTTTTTTCCTTTCAATCTTACCCTCTCATCCCCTTTCTTTTTTCTCATTGACTAAACTTCCAAAAAAATTTCCTCTCCCTTCTTTGTGATATTGTTGTGCAGGTTTATATAGAAAATGCTACACCCAGACAGTGCCAAAAAAATTGTACCCAGTGCTGAGGACTAAGACACCCATGGCATGGCCAAGGCAGAGAATTGGCGTGATGCTAGTAGTGGGGAATTGAATCTATTTTGTTGAGGAAGCTTCTGTGTTAAAAAATTTCTTCTGTTGTGAATTTTTCAGTTTGACCATTTGATTTTGGTTTGTTGTTATTTTTTAATTTCACTTTCTTCTTCTTCTTCTTCTTCTCCATAATTTGGAATGTAATTTTGGTTATGTTTCTAGAAGTAATTCTGTTTGTGGTTCAAATTGCTTTCTTCAATATAATATGGTTCAAATTGCTTTCTTCAATATAAATTTGGCTCTTGATTCTGTTTCTGGAATGTAATTTTGGCTCTTCTAAAGTTTACGATGACAACGTAAAGAATATGTTACAGCAAAAAAAAATAGTTTAAATTAATTCTAGTTTAAAAAATAATTAAATTTAACCAGTTTAAAAAAACTGAAAAAATTTAATTATTTATTCTTTAAAAATTATTTTGCACTTTCCTTGGGCTTTGGCCCTCGGAAATTACCTAGGGCTACGCGGCCCTAGGAAATTTCCTGGGGCTTTGAGCCCTCGGAAATTTCCTACAACTTTTTAAAAAGGCATTCGATTTCCGTTTCCTACTAGCAGATAACCTAGTGTCTCGTGGCCATCTGTGGGCCCTCCAAAATTTGGCCGTTTCCAAGGGCTTTTAGCCATTTTCTAGGGTTTTTTGCCCTAGATAATGTCAAGAATTCTTGTAGTGAAATAATTTAAATTGCAATACAAAATTGTTTTTCGGTGTATAATTACTAAAATAGGACCTTACTTAAAATAATATTAGGAACTTAAAATTTGATAAAATAAACAATAAAATTCTAAATAATTCTGACAAAAAGTGTCTACCTTATCCAATAGAACAATAATAATACTGTTATCTTTTGAATAAAATACATACATATATATATATATATGTATATATATATATGCTCAACGAACAAAAGGCATATAAGTTGCGATATAAATATAATGCTACTTAAATCAAAAAAATAAATTCCATAAAAAAGTTGCAAAAATAAAAGAGGATAGAAGGGATGTCTCCAAATAGGCACTAAATTTTGGCTTTGAAATGGGCCTTTATTTGGTCAAACAAAAAATGGGCTGTTATGAGCCCGATTTCTCTTATCTTCTCTAACTAACCTAGAGATGTGCTGTAATACACACAAAACACAAAAACAGTGAAACGCATTCACACAGAAATGCACGCCGACAATGGGAGAGGTACTGCAACACCAGGAGGGTAGATGAGGGAATATATACTATCAATTTTGAAATAAAATTCAAAATCAATTCAAGTCTACTGTAAAAGTTAGGAATCCCAGCTTCTTGTTAAAATTGATTTTGGGGTTGGAATAGATTCTACTTTATTGCAACCAAACATAAAAATTCACGGTGAAATCACGTTTTATGGATGCAAACACGCGGAATGGTTCCTCAACGTGGTTTCAAACATGCACTAAGCCACATTGAATCGAAAAGACAGAGGATGAAAACGAACGTCGGTTGTGTCCTTCAAACGACCATATAGAGGAAAATGTGGAAAAATGCGTGCTGGACCATGGCAAACTAGTCAAGTTTCACTCATCATTGGTTGGAGACTTGGAGTTGGACACAAACTCATAACAGATTCCCTTTACCCAAAAGATGGACCTATAAGCCTCCGACATCAATAATTCAAAATTACTTTTATTTGGGGTCAAGAATAATTCAATATTACTTGTCAAATCTGAAAATGACTTAAGGCTTTTTCACCACCAACACGCAGGTTCAATACTTTAGTACAACAAATATTAATATTTGTTGACGCCCTAGTGCGAATTTGGTGCTTAGTTGATCAGACATTTGTTCAGTTGATGAGTCGATATATCAGCTAACTCGCACTACTAATAATGATTCTCTTTTTGATCAGGCGATTACATTGAGAAAGAGACTCTGTTCCTCAGCTGCAGGTTCCTAGACTACTCCAGAAAGCGTCTAGTGTAGAAAGTTGAACTACCAAACTAAGGTTGCATGAAAATAAAGATAAAGATAAAGAAAAGCGATAAAGTAAAGACAATTGTAAAGACTTGTTTTGATTGAATGTGTGTGTTGAATACAATCTGTACAATTGGTATTTATAGACAAAGACTACCTAAGAAACCTATACTTACCCTATTTGCCACGTTCTTAACTCATTAACTCACATATTACATCATATAAGATCATAGCTAACAACATAAATATAAGTAACTACCCCGTCAGCTAAGTTATGGCCCAAAAGCGCTTAGTCAGCTAACGTATTGACTGTTATATCACCTGACCACGTCCTCCACAATCCTATTTTTAAGGAAATAGGCCTTCCATCACGTCCTTGACTTGGCCAGCTCATATAATTCGCATAACTCTTCAGCCGGCTAAGTTATGGGTCAAACGGCTAACTGTCCATCAGCTGACCATGTTCTCCATAATCATATTTTTAAGGAAATAGGTCTTCATACACGTTCTTGACTTGGTCAACTTATAGAATCCACATATCTTCTCAATCAGCTAAGATATGGGCAAAAATCCACTATAACGGCTAATTTATCCACCACTTGACTATGTTCTCCATTTTCCTATTTTCAAGGAAGTGGGTGCACGTTTTTGAATTGTTTATCCCTTGATTTCAGGTGGTTACCTTCTGATCTTCACATTCTCTCTCTGAAACCACCTCTAATCTTCTTCCAAAAAATCTAGGAAAGTGGTTGCCGCGCTTTGACTTGGTCATTTATTCCTTTTTAAATATATTCATAGTCTCTTGGGCCATTAATCAACATTCACACAAAACCATAAGACCCATTTAACAGCCTCCAAGCCCAGTTAGACTTAGCAGCCACGTGCAGCTAATTCTGTGTCAGTTGCTGCATCAGCTGATACTGTGCCAGCTGATTCTGCGTCAGCTGATTCTGCTAAGCTGTTTCTTCTCCACTGGCTATCTCAGCTGAGTAGTTTTGTTTGCTTCCCCTCATCTCAGGCGAATGGCCTTGGATTTAGCCAATCTTGCCTTAGCCAATCTTGAGTTAGCCGATCATGATTCGGCTGATATGGTTGTAGCTGATTAAAACTCAGCTGTTAGGCAAATACTTGCAATTTTATCTGAGTGGCTAATACATGATCTGACAAACTATTTTTTGGTGTAAACAATATTAAAGAGGATTTTTTTTTTCAAGTGGGCTCAAGGATAGCCACAAACAAGCCCACAACTCACGTCCCTTTTAATTTGAATGGCTAACATAATCTGAAATACTTTTAGACGATTAATTTACTCGTAATAGATTCACAATGGGTAGTATCCTTTTTTAAATTCCATAACTACAAGAGTTAGAGTCTGTTTGATACATTTTTTTAAAACAATTTTTTTTGTTTTAAAAATAGACAAAAAGCAAATTTTGTTCTTGTTAAATTTATAAAAACAAAAAACCATTTTAGAAAGTATAATCAAACAGGTCCTTGGTGTCAGATTTCTTTTTAATTTTTCCTTTTTGACAATCAATTAAATGGAGGTGAATATTCAGTAGTGTGCCTCAATCATCTACATGATAATAATACTGCATATCTTTATTTATTATGAGGCTAATATCTCTTCCAATTGTCCCTCCTGTTATTCCTGAATCCACAACAACCAATGGAGTACACAATGATAAGGAAAATCAGTACTATGATGTTGACAACAGCCACCTACTTCCAATCAGTCTTGAGGTTTTGTAGGAAACCACCCTTGCAAGATTCACAATTGAAGCACAGAACGTTTGGATCGTTATTCCAAATATCACAGTTAGGATTGGTATAAGTAACATTTCCAGTTTTTGTCCAGTTAGTTGGATTCTGATAGGTAAAACCACAGTCGTTTGAAGGCTTACAATATCCAGACTGCACAAAACATTCAAAATAGATATGGAAAACCATTAGGCATCTAAAATTTACAAATCAGAAGCAAACAAAATAAATACATCAGTTATTTTAGAATCATTTTTTGAAATCAAGGAAATGACATTAGTAGTTTTATGGATGAATTGCAATTCTAGCTAACAAATTAATAAAAACAAATGTAAAACCTCTGCCTTAAGCTCAGGGAAATGAAGTTTTAGTCATTGAATAACTTAAATTGATCATGGTTCTATCGTTAATTCGTCATGCTTTTCAAAGTAATTGGTGTACGCATGCAAGATTTGAATATATCAACCAAGTGCTGATCGCTAAATACAGGCTTAGGAATCCTCACTACTGGCTCAAATCCAAAATAATGACATCATGATATAACAAATTTGAGCCAAATGCAAACATGAGCTTGCCAATAATGTGGATCCTGTTGTGAAGCAAAGGAAATTTAAGTTTGGAAATGCTTTTGGGGGAAGAATGGGCGTATAGAATGTCTCGTATACTATGTTTGGTATCCAAGAGATAGAAATAGTGAAGAATGTTGTGTATTATTCATTCACATAGTATGCTTAAATATACATCATTGTGTGTCAATCAGATCCTAAGATCAAGCTAAACTTAATACACAATAACTATACATGGAAATGAATTATGCTAATACACTAAGGACAGCTAGACAAATTGTGACAGCTAATGATCCTCAGATCAGGATCCACTTTGATTGTAATCATGAGCATAAATTAAGGAATCGTGAGATTTGGTCTTTCTCTAACTCCCCCTCTCAAACTGATGGTGAGTTGGTCACCCCAAGTTTGTCTCGTAGTAGATTGAATCGTGTGTGAGTGAGAGGCTTGGTTAGGCAGTCAGCAATCTGATCGGCTGATGGAACATAGGCCATAGTGATTTCATTCTGCAAGACTTGATCACTAATGTAATGAACGTCAATCTCAATATGTTTGGAGCGGGCATGCATAACCGGATTTGAGGCTAGTGCCTTAGCACTCAAGTTATCGCACCACAAGAATGGTTTTCTAGGCAATGACAACTTCAATTCTCCTAAGAGTGATCTAATCCATGTAACCTCAGCTGCTAAATCAGTCAGTGCCCTGTATTCTGACTCAGTGCTGGACCTTGACACTACCTTTTGTTTTCTTGAGGACCAAGAAACCAATGTTTCACCTAGAAAAACACACTGCCCAGCCATGGATTTTCTGTCATCTATGCTAGTGGCCCAGTCGGCATCTGAGAACCCTACTATGTCCAGATCAGCAGAGGGTTTGATGTGTAAGCAAAGGTCGCTTGTGCCTTGAAGATACCTCAATATTCTCTTTATCCCTTGCTAGTGATCAGTGGTTGGAGAGCTCATATATTAACTGAGCTTGTTGACAGAGAAAGCAATGTCTGGTCTTGTGTTTGTCAAGTATTGCAATGCACCTATGGCTTGTCTATACACGGTCGGATCTGCCATTCGTTCTCCTTCAGTGTTGAATTGTCTCCCAGTGATCATTGGTGTTGGGCAAGCTGAAGCCTTCTCCATTTTGAACTTCTTGAGCAAGTCTCTTATGTATTTTGATTGCTTCAAATACATCCCACCAACATCTCTGTGGACTTCAATTCCTAGGAAATAGTGCAGATGTCCAAGATCCTTTAAGGAGAAGACAATGTTGAGTTGTTTGATGAATGCCTCCAGGAACTTGGTGTTGCTGCCAGTTATTATTATATCATCAACATAAATAAGGAGAAAGGTGGTGTGGTATGTACCTCTAAGAATGAAGAGTGAGGAGTCACTCTTAATGTTCTGAAAACCCCAATTTAGTAGGGCATTTTTCAGGCTTTCAAACCATGCCCTTGGGGCCTGTTTTAGGCCATAAATTTCCTTGGACAACTTGCATATGTGGTTGGGCTTTGCTGAATCAGAGTAGCCTTCTGGTTGGTGCATAAAGACTGTTTCTTTGAGGTAGCCATTCAAGAAGGCATTGTTTATGTCAAGTTGCCTAACTTCCCAATTGAAATGTACAACAATGGATATAATTATTCTTACAGTGCTGGATTTAACCGCAGGGCTGAATGTTTTTTCAAAGTCTAGACCGGCCGTTTGTTGGAAACCCTTGGCAACCAATCTTGCTTTCCTTCTTTCAATTGAGCCATCTGCCTTGTATTTTGTTTTGAACACCCACTTGGAGTCAATAATGTTTTCTTGGCCTTGATATGGTACTAATGTCCAAGTTTGATTAGACATTAGGGCCTGAAACTCTGTGTCCATAGCTTCCTTCCATTTTGGCCTTGCAAGAGCTTCAGTGACATTTTCAAGTTCCTTTTCTTCTGTGCAGGCTGCTGCCAGGCCAATGTAAGGCTGCTTTGGCTTGTAAATTCCATCCTTGCTCCTAGTGCGCATCCAGTGAGTGTTGTGAAATTCAGATTTGAGGTAGGTAACACGGGATCTAGTGTGTGCACCAGCAAGACTTTGTGCCTCATCCCAAAATTGCTTGGAGGTTTCACAATGTAGCAGTTGTGTTGCAATATCAATTGCCATGGTGTTTATCAACCAGCCTAGGAGTCTTTGATCATGTGCTTGCCATTCTTCAAAGTCAGGATTGACTTTCTTGCTTGAATCAGTTGAGGTGATATACTGCTCAGGGCACCCCTTGGTTCCAAGCATGTAGCAGTCAAGTCTGCTTCCTCTTATCACTGGCAGGACCAATGATTTCCAAAGCGGGTAGTTGTCTCTGTCCAACTTGATAGATACACTTGAGGGAAGATCATTCTTTTGATTTGAATTTGCAGCGAATGACATGGTTGAATGGTTGAGTGGATCGAGAGCCTTCAAGCTTAAGTGCTCTGATACCAAGATAGAAATGGTGAAGAATGTTGTGTATTATTCATTCACATAGTATGCTTAAATATACATCATTGTGTGTCAATCAGATCCTAAGATCAAGCTAAACTTAATACACAATAACTATACATGGAAAGGATTTATGCTAATACACTAAGGACAACTAGACAAATTGTGACAGCTAATGATCCTCAGATCAGGATCCACTTTAATTGTAATCATGAGCATAAATTAAGGAATCGTGAGATTTGGTCTTTCTTTAACTTCAAGAAAGTGAGAGAAAAAAAAGTGAGAGAAAAGAAAGTTTATTGGTTAAAGTGTAAAATTACTAATGTATCACACTATGATTAGTGTGTCACACTTTCTCATGCAGACATTTCACGTTTTCCAAAAAACTTTTCATCCTCCCTCCTTTCTTTCCTGTGTTCCAAACAAAGCCGTATATCATTATCATCCATGTATACCCTAAAGCTACAGGAATCATGATTATTTATCGGCAAAAGAAGTGCACACAAAGAATGTGGAGAAAATTACTGAGAGAGAGGTTGAGGTTTATGTGTGTGTGTGTGTGTGTGTGTGTATATATATATATATATATATATATATATATATATGTGGGGGTGTTTGTTTGCTTTGACTATTGAGAAAGACAGGTAAGATAAAGACGCAAATTGCCAACAAGGAAAATAACAAAAACATTAATCATTTATTCATACCAGAATTTATTTCACACGCTAAACCAAACTAAAAGAAGAAACGTTGAAGAAGTTAAACGTTTCTTGTTTTCTTAAAATTAGTCAGTATATATATATATCCTTCTTCCTTGCAAAGTTTTTTCCAAATTTGGTTAGTTCCAGATTGAAAAAGAAACAAAATTGCTTCAAATTGTTGGGAATTTGGATCTGTATTTTAAATTACCACAAGGAATTTTATTTTAAAGTTGTGAAAAATAAAAATTAATACTAGTATTGAACATGCACCATTTTTCCAGAATATAAAATAAATTCCTCAAAAAGTAAAAAATAAAGTAAAAAAATTATATTATTTTTAAAAAAATACACTAGTTTATTGGGAGATGAATTTTTCATTAAACTAGTGAATGATTATTTTGCATGATGAATTAAAAACATTCATAAAATATGAGTTTTTTTTTTTTGATGATCCATAAAATATGAGATCCGTTCATACTTTTATTCAATTAAATCATATTAATGAATCATTATGTTACAATAATTTTTTCCAATTTAAGTATTTAACTATAATTTAAAAATTGGAAAAATATACATTACTATATTAAAGTGAATTTAAAATTAAAGAAATCTGTCAAAAAAATTAAAATAAAAAAATAAAACGACGCACGTTTTTTGTAAAACATATTTTTTGACAGTAAAACAATATTTTAAGAATTGAGAATTTATTTTTATATAGTACTAGTAAGTATTTCATATAATATGCAAAATAAAATTAATAAATGAAAAGGTTTATAAGCCAACGAAATGATCCAGTTGATAAAGATATGACTCATATCCCACAAGAACGTGACGTGAGTTCGAATCCTACTACTGGTGGTGTGTAATATGTAAGTATATTTGTAAGCTCTTTTTGAGCGTTGAGGCTTTTTCGAACTCTGGTGAACCCCAAGTCCCACTCACCTAAACTTTTTAATAACAAAAAAAAAAGTTTGATAAAAATAATTTAATTAATAAAAAGTATTATAATAGTAATAAAAATAATTTAAATAAAAACACGGATATCAAAACATTTGATATGTTAGTTTTTATGACTATCCAATAATATTCAATGTTTGATTTAAAATTATAGATATGGATTAAAAATTAAAATAATAACAAAATTGTTTGATTTAAGTAATTTACTAGAAAACAAACTGGTTTGGGATGAGGTTGAAGAAGGGGCAGGCACGGTCATTGCTAGAGCAAGGACAACTTGGGAGGAGTGGCTGCTTGCTAAGACTTGCAGGCAAGAACCTGGGGTGAGACACATCGATGAGCATCGCATGGTATGGAAAAAATCCCAGCTGGTTTTCTTACTTGAAACATTGATGCCTCTTTTCCTAATAATATGTTAGCTACAGGTGTGGGGATTTGTATTCGGGGGGAGGCGGGTGATTTTCTTCTGGCAAAAACCACTTGGCAGGATCAAAAGTTGTGTGTGAAAGAAGGGGAAGCTTGGGGTCTTCTGGAAACTTTGCTCTGGGCTCATAGTTTGGAACTCTCATTATGGTGTTTCAACTTGATTCTCAAGTAGTGGTGAATTCAGTTAACTCGCATTCCGTTGATGTCTCTGAATTTGGTTGCTTAATTCAACAGTGTAAGGACATTTTAGTTTCTTTTCCAAACTTTAAGGTAGAGTTTATCAGGAGACAAGCAAATGTAGTAGCCCATACTTTGGCAAAGGAGGCTACATTATGGCCTTGTTCCCATGTTTTTGAGTCGGTACCTATTTGTATTGATGATTTTATTAATTTAGAAATGCAATGATCCTATTCCAATAAAAAAAAAGTAATTTACTAGAAAATTATTTATTTATTTAATTTTATTTAATGTAATTTTTTTATTCTATGTCATAACATAAAAAATAACACATGATTTCATGAAAATAAAAATATAACATGGATTCTTGAAGTTGAAACAGGCAGTAGTAACTATTAATTTTTTTTTTGTTTGAGTGGAAGGTAGTAGTAACTAAATGAAGTTACTTTCATTCCTGTTTGACCATACTCTATAAGAGGCATGGCAACGTGCCGGGTCGGGGGCGGATTTTGCCTCCCCCGTCCCGATCGGGTCTGGTTTTTTCGCGGGCCCCCGACTCCACTCCATATATGTAGAAAAATTGAGAAATTATATTTATGATAATTAATAAAATAAAATTATAATTATCATACAATGATATAATAAAATAAAAAACATTAAAATAAAATTTTCTATTGAAAAGAGATTAAATTAAAAATAAACAAAATATATGAAACAAAATGAATGAGTATACATGAAAAATATAAAATAAAAATTAACAATTTATATTTAATCGGGCGGGTTCGGGTCGGGGCAGGCCAATATCGATATCCCCAACCCCGTCCCACCCGCGGTCAAAGCGGGTTTTTTCCGTCAAAATTGAATCGGGATCAGGTGGGTACCTGTAGGTTCGGGCTGTGTTGTCATGCCTACTCTATAGAAGTAGGAAGTCACTTTTTTTTTTCTTCTTTCTGGTATAGTAGGAAGTCACTTAAATTAGGCAAAGAGTGAGAGAAACTATTAGTACGAGGATATTTCTTTTTCTCAGTATAAATGGTCATGGGACTGAAATAAAAAGGAAAAAAGTGAAACGTTACGGATTTTAACTCGTACTTCTAATATCCCGATCACTTTAACACAATGTTGCTAAATGTACTAGAGCATGAATGAAAATTTCACTGTTCTCGTGTTCTTTTTTGAACCATTATTCTAGTCCTGTGTCCAACGAGTCGAGGTGCTTGGACCCAACGTTTGCGGGTGAAAAGGCATCATACTTTATAAAAGATCATATTAATCCGCATTAAATTATTATATAAGTCCTTTTTTTATACAGAAAATTACTCCACAAGTCTTGTTGTACCATGAGTCAAAAAAAAGTCTTCTTGTACCAAACATGAAATAACTCCATAGTAATTTAAATTTATTAACTCCCTATAAGCCCTTTTCAATAAAAAAATTCTCCTTTTTTATAAGATTATTTTCAAAATTATTAGACACATTAATTATTTTTTACAAAAATATTCTCAATTAATTTACATTTTCTTAGTCAATAGTAAATGAGGCAGTCATTTATCTTTCTTAAGTCTTAAAAAGATTACAAGACAGAATTGACTATAATCAATTGAAGGATAATGTTGAAAAATAATATACATTATTGATAAATTAATTGTATTAACTAATTTTCTTAATTTGTATCAACTAGTGGTACCTGGGGTTTGACTAGTAGGGTGTTTTGGATTAAGGTCACCGGCCTACGTGGCTTCGAAGAAATGTATTATAGTTTCTATGTACGCTTGTTGCCTAAATTTCTCTCTCTGTCCCTTAATATATAAATTTTTTTAGAAATTTATTTGTCCTATTTTATAAGACCCCTTTCAAGCATTGATTATTTTTTCACCAAAATACTCTTAATTAACTTACATTGATTTTATCAAACGGTTTTTCTAACGTGTGAACCTTGCACATAATAAGAATCATTAATTGTTCATTTTTTTCCTTATTAATTATTTATTTTCTATTTTATTCTATAGATTCACATTTATATAATATCTATCCACACAAAAAATAGGAAACTAGATAATTAATAAGAAAAAAAGTGAGTAAATATTTTTTCTTATCGTGTGCAAGGTTGCACACATTAGAAAAAAACTTAGTCTAAAAAAACAATAAATGGGGTGAATTACAAAGACAAACTCTCTCTCACTCTCTCTCTCTTATAAGGATTGGGACGGTGAATAGAGTGAGATGATGGGTCACAATAATTTTGAGGGTAACTTTGGAACAATAATACAAATTGTGTACAAATTTAATGCTGCTAACTACTCTTTCTGTTTCAAATTGACTGTCACTTTAGCAAAAAAATTAAAATTAAGTGTCATTTTATGTTTTTAATGTATCATTCATTATTTTTTCCAATTTTCTCCCAATTAAATAGGGTGTATATTACTCCCAAGTCAATATAATAGCTAATAGGGACAATTAGTAAAATTATTCTACTAATTAAATTATTTATTGCTTTTCTTAATCTTTGTGAAAAAACCTTAAATGTCACTCAATATGAAATAGAGGGAGTAAATTAACCAACCTTTTTTTGTGTGAAAAGATTAACCAACTTTCTTAAGAAGTGTGAACTAGTTAAAAAGGTCTTATATATGAGAATGATCGGGAGTATGTTGTATTCTATTCTAATTTCTAATTTCGATTAGTTTTTTTAATAAAAATTTATAAGAAATACGGAAATGTGTTAAATTCAAAATAAAAATTTGTTTGTACGATTATGATTTACCATAATTCTGGTAAGAGTGAAGTATAGTTTATAAATTTTAAGGTTGAATAAATATTCATAAAATTTTGTTAGTTTAAATATGGATCTGAATCCTGTAAAATGAGTAACTTACTTTACAGTCTAAAGTAAGTAATATCCACCATCAATCAATAAATCAATGATTGATATTACAAGTACATCATAATAAATCATGAATTTATTAAAATAATAACTCTTGATTTTCTCAATTTATCTTCCGTATTTTAAAGGAACCAAATTTTGGAATTATTGGGACTCATATTCTCACTCTTTTTACTTAATTAATTACCCACTTCACCTTACCAATCCTCACTAGAGAGTGAAAGAGTTTATCTTAGTAATTCACTCTAATTTTAATATATATATATATTTTACCAGTATAGTAACCCGTGTCATGCACGGGTATATATTGACTTTTGAACATTTGTATAAAATAATTTAATTTTTTATATAGTTTTTTTTTGTCAAAGTGAGTTTGAGGCAATATCTACGAAAAATTATATAAGAATAATTTAATTTCAATTATGTATCATAAAGTATAGCAATCTTTAAATAGTAATTACCATTTTGTGTCAAAAAATAGTAGCTATTATTGTCCATTATAAAGAGTTGATTAAATATATAGTTGATTATCATATTTAAAATTGAATATAGTGGAAAAAAATATAATTATTGTTGACTTTAGAGAATAAAATTTTTCTAAACTTACATTCTTACCAAATTAATGTGTGAGTTCCTAGTACAAACAAAATGGTAAATAAAACAATATTTTGTAAAATTAAATTTTAAAGTATAATAGACATGAGTCATGTGATGCACAGGTTATACGTCGGAGTACGAATGAGATGCACTATATATTAACAGCATATCTATTATATGTTGACCCGTTCGTATTGAAAATATATAAACAAAAACAATGGAGAATTTGATAAGAAATTATAAAAAATGTACATAAAATGTTTTTAACGAATTTGTTTTTCATGTAAAATATTCATTCACGTGTATTATATTTTATCTATATCTATTGCTTTCATGTAAAATGTTCATTACCATGTGTTATATTTTTTATATAATTTATATTTATATATTAATCAATTTATACGTTGATGTAAAATTAAGTCCTTTCAAAAAAAAGATATAAAGTTATAAAAGAGAATCTAAATTAGCTTTTTTTTTAAAGCAGCCAAGGCGTGCAGAGGCATCACTATAGTGAGTGCACTCCTAACTATGTTGACACTACAAACACTACCAATTATTTGCAGCACACCAAAATTATATTAAACAAATGAAAAAAAGGAAACAAAATACAAGAGGCATGGGGGCAGTATTCCTTCTGGACTTAAATATAAGCAAAATTACCTACTTACACACTTATTAAGAAAGTTAGTTAGCTTAATTAATTTTCTTGATTTCATATAAAAAAATGAGTTAAAATTACTAAGTTGCCCTTAGAGAGTTGTAATGTCATAGAAAACAAGAGTATAATTAAATAAGGGTATTTTTGAAACAAGGATAATAAATATGATATAGGTAATTGTGTTTTGCTTATATTTGAGTCTAAAATGGTATTTTTTGCTTATAAAGAGGTCCAGAGGGAGTATCATTTTCTAAATTCCGTGACTATGAGAGCTAGTATCAGATTTCCTTTTCATTTTTCCTTTTTGGAAATCAATTAAATGGAGGTGAATATTCAGCAGTAGACAATATAAGGTGTGGGAACAGAAGGAAATGCAGTGTGCCCAAAGAACACATGGTAGTAGGAAACCGTAATATAAAATTGAGCAATTTACACAAGAGAGTCAAGACTGTACTGAAAACAGTATGAAATCCAGGACATAAAGAACCCACAGCAAAAAAAAATCCAGCATATAAACCAAATGGGATGGCCTAAATCATCTACATGCTAATAATACTGCATATCATTATTTATTATGAGGCTAATATCTCTTCCAATTGTCCCTTCTGTTATTCCTGAATGCACAACAACCAACGGAGTACACAATGATAAGGAAAATCAGGACTACGATGTTGACAACAGCAACCTTCTTCCAATCAGTCTTGAGGTTTTGCAGTAAACCAGCCTTGCAAGATTGGCAATTGAAGCACAGAACGTTTGGATCGTTATTCCAAACATCACAGTCAGGGTTGGTATAAGTAACATTTCCTGTCTTTGTCCAGTTAGTTGGATTCTGATAGGTAAAACCACAGTCGTTTGAAGGCTTACAACATCCAGACTGCACAAAACATCCACAAAAAAAATATGGAAATCCATTAGGCATCTAAAATTTACAAACCAGAAGCAGACAAAATAAATACATCAATTATTTTAGAATCAATTTTTGAAATCAAGGAAATGGCAGTAGTAGTTTTATGGATGGATTGCAATTCTGGCTAACAAATTAACAAGAACAAATGTAGAACCTCTGCCTTAAGCACAGGGAAATGAAGTTTTAGTCATTGAATAACTTAAATTGATCATGGTTCTATCGTTAATTCGTCATGCTTTTCAAAGTAATTGGTGTATGCATGCAAGATTTGAATATATCAGCGAAGTGCTGATCACTAAATACAGGCTTAGGAAGCCTCACTACTGGCTCAAATCCAATATAATGACATCACGATATAACAAGTTTGAGCCAAATGCAAACACGAGCTTGCCAATAATGTGGATCCTATTGTGAAGCAAAGGAAATTTAAGTTTGGAAATGCTTTTGGGGGAAGGATGGGCATATAGAATCTCTCGTATCATTAGCATCCACATACAGTATACCCTCAAGCTACAAGGAACCATGATTATTTATTGGCAAAAGAAGTGCACACAAAAAAGTGATTAACTTTTTAGCCCAACAGCACTACTGCACTAGCATCCATGAGCCATAAAAAAAAAAGGGTAACAAAAAGAAAGACAAAAAGTTTGACAAAAACTGCATTGGAAATAAGCAAATAAACAAAGAACACAACCTTTTCAGACGAAAACCAATCCCAGTTAAAAAGTCCACCTTTTTCAAAAACAAACCTTGACTACTGATCAGAAAAAGGATAAAAAGGAGCAGCATCTCAATAAAAATTGATCCAAGCAACACGAATGCGTTACAGTATATCACGAGAAATTTTTGCGCATGATAAGATATTCGAAAGTTTTGTAATATAATTTATGAAAACCTAAAAAATAAATAAATACAAAATTTCCACATTCCTCCCCTAAGCCTCCGCCACCAACATAAAAAAAAAAAATCAAGATTTCGAATATAAAATCAGGATGATCACTCAATCAAATTCAAAATTCCAATCCCTACAGTATTTCTTTTATGATAAACACGCTCAACGAGAATCAAAATTTCCGCCCCAAGGCCCAAATATCGATCACAGGCAAGCAAGCTCGAATTTTGATCAAGCTCAAGAACCGAAATTCAACAAAGAAAAAGAAAAAAGAAACCTAACCTGAAGAGCGGACAAATTCTCGGTGTAGAACTTATCAACGCTGTCGTTAAGAAATTGGGAATGAAAATCGGTGCAGAGTTTTCCAGATTGCAAACAACTCTTAACCCTATTCCATGTGTTGGTATTGTTAACCTTATTTTGCAACCAATTAGAGTAATCCCCAAGCCTATACTCCTTATAGCCTTTATCGGACAATGCTTCCCCTGCACCTTTGTTTGTAACAACGAAGGCGAAAATGGTGAAGGCGAAGAGGAGAACAATGAGCAAGAACATGACGAGGAGATAGAACCATAGAAGCCATGACACGCGGCAACACGCTCCTATGAGACCCATCAACGACACCACCAAGAGGAACACGCCGAGGGCAATTACCGGTTTCTCTAACCACCTCTCGCATTCTGTGTTGGCCTGTTTGCTCAGCCACACACCAGCCACCAGGATCGGAATTGAAAGAATTAGGGTTAGGAAGTTCAGAATGCCGATCAAGTTGTTGCTGAATCGAACCATGATGATCGATAATGATGAATTGAAAGAATGTGGAGAAAATTACAGAGAGAGAGGTTGAGGTTTATATGTGTGTGTGTGTATATATATACATATATGGGGGTGTTTGTTTGTTTTGACTGTTGAGAAAAACAGGTAAGATAAACACGCAAATTGCCAACAAGGAAAATAACAAAAACATTAATCATTCATTCAAACCAGAATTTATTTCACACGCTAAACTAAAATAAAAGAAGAGACGTTGAAGAAGTTAAACGCGTTTCTTGTTTTCTTAAAATTAGTCAGTGTATATATATATATATATATATCCTTCTTCCTTGCTAAGTTTTTTTTCCCCCTCCAAATTTGGTTTGTTCTAGATGGAAAAAGAAACAAAATTGCTTCAAATTGTTGGGAATTCGGATCTGTAACTTAAATTACCACAAGGAATTTTATTTTAAAGTCTTGAAAAAAATAAAAATTAATACTAGTATTGAACATGCGTCTTTTTTCCAAAAAAATAAAGTAAATTCTTCAAAAAATAAAAAATAAAGTAAAAAATTATATTATTTTTTAAAAAATACGCTAGTTTAATGGTAGATGAATTTTTCATTAAACTAGTGAATGATTTACTTATTTTGCATGATGAATTTTTTTTTTGACAAGATTTTGCATGATGAATTAAAAACATTCATAAAATATAAGATCCTTTTATACTTTTATTCAATTAAATCATGTTAACGAATCATTACGTTACAATAATTTTTTTCCAATTTAACTATAATTTAAAAATTGGAAAAATATACATTACTATATTAAAGTGAATTTAAAATTAAAGTAATCAGTCAAAAAATTAAAATAAAAAAATAAAACGACGCACCTTTTTTGTAAAACAATATTTTTTGACAGTAAAACAATATTTTAAGAATTGAAAATTTATTTTTATATAGTAATAGTAAGTATTTCATATAATATGCAAAATAAAAAAATTATAAGCTAATAAAAATTAGTCCAGTTGGTAAGGATATGGATTCATATCTCACAAGGACGTGAGTTAGAATCTCATTATCCGACTCATCTAAATTTTTCAAAAAAAAAATTATAAAAAAAATTTAAATACAAACACATATATCAAAACATTTGATATGTTAATAGTTTTTATGACTATCCAACAATGTTCAATGTTTGATTTAAAATTTTAAATATGGATTAAAAATTAAAATAATAACAAAATTGTTTGATTTCAGTAATTTACTAGAAAATTATTATTTTTTAAATTTTATATAATATAGTTTTTTTTTATGAAAGAAGGGTTATTATTAAACAACTAGCCTTGGGGAAGAAACACCCCTAACATCGTCCATCAAATACAAAATAAGGACAGGAAAAACTGCATCAAAGAAAATTTCATCATAGGGAGCCGAATGCCCCTTATTAGCTAACTAGTGTGTATACCTGTGCGTTGCACGGGCTAGATATTCGGATCTATGTTTTAATTTGTCGATTATTATATGTTTAATGATGGTAAAAAGAAGTTAAAATAAAATGTGAAAATAATGTTCATCAAAGCAGAAACATAGTTATTGTTATAATGTGAAATAAATTATAATATATCTTATTGATATGGATCTCTACTATAAAGTCAAGAAAATTGTACTTTTGTTAATTTTTATTCGTGTTTGTTTTTTTTGTTTTGCGTAAGACACGTTGAAATTTTATTCATCACAGAACCATAGTGCATATACTCGTGCGATGCATAGGACATGTGTTAGCGTCGTGAGTGTGTTCATATGAATTAGGAAATTAAAACTAAAATTATGTATAATGTACTAATTTTATGTTATTATAATAAGATGTTTTATTTTTCAACTTGATTGATAAAAAATATGAAACAATTAGTGTTATTAGAAGAACATACATGTATGTGAAAACATAATGGATTAAGCATTTAAGTCTGAAAACATAGTGCATAATTTTGGAATAGCATAGTTGCATGCTTTGAAAAGAACAAAATTTTGGAAAATGACTTTTTTTTTCTCTCCAAAAAAATGTTTCCAAACATGGAATAAAAACAATTATATTCCCAAAAAATGTCTCTACCGACTACAGGTCTACATATCTTTTTTTATTGTAGTTATTTATTTTATATAATTTTAGCTTTCTTCGATAACAATGAACAATTGGTATACAGGATGCCTATGAAGCACGTACGTTGCAAAAAATAGAAAATAAAACATATATTGGTAAGTGTTTGTCCTCCCTTTAAAACATATATTGGTACGTTGCACGGGGTAGATATTCGGATATATCTTTTGATTTGTCGATTATTATACGTTTAAGATGGTAAAAAGAAATGAAAATAAAATGTGAAAAACCATATCACTAACGATCCAAAAAATCATTGTAGTAATGAAATAACATCAATTGTATATAAAAATATAAACAATTCCAACTGAATTAAGTAAGTTACTAAATTTCTTATCAATTCAAAGGAAGTATAACTTCTACAAAGTCCTCACAAAAAAAAAGATATAGAGAACTTGTAAACACAAAGTTGGCAAATACACGTCAATATATCAGGGAAGCTTTCCATATAATGGTTGAGTGTATCACAACAGGATCATTATCGCAAATTGCATCAGATAAGATGAAAACTACGGCCCGATCACATGTGTTGTGAGATGGTAAATGTACCACTAAGAAAAAAAATGAATTCAAATATATAAATGAAATCAAAACATAAAAGGCATCATATCTATTTTATATTTTGGAATATTTCCTTGTAAACAACGTTTGAAGTGGTTGTAGTTGGTTGACCTTCTTCGTCAAGAATAAGAATTTTCAAATCGTTACGTGAAGTAACTCTTGAAATGGCAACATATAGTTATCCATGGGAAAACACAGGTTGTGGTAGGTAGATACCAGCATGCTTAAGAGATTGCCCTTGACTTTTATTTATAGTCATCGCAAAACAAAGATTGATGGGAAACTGTTTGCGCTGAAATTTGAAAGGAATTCTAAGATCAGAAGGAGTGAGTGACATCCTGGGTATCAATACCTTTTGTCCGATGGTACTTCCAGAAATAACCTTCACTTCAATAACATAATTTCCCAGGTGTGTGATGATTAACCGGGTACCGTTGCATAGGCCTGAGGATTGATCTATAACAGGTACACCTACTTTCAGCTTTATCTCATGGTTTGGAAGACCTGATGCTGTTATAGTATTTAAAAATTTAGGAGTATGAATATTGTGTTGCCCATCCACATTTTCATCTTGAGAGCATGGGGTATCATAACTCAAATAGCTTTTTGCTTCTCCTGGAAGCAAATCCAACATGTAATCATTCAGAGTGTCAACAACTTCATTTTTTGGAGCCAAAATTGCCCTATCTTGAAAAAAAGATGGGTTACTAAAATTAATCAAAAAAGATGGGTAAGTATGATTGACTATTGAAGAAAGATGATCTCTTGAATTTGTTATGAGCATATCATTAGGAATCTGGATGATCATATCTTCATCATTCTCCTCCCCAATTTTTCCTTCTCCTACACTCAACATCCAATCTGAAAATGTTTTCATTTCATTTACATCAGACTTTGAAGAGCCAGACAGAAGCCTCATGTTTTTGGTTAAAGTATGAACCTCCACAAATTGCCATAGATAAGATGAATTAATTGATGCATAGACAACATCTTGTCTTGTTCCTTTAGGTATAACAGGAAAGATTTGTCTAAAGTCACCTCCCAAAACCACCACCTTACCTCCAAAAGGTTGATTCAAACTATTAGGATTCGAGAATCGAAGGATATCTCTAAAGGTTCTATCAACGGCTTCGAAATAGTGTTTGTTCATCATTGGAGCCTCATCCCATATAATGAGCTTAGCCTTCATTATTAAGTTTGCCAAAGCACTGCCTTGTTTAATGTTGCAAGTGGAATCCTCATCAATATTTAATGGGATAGCAAACCTTGAATGGCGAATCTACCTCACGGTATCAACAAAGCCACTATCCTACTTGATGCAATGATCAGAACAATTTCTCCCTTTGATCTTAGAAGCGTGAGAGGCTTGCAGAGAAAGTTTTCCTGATCCCGAAACCATTGACAAAATGCACCCCACCACGGTTTTCACTGACACTCAACCTTATTTTGTCGTATATTTCCCTTTGTTCAGAGGCCATTGATGGCCAGACGACATGCTCTTGTATGCGCAAACAAAGCTTCCCTATCATAATTAAGTTCATCTTGAATCAGTCTATTCTGAGCATTTGATAGCAACAACATGTCTGGCTATGGCATTGAAGGGTATTCTGCCAAACTCCTATTATTGCTTTGTAATAATCTCTCTATTTCTATCAGAGTAAAACTTTTCAGTTCATCATCAGTTAAAACTAATTCTGCACAGGGAAAAAAAATCAATAAATAATTATTTAATGTCAACCCATATTTGTATGCAATGTTAAAAACAAAAAAGGACATTGATATAGAAAAAATAAATAAATAGAACACGTGCAAATTACCATCAAGTTGAAGATTGTTTCTCTCCCTATGCAAAAATGTAAATCAGATAGATCTGCCTTGATTTTACTCCAAATTAATTCAGGTTGGTTCAACTGGTTTGAGACCAATAAGGTTACAAAAAGCTTCCTTAAATAGTGTGCAGAACCCCAATGAGTTGCCTCAATTATCCCATCAATGTATTCTTTCTCGTCATCCAACAAACCCATTGCATAGCAGGCATCTCGGAACGTTGGATAAACAGTATTGTTCACCGTTCTTATATCACTGAATGACTTTGCTCCTTTAGCATAATTAAGCAAATTTCTCAAGTAATAAAGCTCACCACTACTCGGATGAACGAAATGAAGTCTTGCAATCTTGAATCCCTTTTGTCTCTTTTTCCATCGCTTTTCCTTTTGATGCCAAACAAACATCGAAGGGAACTGACTATAAGTCAGGTCCTTTGCCTCTGGAAATTCTTGATTTGCCTCCATCCATGCTAGGAATTTAGATTTATGAGAATTTGGATTGTCCAAAACTCGATCTAACGGCTCATCATCATTAAAGACAACTGTGTGCTGGTTTGGTAAATGAAACGACAATCACTCTGCAGAGGTTCATCAGAATCTAATATCAAAGGCAAATAATCTCCATGATGCTTCACATGAGGACAAATATCTACAGTCATAATACAACTTTATTTCATCCACACATTGACATTGTTCCTTATTTGCTGCACTTTGATAAAATGTCGCGGTAACACGGTCCTGTCCTTTGTTGACGTATCTGAAAAGATATTTCATAGAACGGCTCTGGTTACACCACTCAACATTAATATGAGCATTATATCTCATGAGTAAGTATCCTTTGTAAGGTACAACATATTTGTTATCAACCAGCGCTTGTCCCTTCTTAATGGTGATCCCATTGTCCCTTCTTCTATAGACAAGGTATCCATCCTCACTAATTGTAGTGTTGTTTACAAATTTCTTTGGAAAGTGTTTAGAGCACTTTCCATTCTGCATACATGGAGACTTCCTGTTCTGTAAGCCACATGGACCATGAATCATTAGCGATGAAACTATTACATACAATGCTGGATCATTTTGTTCATCTGGTATTTCAGTAGAGATCATTTTATCTATATCATTGGGAGTTTGGTATCTAAACTCAGGATGTAGAAATACCAGGATATGAGCATGAGGCAGACCACGTTTCTGGAATTCGATTTTGTAAATTACTACAAAACAAAAGAAAATAATTTAGTCAACATTTGAATTTTCTAAGTTATAAATGTATGATTTATACCAATTAGAAAAGGATACAGATAAATATGCATACCTAATTTAACCTTTCCAAAAATATTTCCCTGTTTTATCTCCTTTATTAATTGATCAAGTTTAACTTTAAAAACACGACTAAGCAAATCCGGTCTGTCCTCTGGGTTGAGGCCATGTTTTGATAGCTCTCTTTGCAATTCTGGCCACTTTTAATTGCAAGTAACACTATTGGCTTGTTGGCTTCGCGGAAGGTATGAACCACAGATGTTCTCCAATTTGGAAGGTGGAGAAGAGAGATGACCTCCTGGAGGAGAGGTTGGAGGAAATGAATATGGGTAGAACCAGCCCCGACCATATCAACGATGACCTTTTAATCCAATTCGAACATCACCCAAAGAAGATCCATATCTTGGGCCATTTTATGCCCAAACGAAGGGCCCACAGCTCAGCCCACACAACATTAGCAGACACAACCTTACTATAGAACCCTTTGAGGAAATGACCATCTGCATCACAGGCTACACCGTCACAAGCTGAGCTACGGGAGCCTCCCAAGTGCAAACCATCTATATTGATTTTTATACAGCCTTCAGGTGGTGGATACTAGGCAACATCAATGACACGCCGCGGCCTCAGAAGATTGGGAAAAGCAGAAGATATTTGCTGAACAACAAAATTAACCATGTTAGAAATTTGGAAGAAAAGAGGCCTTCCCATGATTGAGTGCCTGGAAAATACTAGAGAGTTGCGGTATCTCCAGATGTCATTAACAGCCACTCCAAAGAAAACAGTACAATGGTGAGTAAAAATACCAATAGTGTTCTCACTAATATTCCAATCCAACCAACTATAGAAACAAAGGCTAAAGAATTTGCTCCATTTATCAGGATCAATGATATTAGTCCAAAATTCTCTTACCTTATCACAGTCTCTGAGCATGTGCATGAGAGATTCAGAACAGCTATGGCATCTAGGACAAATATCATCAGCTGTCATACCACGATGCTTTTGCTCTGCATTAGTCATAAGTTTAGCATGGGAGAGCTTCCATAAGAAAGCTTTAATCCTCTGAGGCCCATTCCAATGCCAAACTTTGGAGAACAATGGATCAAAGCTAACAGAGGTAGGCTGGGGGTTGCGAAGCAACTCATAAGCTGTCTTGAGGGAGAAACTACCATCAGAGGTGGGGTTCCAACAAGGGAAGTCCTTAGGACCCGGACTAGGGGGCTTGATCGCAGCAATCCTATCGTAAAGACCAGAAGGAAGGATTCGGTTTAGCACAGACCAGTCCCAAGTCCCATCTCAGATGTAATGCAAGACCGGATACTGTATTTCACCATGAGGCACAATATCAGGCATAGTTTCCACAAGAATCCCAGCACCAGGAATCCAAAAGTCACTCCAAAATTGCACGTCTTGCCCATTTCTAATAACCCAACATAGGTTATCCTTGGTGTCAGCCCAAGCATCCACCATTGCTTTCCAAGTACTAGTAGATTTGGTCATTTTTTTGAATTGAGGGACAATATTCACACCACAAGCATATTTTGCCTTCATAATCTTCACCCAAAGCTTGTTGGGTTCAGTAATCATGTGCCAAATAAGTTTCATCATATGAGCCTTGTTGAGCATGTGAAGGTTTCTGAATCCCAACCCACCTTCCTCTTTGGGGGCAACACAATTTATCCCAAGCAATCAAGTGGCATTTCTTAGCATCCGCTGTCGTCCCCCAAATGAAGTCTCTGCAGATTTTTTCAGCTTCTGTGCAAACTGAGACAGGGATGAGAGATGTTTGGGAAACATATCCTGGAATATTAACCAGAGTAGCATGGGCTAGGGTCACTCTGCCCGCAAAAGATAGCGAGTTAGCTTTCCAACCTGTAAGTTTCTTTCTCATCTTATCAAGAATATACGAAAAATTGCTCTTGGCCATGCGTTGGTGAAGCATAGGGCCTCCCAGATAATGACCCAAATCCTTGGTAATAGAAATCCCAAGGTCTTGACTGAGGCTAAGAGCATGCTCATCAGAAACATTGTCAGAGAAAAAAACTTGGGACTTGTGCAAGTTCACTTTTTGACCCGAGGCATCGCAAAATTGTTGTAAGATATTCTTGATACAAGTTACCTGGGAGGAGTTCGCTTCAGCCACAAGAATCAAGTCATCAGCAAAACACATATGGGACAAGTGAGGGCTATTACCCGAGCCAAACTTATAAGGAATCCAATCTCCAGCATTAGCAACATCAGTAATTTTATGACCAAGCCTCTCAATGCAAAGAACAAAAAGATAGGGAGGGATGGGATCCCCTGTCTAACCCCTCCAGTTGACTCGCATATTCACTGAAGAGATACAATGGGAAATAACATCAGAAATGTTATCGGGCAGACCAAGGGTCCCCACAGTATCCGTGATAAATTTCTACTCCAGTCTATCATAGGCTTTTTCCAGATCTAGGTTAATTATCATAAATCCCTTTTTTCCTTTCAGCTGTTTGAAGGAGTGGATGGTTTCCTGTAAAACCAAAATGTTGTCCACTGTAGACCTTCCCGAAATGAAGCTACTCTGGTTTTCAGAAACTACATAAGGCAAAATAGTTCGCAGCCGTTGAGTGATGATCTTAGTAATCACTTTGTAGACGACATTACAAAGGGCAATGGGCCTAAATTGGGCCACCTTTGAGGGATCTTCACATTTTGGGATTAATGTAAGAAGAGTTTGGTTGACACTCTATATCATTTCTGGATTGTGGAAGCAAGTGCGCACAAACTGAAGAACAGAGTCACCGATAATATGCCATTGAGATTTAAAAAATAAGGGATGAAACCCATAAGGGCCCCGGGCTTTAAGATTCTGCATACTAAAGAGTGCTTGTTTAGTCACCTCTAATGAAATGTCTCTCCCCAGTGACACCAAATCAGTTTCAGTGATAGAAGGGAAAGAACTCCTAGTAGCAAACCTGTCCTGAAAAACACCTACAGAAGAATAAAGATTAGTGTAAAACAATACAACCAGCTCCTGTAATTGCTCCTCTAAGTACACCCAATCATCATCATCATTCAGCAAAGCATTGATCCTGTTAGAGCGCCTTCTAATCATCACAGTTTGGTGAAAGTAGCGAGTATTATTATCTCCCTGCTTCAGCCACTTGCACTTGGCTTAGTGAGCCCAATAGAGTTCCTCCTAATGAGTAATAGAGCAGTATCTCTTCCAAAGTTCAGCCCACAAAAAAGAAAGCCGATCATTGTCTCCCTGCAGTAGCTTCAGATGAATACCTTCCAGCCTCTTTAGAAGTCTGCGTTTTCTCCTAAAAATATTGCCAAAAACATTTTTATTCCAAGTTTTAAGATTCTCAGTCAAACGAGAGATATGTGCATTCCAATCATCAGAAATCACCCAAGAGGATGTCACTTGATGCTCAAACTCCTCGTGCTCAATCCAAGGGCTTAAGAATTTGAAGTAGTTTCTCCTCCCAATCACCTCTCCTGGATGCATTCTCAGCCACAAACCACAATGGTCCGAAGAAGATAAAGGGAGGTGAGTAACCGAGCAATTAGGGAACAGGTTTTGCCAACTAGCAGTACAAAAAGCCCTGTCCAATATTTCATTAAGGTCACCTTTTTTCCAAGTGAAGGGGAACCCATTGAAACCCAAACCAAGTAAGTGACAAGAGTTGATGTAGGACAAGAAAGCAGAGCTACCAGCTCGGCTCACAGATCCCCTACCCTACTTCTCCCATTCATAAATGACTTGATTGAAGTCACCTGCAATGCACCAAGGACCAATGATGGTAGAAGTGTAATTAGTCAATTCCTGCCAGACCTCCAATCTCTGATACAGACTTGGGCTAGCATGGATAATAGTAAAAAACCAGCTATGGAGAGTATTGGGATTAATCTGCAAATCTATTACTATAATATAGCGACATTTTGTTCATACACGTGTCAATTTTCATCTAAACGCATAGCCCATTAAAATAAAACGCCTCTCAACTCCATCAAAACGCATAAACCCTTAATTACACAAACAGAAGAAGACAAATTTCATTTGAAATTTGAAAACTATGCTCTCTCTCCACTTTCCTCTGAGAACTCCCTCGTCTTCTCCCTCTGCATCTCGAACTCCCTCTGGCTGCTCCCTCCGTCTTCTACCTCCTTCTCCTCCCTCTGATCTCCATCTCGATATCAATCTTCTCTCTCTCGACAATCTTCTCCCTCTCGATTCTCGACCTGCCTCTTCTGATTACAAAGATCCTTTTTTCCTCTTCATTTCTTTCTCTCTTGATTTTGATTTCGTTTTTCTCTTCATTTTCCAGAGAATCGGTCCTCTCACTAGCGGTGCTGCATTTTGATTTCGTTTTGATAGGTGAGGAGCATCATTTTTTTAGGAAACCCTAAATTTTTCATTTTTATTCTTTTCATTTTTGTTTCTTCTCTCCTTTTTTTTTTGGCAGTTTGTTTTACTGTTGCAGGGCACATTTCGTTGGTCTCAGCTTGCTTTCTGATAGAGCTTTTGAGGTTTGGTCTTTTATGGGTTTGATATTGCGCTTAAGATTTCACTATCTGGTCTGAATATCTATTTGTGTTGTTTCTTTATTTTCTTAGGTTTTGTTATTTTGATTTTAACACAAACATATTATGTCAAGTATCTGTTTTGTGCCAAGTACCCATTTCTTCATATTATGTCAACTTTGTTATTTATATTTTTTATTTTTTAGCTTTTATGTTAACTTGTCAACATAAAAAATTGCTTTCTTATGATGTGCAAGGAAAAACTCTTAATCTAAAGCACATTGGTTGCCATTGAAACTATCAGCTTTTATTTATCATTATAGTTGATTGTTGTTGTAGTGAATAGATTGGTTAGCATCTTCCCTGTAGAATATTTTTCTCCCAATTATATTACATTCAGATTTTTTTTTTGTTCTTTTTTCAGCAATGGCAAGAGGATAAATCAAAAAAATTCATGGATACAAAAGTGGAAGATCAAGGTAACTATAGGTATGTAAATATTTTCAAGTACCTTTTGTGATATTGAAATTTTCATAGAATTTGTCAAATAGTAATGTCTTTATTCAATTTCTGATAATATTATTATAGTCTGAATTCTAAGTACCTAATTTGAAGTATACATCGATTTATTTACACTATCAAATAATTTTATTTGGCCTAAATGTTAGAGTTTTGTATTTACACGGATATCAGTTGAACAATACTTTCACTATTTTGTAATATGCAGTTTGTGATAAATGGCTGCATTGTTTCATTTCCTACAGGATCATGTAATATTGTTTCTTTCATTTAATGGTTTCTAATATTATGTTGATAATGTGTACTATAATGATCTCTTGGACAGCAAAAATTCAAAACAAGCACCTGTTCAACTGGGAATTATATTAAATTTCTAAAAGTTAATGGTTTTTGGTCAATTTCTGAAAGTTTTATTATGCAGCGAGATGGATGAAGTAGGAGGAGGTTCCATGATGGTGCTTGCAGCATGAAAAAATCTCTTTCTCTCTCAATCTTCTCTCTTTCAAGTTAATGCTACCTTTGCCTTCTTTTTCTAATTTGTTTTCCAATTTTTATTTTCTTCCTCTTTCCATTTTTCTGATATTTGTTTACTATTGCACTGCCTTCTTGGCTGGGAAGGATAGCTTGGTTGTAAATGGGGGAGGACATGTTTGGTTGATGCTAGAGTGGTAGAATATAATAGCAATTTGGTCAAATTATTTCAATCACATCCTATAATGATGTGTTTGGCTGCACAAGTTCACATCCTATAATGAGGGAAGTAGATTTCCTATAATCATGTATTTGTCCTACAGAATGTTTTTAGTTGACTCTATTTTGCTTTTTTTTAACTTGTGACTAGATTACGTCCGGCTTAATTCAATGCAAGATCTAAAAGTGTTGATTGGATTATTCTTCCTACAACTATTAGATAGTTGCGACAGTTTTTTTCCCTGCAGGGGATTAATGACATTCTATCTTGAAGTTAATTGTATTGGTTGAATATTAATGAATAATACTTACTATGGGTATACATTTCTAGAGCTCTAGATCTATTTTGTTTCTTAGCTTACTTTTCCTATTTTATTAAGAAAACTTGATTTGAGATCACACTAAAATTGGCATACAAGGTTTGGTATTTCCTATAGTTTCGTTCATGCTTTATTGCTTTATGGTTAGTAACATGATTGCTTACTTTTAACCCTTTTGTTTTAAATTTGCAGGAAGGGGAATTGCTTTTTTGAGAGGAAGTGTAGAAGGTTTGTCTCCTAAACATGAGCAGAAGGTTTCATAATTGGTAGAAAAAGGTCCTTTGGAAATGATCCAGAATTGTGTATGAAGGCTATCGTTGAAATCCAGTGTGTCTCCTTACTTGGACATACTCACTTTAAGCACCACCTTAACTCAATATTCTCCTCTTTGATTACTCACAAACTGTTTGAAAAAATACCCATATAATCAAGTTTCCATTTTTCTTGCTAATTGTTTTGTTCTTCCACATTAGATAATTTTTTTAATTGAAGTATAGTGTTTTGACAGGGGAAAATCCAAGGTCCTGCTGCATCGCGGGGAAAATCCAAGGTTACAGTGGAAGCTACACACTGTTATAGAATGTATGTTAAAGCTTTACTATTAAACTATTTAATCATTTGGATTAGGGGTGTATCAGTAATGGGTATCAGATGTATGCATCGCGAATTGTGGCACTACTTGTGCTGTGTAATTTGTTTAAGCTGAATAAATTTGTTTGCTGTTTCAAAAAAAAAGTATAGTGTTTTGAGCATGGTTGTGATGTTCCATTTATTATTGTTCTGCTTTCTAGATTTATACTGATAATTTATTTACCAATTATGTTTTTTATTTTCTGCATTTATAATAGTATTTTGCATTATTATTTACCCTTCTTTTCTTCTATTCTAGATTCTAGAATTTTTAACTTAATTTTTTATTTTATTTCATTTTTGGTGTGTGCTGTAGTTGCCACGCCAAAACAGAGGATGAGCTAATAAAAGTTAATGGTCTCACTAATGATGCACTCAAGCGTTTTATATTATGCTTTATTTATATTATGTTTTATTTGACGGGTATGTATTTCATCTTTTTTATCAAGGGAATTCCTTAGAGATAGTTGGTTCACAAAGAGCTACCAACTGGTACTCTTTTGGTTAATATACACAAGATTTGTTTACCATTATTGGCAGAATTTTTTTGATTAGTATATAAATCATCTTAAATTCTGGGATATACATTTGATATCATTCAGAGGTGGCAGCATATGCATGTTGTAATCTGCTCTTGATTTGGAATTTGGATTTATTCCTCCTTTTCTTCTAAGTTTTTTAGGGTCAGAAGTCACCACACATCAGTAGATATATGTGAACATTCTTCTAAGAATAAGCATAGCTATATTTCTAAATAAGGAAATTTTTTTTTTGTACTGATTCATCTAAGACAAAAGAGTGAAAGAAAAAAAATTTGAGGCAAATTATAGTTACTGCCAAAAAAATTTGGTCAATAAGGCTGGGTCTAATTGCTTATATTAATGGTATGGAATGATTTATATTGATTATTGACTTGCCAATGACTGTTATTTTATTTTAGTTTCAGCATGCTTAGTGATTTCAAATGAAATTAAATTAATACTTGATTAATGCTTCATTGTGTCTCGCTTGCTGTAGTCATTGTAGAACTGATGTGTTATTCTTCTCTTGCCCTTCTTTTTTCCTTCAGGATAGTGCCATCATTTTCATCCCTTAAAAGCATCAAACCTGTTAGTGATTTTGTGTTTCTTCAATTTCTTTGACACAAACCCTTTTATATGTGTATATTTCTATTTTAAAGTGTATTTGAGCTTTGATTATCACTGCTAATGCTTTCTTCTCGGTTGATCCCTTTTGTGGTACTTCTTAACAACGTATGAAGGTGCATGGAATAATTCTGCACACAAGTCCAGCTGATAACTAGCTCACTGTTGCTTCTAACATGGTATTTCCACTTATCTATGGACTTAAATCATATATATGAATTGGGGACACTTAACTATGGATTGAATTGGGGACTTAATTGGGAACACTTATCATCAGATTGAATTGGGGACACTTCTCTATGGACTAAAATCATGTTGCTTCTAACATGGTATTTCCACATGTTTAAACGATATAGGTTTAAAAAATGAACAAAAAATTGAAACTGAACTAAGAAAGAGAATGGACACTAAAGTGTACACTGAAGTTGTGTATATCGGTACGAAACTCATTATTAATTATTTTTGGCAGTGCTAATTGGCAACAAATCAAGAGGACAGAAGATCACAAGATAGCGACATATCTTTATTGTAGTAGCATCTCACAGAAAGAGATGGTTCTAGGTTTGCTTCTCTGCATCTGTAAAAATGACCAAGTTCGGGTGATTTTTGGTTGACTTGCTCATGTTAATATGCTTTCAATTCGAAGATCAAATTGCTTCCTTTTTACTCTGCAAAGATGCTACACTGTGGGGGCATCTTTTATTTGATTAAGCATGAAATATTTTAGTTTCCTTTTAGAAAAAAATTTGTAGTGTCACTACAAATAGCTTGCTTATGAAAGTTTCTTGCTATTGATTAGATAATTGCAGTTTATCATTATTTGTTTTCTTGATATCAAGTTATAAATTTTTATGGTTATTTGAACCTTTTTTGTATACTATTCTTCTCTTTCGTTTTTGTTTGGCAATCTTACCCCCGTGTCATTGCCTGTAATTTTTATTTTGTTGAAGTGCCAGAAGTTATATGTACATAAAAAATTGGTATGTCATTTTTGCGTATTCATTGTTTCGAGTTGTATTCTAATGTGTCATTTATGGACCTTCAATTGCTTTTTCAAATTTGCTCCTTTGCATTTTGTATATAAGTGTTATCCTTCGATTGGTTTTTGTTTGCTGTGTCTGTTGCTTTGCTTCCCAATTGAAGGTGGAACATTGATAGCAAATGAAGAGCTCATTGGCCAATTATAAGTGGCCATAACAAGGGCAGGCATCAATTTTGACGAATTTCCATGGGATTCATATTTCAATTAAGGTAGCCAGCTGATTCAATATAGTTCAATGGAACATTGCTATGATGTTTGACCAGAAGAATTAGTCATTTTATGTTTATTTACATTCTGAAGTATCTATGCTAAATCCTTATCTTAGGTTTTGCTTTATCTGCAGAAGTTGGTGAAACAAGTCATCAAGCAAGAGAGATGTTTACAGAACCTGAAGATGTTAATGGAATTCAAGAAGACATATCGAAGTGAGTTTTATTTATTTTAAAAGCTGGATAAGAGAGCTTCCAGGGAGCACTTCCAATTAGATTTGAATAATTTATTTCAAAATCTGATATATAACAACAACAAAAAAAACAATGTCTTTCTTTTGATTCCAGTGAAATGTATTATTCAAACAAATGCTCTAAACTTTCAAGGATCCTATAACAAGAGATGATTTAAATACCCAAACAAGTTGGAATTTGGTTGAATTACTCAGATGCTTGCATACTCTCACTCTTTCAGTATTTTATGGATTGACTCAATTGATTATGTTTCATTCAAAAAAAAATGCAACTTTATAAACAAGTTTATATCAAGCATGCATAAAAACGGAAGTGACCCGTGCGCACGCACGGGTACTTTGCTAGTTAATGTAATAATTGGTGGTTGAGACCACTGATATAGGAGGGTAGGAGTTCCTCCATAAGACCACAAACCACCTGAAAAGCCCCTAGAATCCACTTTGACAACATTGGGGAAGCCAATGTCTGCAACATCTCCACTAATGCGAGGTTCCAAGATAGCAACTAAATCCCACCCATAAATTCTAGTACTGTCTCGAATTAGAGCTGGAATGTCTTTACCTCCAGCTCCTCTGTAGTTCCAGGTAATACAATTCATTGGGGAATATTATCAAACATTTGGGGCTCAGTCCCTCCTTAAACATGCTGCATTTCAGCTTGACCATGTTGGTCCACCACCATGGGTTCCGCAACAGTACCTGGATCATGGGGGCAAGAAACATCCACCACCTCATTGGGTTTGCTCATTGAAGCAACATCGTTCACCCTAGGTTGACGCTGTTGAGCTAGGAAAGCCAAAGTTTCCTCATCTACATCCACTCTGGCTCTCTCTAACGGGTTGGCCCAAGGGAGAATAAGATCATGAGCAACACTGGAGTGGTGTTGGAGAATCCTGATCTGCTCCAAATCAGACTCATTTTTTTCTTCACAGTGGGTTGCACAGGCTCTGTGACAGGGGCTACCGGTTTTCTCGTTCCACTCTGTGTCTTTTTCTTCATTGAAGGAGCACTCCCTTTCCCCTTAATATTTTTATTCTTCTAAGTCAACTGAGGATTCTTACCTGCCAAAGGATGCTTCACACGTAGAACTTTCTCAGTCCTAGCTGGCGTACTCTGGAAGGAAAAGTCTACCGTGTTTTTTCCCGTAGAGGATCCAAAACCCTCTAAATTCACATTAGTATTTAAAATACTAAAACGGGACCTAGATGGGATAGAGAACTTGCCTACAGCAGGCTTTGAATTCTTCTTAATGGCGTTGACCGAATCTACCTTGATTTCCTCTGAAGCAAACTTGCTTAACTTTCCTTTAGAAGCTTCTTTACCCGAATTGGGTGGCTTACCTTGCGATCGTGGATGTAATTGCGCTGAGCAATATTGTAAGGTCCCATTTTCGTTTCCTGAAAGTTCTCAGCTGTTTGCCTAATAGAATCCAAAATTTGCTCTTTCTGTTTAACCATCTCCACGTCAGCCCTAGGTCCAGCAGCAACCACTTGTTGCTCCGCCGACACCGGCATCGTCTCCTTCCCTTGGGTCTCCGGGATACCAGTGTTATCAGCTGGTGTTTCAATAGGTTTCATTGTCTCTTTGGAAGGGCTAATCCTCTCTGGGCAAGCATCTGCTTTATGACCATACCAACCACATTGGAAACAAATCAAGTGCAAACCCTCATATTCAAGGAAGAGTTTGAACCCACGCACCACGATGAAGGATTGCAGAGGTTGTGACAGATCAACTTCAACACATATATGTGCAAACTTTCCACGTGAATGGATCGAAGTCAGTTTGTCCACTCGAAGCATATTCCCTAAGCTAGACCCAATGCGCCACAAGAACTGAGCATTGTAGAGCTCAAAGGAGAGCTTGGGGATCTGAATCCAGATAGCCACCTTGTTGGTTGTTTCAGCAGTTTGGAGAAAAAATGGACGCCAACATTGGACTATAAGATAGTGATCCACAATCATCCACAGACCCTCAAAAAGAGCAAAGTTATAGTCCTCCTCAGAGGAAAAATAAACCAGAAAGTAATTATCAGCCATATCAACTAACTTGATCGATCCCCTGCGAATCCATTTGCGTTGAAGATTGCTTTCTAATGAACAAAAACTAATCTTTTTCCCCATCAGTTTAACCACTAAGGTCTTTCTCCATGGAGTTGACCAGTTACTCCATTCCTCATCAGTCAAGGTAATCTCCAGACCTGCCCCATTAGCCTTTTCTCCTTGGGTTCACACCGGAGTAGGTTCCACATTGAACATTTGCTTCATAGCCGTTGCATCAAGTTTCTCAGGGATTTCTTCCCCAAACAGGTTTAATAGCTTCTTTTTGTAAGATGTTGCTTTCGGGATCTCCACCGTGCATGTAGCATGTTTTATCGTGTTATCACTACCCTCTTCCTCCCATGTTCGCACCTTCTTTTTGCTACGTGTAAAGTTGTCTTCTTCTTCACTACTTTTCCCATGAGCAGCCGTAGGGGTCCCAGAAACCCTAGCAGAGCCTTCAGCCATTCTTTTTGAAACTGTCTTGGATGTTTTTTAATATAGGTTTTGTATTATATATATGTCATAACATAAAAAATAACACATGATTTCATGAAAATAAAAATATACTAACATGGATTCTTGAAGTTGAAACAGTTAGTAACTATTGACGTTAATTTCATTCCTGTTTGACTATATTCTATAGAAGTAAGAAGTTCCTGAAATTAGGCAAAAGTGAGAGATTTAAATGATTTGTATGAGGATATGAATGAAGATTTCACTGTTTTTGTGTTCTTTCTTTGACCATTATTCTGGTCCAGTGTCCAGCGAGTCAAGGTGCCTAGACCTACCGTTTGCGGGTGAAAAGGCATCATACTTTATAGAAGATCGTAGAGTATTTTCGCATTAAATTAATATAAGTCCCTTTTTTGGACAGAAAATTACTCCTCTAAGTCTTGTTGTACCAAACATGAAATAACTCCATACTCCTTTCCACTTTTAACTTTTTCTCTCTCAACTTTCACTTTTTCTCTCTCTCACACGTGATCCCTCTTTATCTTTCTCTCTTTTTCTTCTCTCTCTCTTTCTCTTCAGTTTTCTCTCTTTTCTCTTCTCTCTCTTCTCTTTTTTTGACTAAAGACTCTTTTTTGTCCCTGACAAAAAACTCGAGACCCATTCTCGTCTCTGACAAAAATTAAGAACAAAATTGGTCCTTTGCAATTTTAAAACCGACCCACGTTCATCCTTCCGTCAGTTGGCAAACCAGCCCGATAGTGACAGTGTTGACGTGGTCTGTTAACTTTATAGGTGGTCCGTTTAATGTGTCTGGCGTGTAAAAATAATATGATGTGGCATGTATTTGGCCCATTTTAGTCCCTGTGATTATCAAAAATTCGCAGAAGCCCTAAAAGGCCTGTTATAGTCCCTGTCCCAAAACATCCGTTTTGGTCCCTGACTTTTTATTTCCATCAGAAGCTCTGAAAGTCCCATTGTGGTCCCTCACTTATTAGCTCCTTGCATCTTCACTTGCATTTCATTCATGGATGCTTGGACTTGAGTCATGTAATTTTTCAACACTTCTTTTTTTTATTTTTGGTAAACAAAGAGGGAATTTTTCAACACTTCTATATCCTTCTCTAATTGAATAATTTTCAATTGTTGCAACTCAGTTTGATTTCGGGTCCCATAGAATTCATCAACATATAAAAAATAGAAGCAATGTGGTTGATGAGTCTACAAGGTATCACGCAAAATTGAAACTGATGAATTTAATTTCAAGACACAAAACACACAATCAAAATTACAGATTCACTACCTCAAATTTGAGACACCCAAAGAACTTTCTGTTTGGGTTAGCTTGTGTCTTTGCAACTTATATAATGGATTTTTTTCCACAACAACATCTTTGACCACTCCAACTGATACGAGAGTTGTCGGTTGAACCACTCAAGCTCACCTCATGACCAGAATAAAAACGAAAAGATTGAGACTCGATCTCTTTACTCATTTCTGCAAAAAGGGGCATAAGAAATTCCAAGGGGAATGGAATCAGAAGATCTAAAACGTAAGAAATTCCAAGGGGAACGGAATCAAAAGATCTAAAACGTAAGAAATTGATAATATATGTGAACAAGATTGCTGCAATAATAAAAATACTGACGAAAATACCTTTAAACCTTCTTCAGCTCTCTTCTTCTCCATTGTGTTAGGGTTTTTTCTCTGTAGAAGTGACAAACTATGGCAAGATAATAATGGCATAAGGGCTTAAACGGGTCTTTTATAGAGGAACCAAAAAGGGTTTTTTGGGACAGGAACTAAAATGGGCCTTTCAGGACTTCTGCGGATTTTTGATAATCACAGGGACTAAAATGGGCCAAATGCATGCCACATCATATTATTTTTACATGCTGGACACATTAAACGGACCACCTATAAAGTTAACATACCACGTCACTAATGGGCTGGTTTACCAACTGACGGAAGGACGAACATGGGTCGATTTTAAAATTGTGAGGGACTAATTTTGTACTTAATTTTTTGTCAGGGATGGGAATGGGTCTAGAGTTTTTTGTCAGGGACGAAAAATGGTCTTTACTCTTTTTTTTTCCTGATTAGTCTCTCTCTTCTCTTCTCTTTCTCTTTCTCATTTTGTTATCTCTTTCTCTTTCTCTTTCCCAGGTCTCTTTTCTCTCTCTCATTCTTTTTTCTTCTTCTCTTTCTCCCTTTCTCTCTTTTTTTAGTGCATCTCTTTTTTTTATTAACATTTTTTAATTTCATTTTTTTATTAACATTTTTTTATATATTTTTAAGTTATTTATAGATGATTATTTTACTTTTGATTCTTAACGGGAGGAAACATTACATACTTATCATTTATTATTTTGCTTTTGATTCTAAACGGAAAAACAACGTATGTTATCAGTATAATTACTTTTTATATTCTATTTTTATGAGTGCTATTATTTTTTTGTAAATAATTATTTTGTTTTTGATTCCCGAAAGGAGAAAATAACATGTTGTTGCTATAATTTCGTTATCTTTGAGCACAAATAAATTTTTATAAATGTTTTTATTATTTTCAAATAATTATTTTACTTTTAAGTCTCGACGGAGGAAATATTACATGTTGTTCGTATAATAAAGATCAATTTTATAAATGTTTAAGTTATTTATAAATGATTATCTAACTTTTGAGTCTCAATAGAGTTTTTTTATATATTTTACTATTTATATATTTGATTATAAATATCTTTATTATATACTATTTATAGACGATTGTTTTACTTTTGATTCTTAACGGGAGGAAACATTACATACTATCATCTATTATTTTGCTTTTGATTCTAGACGGAAAAATATTATATATTGTCAGTATAATTACTTTTTATATTCTGTTTTTATGAATGCTATTATTTTTTATAAATGATTATTTTGCTTTTGAGTCCCGTTTTAGCCCAAATTTTGTTTTTTGATTTTTTAACGGGCTAGCCCACCAACCAGCCAGCTCGTGATAGGACGGATTGAGTTCAACATCTCAACCCACCATCCTTAGCGGGCCGGGTTGGGCCAGCCTATTTTTTAGCGGGCTCATGACGGGTTAAGTCGGGTTGGACCGGGCTGACCCGTTTTACCATCCGTAAATATAGGACAACATTTTCTAAACAAATTCCATTTATTTATGCCACATAATATAAATCAAATCTCTCCAATACAATACCGTAAAAATTTTCCTCTGTGATTCTTATAAATAATTTTTTTTTTCAAATGCCCCCACCCCAGCCCCTGCATAAAATACTGGAAAAAACTATTTCCCTTTCCTGTAGACAGACAACGCTGCGCTGGCCGGTTGCCGCCACCACCGGCTGCGAAGTGTAGCTAGTTAAAGGTGGCATTTGGCAAGTCTAATGAGTCTCCGATTTAGAATACAAAACTACATTTTCGGGGACTAATGATCACACTGAGGTGTGCCAATTATTGAATTGAACATGTCTAATGGGTGTTGGTGAATGGTTGCCGCTGAAAGCATGTGATTGACTGATGATGCCATAATATCATTTCGCTACATTAAAAAGAAAATATTAAATTATACTTTTAAGTCTGTTATATTTATTTTAGGTTTCAGTTTAATCTCTTATGTATTTTTTTTTTTTTGAATTGGTCCATTACGTTTCACGTTATGCTAACATGGTCTTTCCGTTTCTAACGCTGTGAAAGATAGCTTATGTGACAGTTAATTGATGATTTGACAGCTGAGTCAACACGTGAGGGGCCAAATTGAAAACAAGAAAAAAGATAAAGGACCAAATCGATATGTTTCTCTTTCTTCGTTTCAATATTTGTTTTGAAGATTTATCATTATTCGTTACTTATTTAATAATTTAAAAATATATAAAAGATAATTTTTTTACCAATAAAAAAATATAGAAAGGTAAAAACTACAAATACATCTTATTACTCATTTAAAGGTTTAAATATAAAGTAAAACTATAAAAATCTTATTACTTTTTAAAATATTAAATATAAATATAAAATTACATTGTAAATGTTTTCTCTCACAAGTTTCAGTTATTTTTTAATTTTTTTAACTTTATTACTTCCAAATATTATTTATTATTATATTTCTATCTTAAAACAATTCAAAATAAATGCAATTTAATTGTCAATACGTGAGTTATAATTATAATAAATCTTTAATCCATGTGTTGGGAGATTGTGAAGACATACAAGCTCTTTGGACCAGAATTATACATCCTAATCATTATAGTGAGTTTTTTAGTTTGGGTTTTGATTCTTGGTTAGATTGAAATTTATCCTTTGATGGTGTGGGCAGAACAAAGGCGGCTTCTATCGTGGGAAAGTGAGTTAGGTGACACCACGTGCACAAGTGACTTTGGCCTTCTTTAACCCGTTTGTTTACCTGCTACTCCCAGTTGAAGCACTGTTAGGTAAATTACACGGTGAGGACCTCAAGTTATCCATATTGCTCAACAAGCATCAATATTTATCAAACAAAATAATGAATTGATTCAGATGGAATTTTAGGAACAACTCAACGCCAACCAGCAACCCGTATGAACCCTAGTAGCTGACGATTCAGCTTACATGCGAGAGATCGCTTCGTTTCCCCACCGCGCAGATCAAGTTTCTCCCACAAACAGATTCATAGGTCAAATCCTATTGGAGACGAGTTCTACACCTCGGAAACCTGTTGTCACCAACCATCGTCTTTCGCAGTTCGTTTGTAATTGAGATTCGGTTAGTTTGATTTTGATATCTTTATTTTCGTCGATGGTTATGGACAGTGGCGGAGGAAGGGGACCTTTGGTTGCCATGGTCCCCAGCGTTTTCCAATTTTTTTATATACTCATACATGGTCGTTGTTTCTATTTCTAGTAGCCCAAAGTTTCTCGCAGCGTTTAGACTCTCAACTTTCAAAGAAGACTCGTTTCTCTCCCTCTACCAAGAACACCATTGCGCAAGATCGACGTTTTCATCTCCGCCGGCGTTGCCAGGATGGATCTCTGAGGTCCATTCAATTCCTTTCGACATCTATCTCTTCCTCTGCGCCAGATCTGTTGATGTTATCGCTTTACGTGAAAAACCCAGAGGTCACAAGCGAAATGTCTTCCTTTCGACATCAAGTTTTTTCCGTTTTTGCCAGATCTGTTCAAAGGTTCATCCTTTTTGCCTGATCTCTTCGAAGGTTCAACCTTTTTTTACTTTTGTAACCCAAATACTAAAACAATTGGCACTTTCGGTGAAAGTTCGTAAAGTTTTATTTTTTTTGTTTGTGTGTCTATTTGTGGATTTGTTTCTAATTCTATTGTGTAATGTTTGTTTCGATCTGATTTGATTTTGCTCAAGGATCTGTAAATTTTTTCAATTTGGGTTTGTTTATGCCCAAAGTTCTGCAATGAATGTTTCTGTTCTCTAAGTTTGTCTAGCAATTTTTGTTTGATTCGAAACCGACACAGGCTCTCTCTGATCAGCGACTTGCGATTTGCGGTTTTGTTGCCTCATTGACCTTCACAGCTTCGGTAATCTGTTCGTTCCCTTCCCAGCTTCTGTAATTTGAGATTAGGAAACACTAATGGCTAATGCTTCTGTAACTGGAAAAGGGATTTTTTTTTTTTGTCAAAATTTGCAAAAGGGATGAAGAGTCTTCTCGGCCTTGTTCAATTGCGGCTAAGGGCTACAGCTTTTGTTGGCCTTTTTAATTTTTTTTTCAAAGATGTCGTCCTAAGGGCTATGGGCTACGGTGTGTTATTGGCCCAATCCAATCCCTAATGGCTAATGCCTCTTCTTGGCCTAATCCCTTGGCATGACTTGTAATAATTTTTTTCTCTTTTCAAGGATACATGTGTTTTTTGTGGTTTTTTTAATGAGATGTTTTTTGTAATTTTTTTAATGGTCCCCCCGAAAAATAAATCCTGGCTCTGCCACTGGTTATGGATCCTGGTGTTGTGTTCGATATTGATGCTAGTGCGGTAACAATGGTTAATCTCTGCATTATATGATATTAAGTAGCAATGATTTATATAATTTTTAATTTTTTTTAGCTACCATGTTGATAATTTAATCATTTGTAAGCTGACCCTTTATGCACGTTGTCTGTAAATAATTCTATTAGGTTCTCACGAAGGTGTCATTAATAAAGCTTATCGATAGCCAAGAAATGTCAATGTATACTGTTTACACAGTGTCAAAGTATCCAGGTTTAGACAACATATGGCGTGTGACATACTGTCCTGCCCCTGTTGAATTTAGGTGTTCTTGCCTAAGGATGGAGTCAATGGGAATTCCATGCGACCACATTGTTATGGTACTGGTGTATTTAGGCTTTACTGAGTTACCTAAGTGCTTGGTTCTTGACAGATGGTCGATACATGCTAAGGAGGCAATTCGTGCTACCTATCATGATGGTTCTTTATATTGGGACTCTTATTTGATTGCTAGATATGCTAGTCTGGTGGATCTATGAAGACAATTATCCGACTTGGCATCACGCGATGACAACGACTATCAACATGTTGTCGACATTGTTACAAGTGAATTGAATGTTCTGAAATTGAAGTACAATTCACAAGGTGGCGTGGATAATAGTCAGTGTGAAATTGCACCTGAGATATTAGAAGATCCACCAACTGCAAGAAGTAAGGGTTGTGGTACAAGCAGAACATCCGGTAGCGGTAAAGGCAAGCGAACACAAAGGTGTGGTTCATGTGGAGTAATAGGTCACAAATGCATTTATCGTGTCCAGGTGGGCGAAGTCAATGAAGAACCAACTGATTCTGCAGCAAAGATATTCGTTGGAAGCACAAGATGATGTCGTGTAGGAGTTGCGGTCACGGTGAATGCTAAGCGGTAATTATACATAATGTCTTGCCTTATTATGCAACAATGATTGTCTCATTGCTAATTGAATGGTCCTGGATGTCATTGTAAGTATGAAATTTTTATAAGAAATAGGTCTGAATAGTTTTGTTTTTCCTTTGTCGATAGGGAAGACGAGGATGCGTAACATCTCTAATTTGAATGGTCTCTGACATGTAGCGGCCACTTGAGTGTGAGATAGTAGAAGTCGGCATAATATGTGATTTTATCACTAATTTGTAAGGCCTGCATTTTCACCAAGTTGAATAGTTTTGCCACTTACGATGTCACTTGTCCAAACATTAGTTCTTTATCTTCTTCTTTGGTTAATTATTGGTATCTCCAAGTTTTTGCACCTTAAGAAATGCAATGTTCCTCTAATGGAAGATACACTTGTCCAATTGTTATACAAGTCCACAACTCCACTTTATCATTTATCATTACTTGTTTATGATCTTTGTAACGCTTGATCAGATTTCTCATTGCTAAACAATGTGTTTGGCGTATTTTTCAGTTGTTCTTTGCATAATTCTTCCGGTTTGGATACTTTTTCCTGGGCATTAAAGGGTTGTGTTATCGATAAAAACATTTTGAGGAGTGGTGGTACTGCAGTTTTAGAAGAAAACATTGCAACCAGTGGAAATGAATGGAAATTATGTGTCTTTCCTACATGTATTTGTAGTGGAATATGCAATGAAATGCATTAGTTTCTGTGTTACGCTTCTACACGTGTTTTGTCATGTCCAAGTGACTCCTTCTTCCTTTTACTCATTCTTTATGGAAGATTGTTGAATGTCTTACCTTCCCTACCCAATTAAGTTATAGGAAAGCTCCACTTAGTGACAATGTACTCAGAATGAGTTTATGTCCCTTGTTTGAGGCTTTTTTAACATCCCAATTTCCTTAATTTCACATTCATCCATGTATGCAAATGATTTCAAATTCCAACAGCAGAAAATAATGTTCACTCTTAATTAGGAAAGTGGTCGACCGGTACCTAACAAAAGAAGAAACACCAATTATATTATATTTTGTTATTCATATGAAGTCATCGAAAATAATGTTCACTCTTAATTCGTGATGCAATTAATGTTACCCCAAAACAAAAGAAGATATGGCCATCTTATTTGGTCCAATTCTTTGGATCTGGAAAGTTGTGTTTAGGTGCATCTGTCGATGTTATCGATGAAGGAATTTGATATCTTTATAGCTATGAGCTGAATGCCTTTTACTTGTATTTTGATCCTCCATTGCTAAAGCACATCCATGATTATTTTGTTTAAATGCGGTTACTTTTTCATTGTTAATTGTAGGGAAAAATGAATTTTTATTGAAGGCAGAGTACTCCTAATGAATAAGATATCATTTGTTTGTTAACAGAGGGCTAAAGTAATTACATAAAGTGCATCGCCAGTGAGCATGATAATAGAGCTTCATGATTTCATTTGATGAACACATGTTAATTCACAATTCCAGACTGTTGTTGATGGGTCCTGAGAGTCTGATCCATTGGTTTATCATAACTAGGAAAAATTCATAAAGCAAGCTATTGTCTCAGTTACATTAAGTCCATAAGGTGGACTCCTAAGTATTCAAAATATACAAGTCTGTTGTCTCATTTACATGAAGTCCATTACCAAACAAGACTAACAAAATAGTCCATTATGGATTGCATACTATTCCAAATTCATAAAGCTAATGTCATTACTAGCCTGCTAAGCCCATATTCAGTTGTAATTATATTACCCAAATAGAAAAACAAGTGAAACATGTAGCCCAAAATTAATAAGTGCAATTCTATCACCAAGAAATGTCACATGCAGGCCTACGATGGTTGGATATTCACTTGTTGTCCCAAAAAAAAAGGCATGTTCACTTGTTGTCCCAAAAAAAAGTGAAACCACGCTGATCCTTCAATCACTTGGAACATTAGTCAGCTCATCCCAATTCTCTCTAGCCTTCATCAACAGGGTATGCATACATTGGTTGTGTGGACCCAATAGCAAACACATGGCAATCCTCATGCGCACTTTTTTTTTCCATTCATCTGGGATCAAAGAATGAGACGATTGTCAAATCACAAGCTAAGAGGTGAGAATTTAATGTGCATGTTCATCTAGGTATATTACAAGATACTCACCACTCCAGGTATATTATGGTGAAATGAATGTTGCATGTTCATCCACTCTACCACCCATAGTCCGGAAGTATCACTACATGAGACAGTGTATAACATCATTAAGTTAATATTGAAGCAAGATTTTGAGTACACAAATTGGTAAACAAGAACAACATTAATATGTGACACACCTGTTCCCACAATTGGGTATACCCTGTGGTTCTAAAATGCTCCATGTGGCAACCTCAACGTAGTCATTGAAGAATAGTTCATCAATGTGCACAAGTAAAATAAGACTACCCAATGCGCTGCCCTGTATGTAGTGGAACAGAAAACATTCATTAGTAGTTGTAAGAGGAATAATTTGGTTGTGCACAAATATATAATTCACTTACAATGGTCTGAATTGTATCCCTTCGTTGCTGCAAGACGCTGTCAGTTAGGTAGGAGTCAAGATGAAAGACCTTTTTTTCATCTATGTGCACCACCATCAAATACCAATGTCCACCCTTTTCTACTATTGGTATATATATCTATAAAATAGACATATTATGTAACAAATTATATAATGTTTACTACTGATATATATATATATATCATAACAAAGTTATATAAATTTCATTTTGTTTATTAATAAATGTTGAGAATGGTGTTAAAAAAATACATTTACAATTAGCAATATGTGAAGGTGTGGATTATTCAATCATATATGCTTAAAAAATTGGACCAATTCTTTTGTAGCTTCCCAGTGTACCCAATGTCATTCGTTTGGTATTAATAAACTTTCTTACAAATTTAAGGTTTCGAATTTGTGGCATCCAATCTTTGCCATAGTAGTTATGCAGGTCCTCAATGGTCCTCCCTTGTGCCACATCAGCCTGCATTCGTTTCATGTAAATTGAGTTAGCCATATGTATATGCTCTATATATTAGGGTCAGTTGGTAGGATCATATGATGCACTTACCGCAAACGCAGGTGGGAGACACTAAACACAGGGTTTGGTGCTGTTTATTTGTGTCCAAGTAACCATTAAGGATTTCATGGTCACCATCTGCGATTCATGAGGCAAATAAAGGTCAGTTATGGCTACTAAGAATATAACTATCTCACCATCAAATTATAGGCTCAACTCATTTTACTACCTTTTTGTGGATAATTTTTCTAGGAATGAGACATCGAAAGTCACTTCTTGTGCCATAGTTGCTCCCAACAATAAATACATCCTCACTGCAAACAATGAAACCAAAAGTATTTGTGGAAGGGTTTTTTATCATAAAAATCCGCACCAAACTAGAAACACATCAAATATCCTGAAAACCTTAGGTCCTTCTCCATGTCGAAGACGTATGCACACACTGTTGCCTCTGCAAGGGATAGTCTCATTTCTGTAGTTGACTTAAATTTGCACTTTGAATTACATTAATGTGATTCTCAATCAAGATATATTCGGCAAAATAAACACGAAAATGATGTGTTATTTAATATACCTTTGGAATCAATTGACCAGTTGGTATGAAGTCGTTGTTGAAATGTTGCACCGGGGGGGATCACTGGTTGGTTTGACCTTTTGAAGTTTGACTCAAGGGAGATGACATCAGAATTTTCCCTTTCGTGAGCGATTTTATGGGTGACTTGTCATTTTTGGCCCTCTTTTTAGCCATATGTGAAGAAGAAGGTGTGAACGACCACTTTCTTGGTTCCAAATTGGAAGATTTCTTGGCATGAGTGTGAAAGACATTTTTTGTGCAATACTACATCAAATTAGAGAATAGTCAAAGCATGTGTGTAACCGTTGGTTGTGAAATGACCTTATGCATATTGAAAATAACAAACCTCTGTTTGGAGACCTCTTCTATAGTTGCTCGTTAAGGGCTTGTCTATCATGGTTTCTTCAGCTGCTACTTCTTCCATTACAATATCATCGTCAATAATCTTTTTTTCATCAAACCTGGATTTTGGTTTTGTGCTACGGGTGTAAGTACCCTCCAATCCTCCTTTGGTTTGTTTGACATTGGTTGCAGTATCTTCGTCATCACCGTCACTGATTAACACCGTTGAAATATCTTTTAGACCTTCAACCTGTTGTTTTCCCCTTTTTTTACGAGCTTTGTGGGGGTTGGTCCATTTTCTTTCCCCAAGTTCTCAGCCTCATGGTCATATTTCAATGGTGAGTTCCTTCCACTACGGTGTATTGAGTCGTTTACATTCACTTGTTTCGGCATTGGTGTTGCATCTGTCTTCACTATTCCGCAAAGCGTAACAAGCATGGATGTGTTGGTTTTGTCTATGCTATCAACCCTTGACACCAACTCCTGCATGAGAAAATACAAACAACTTACAGGTTAGGGTACTGATAGCTACAATTTTTTGTTTAAAACAATACCAATGCACATTTTTGTTAGAAATGCACATCACTATTTTATATAAAATTTACAACCTTCATGGCACTGTCATTGGAAGCATTCAGTTTGTTGATGTTATCAATCCTTGATGCCAACTCCTGGGTCACAAACAAGCGATAAAAAATTATAGCAAATAATGTTGTATTGTTGCACGTGGTGCTTTCAGTCACAAGATACATGGACGAACAAACTCTGTAGTGTGGTTGGTCAGGTTAAGTGGACCTCACGTATGCACCTAAAAGACAAATGGTAAAGTGAAAGTTTTACAACCTTAATGGCACCCATTACATCTTCCAAGGTGAAACATGTGCGCATAAGGTTGTCACTTGCAGTTGAATGATCCCCCATGGTCTGCACATTAATTACATATATTAAAGTCAACAAATTTCCTTGATCACATAATCAACAAAGACCATTACTAGGTGACTTGTAGGTGGTAACTATATTTAACGAATGATAGTGGTGAGTTAAATGGAAGTCTTACTTTGTTGTTTTCACCGTTTAGATCAGCATTTGGTATCTTTTCCTTGTCGTTCATTGCATAATCGAGATCCCTACACAATATCAACAACACTAACTTCAAATATTTGGGGGTCTTGCATATAAAGGTGTAAAAAAACCAACGTGTGTTTCGCCTATTGGAAACTGTCTCATACTGGTTTGATGGAGCTTCACCGTCACCCATTGATGAATGAGAAATTTTAGGCCTCAATAAAAGGAACAATGGTCCGCAGCTAAAATGAAGGTGATTGGAAGTGTAGTGAGTTGATTTAAGCAATTAATAATGTGTGTAGTACTACACTGTTATGGAGCATTTAATGCACGTCAACTCCCTAATGCTATGAGCCATACTTTTTTTCGGTCATATAGAGCCATACTTTTACTCTGATTGAATATAAAGCCATATTTTTACTCTGATTTAATTATGCATAAAATGTGGAGTGGGGAGTCCTGGGATAAAAATATCATCATTACATTGATGTATATTCTGAATTTTATTATAACAAAAAAGGTACATGTATCCGGTCTAAATTTGGACTAGATATATGTACTTCTTGCTTATAATAAAATCCGGAGGAGTACCAATTTATCCTATAAATTTACGTTTATTTTATTTTAGACTAAGCATATATTATATATTATCCATTATACCTTTTGATAAGCAGACTTTCACAAAAAATATATAATTGGCAGTATTAATCAATCTAATAAATAGGATCTGCTTTTCCATTATTAAAATAAAATAGTCCGTGGATTAAATGTTTTAATTAAACTTAATTTTTTTTCAACAAAATAACAAATAGATAATTGCCTTCCATTAGTAATTAGTAAATTACTCCGTTGTCGAATTTCTTACCGAATCTTAAAAAAAAACAACCTTCTAAAAAAAAACTAATGGAATAACCAACGTACTAATTAAGGGATGTAGTGGTTGTTGCACATACACTTATTTTCAACGGTTAATGAAGGAACAATTATAATACTTATAAGCAAATGCGGCTGAGCACATCCCGACACGCAACTTCTACTTTTATTTGCAAAAAAATAACACACCCACAATAAAGGTACGAAACCAACAACGGGCCTCATGCCACACAACATTCCAAAACGCCTATATTTTTCTACTAACAACGTAATGAAGCCCCTTTTGGTTGTTATTGTCTGTGCTTGCCTCGTTCCACCATGGCTAATACTCTCATGCAACATATTGATGAGTTCTCTAACCCTGCTAAGCTCCTCTTCTAACGATTCAACGTTGTAATAATTGTAGTCTCTGATCTTCTTACCCGATGCCACCAACAAACGGCGAATCAAAACAGCTGCCGCATCCTCCCTTGCATCGTAGTCACTTTTCCCAAACCTACCCTTAAAATAAGAGGACGCAGGCGTAGTGCATTGCCAGTCATTGATGCATAGAGTTCCTAGAGAAGTAATTAACCTCAGCTTTGCAATCCACCCAATCTAAATATACTACCAATTTACGGGCATCAAATAAAACGTATACCTTGTCATGGTGGCCACCCATCGTAGTGTGATATGGAGTGTAATGCCCCAAACCAATATGAATCGAATATATAACACTCACATGTGTTTAAGACATTTAGTGAACGCTGTTTTGGTTGGTGAAGCCCAACTAGCGATATAAATATCCAAGCTACTGAGAGAGAGTGTATAATATTAATACGTGTTCACCACAGGCGTATGGTTTAGGGAGATATGACCTTGTGGGTGGTCAATAGTTGACCTTAGTCAACGCATGCATCGGGGGAGTGGCTGGGAGAAATAAATATGCAACTTTAATTGTATATCATTATCAACATCTTGCCTCCAAAAAAAAAATGCAATATCAACATCTGATGTTTAATAATATTTTATTGAAATATTTGGGGGTCTAATGGTGAAGTTCAATAGTGTTTTTTTGTTCGGTACAACAATGGTGTTGTTTTTTATTACAGAAAAAAAAAACATAGCGCTATTTTTTTTTTTGGTGATATAACATAGTGCTATTTCTATTCACGGTGGTTTCTGTTGTATATATACTAGCTCAGATATACAGTGCATACATACTGTCGCCGTCTTTGCTTATTACGAACGTTTGTTAAACAAAATTTGAATAGTAATTTGTGATTTTTTTTAATCTATACATTTATAAAAAATGAAAAATAATTATACGGACATATAATGTCTCCTGTCACGACTCAAAAGCAAAACAATAATTTATAAATAGGTAACTTAAAAAAATAGTAGTTTATAAGTAACTTAAAAAAATATAAAAAATATAGAAAAATGTTAATAAAAAATAAAATTAAAATTATACCGATAACATGTAATATTTCTCCCATCTAGAGTTAATAATTTCGTTCCCGTTGACAACCTTGTACTTAAGTAATGTTTTCCCGTCGGAACTCAAAAGCAAAAAAATTATTTATAAAAATTAAACGCATTTATAAAAAAAATAATTATATCAACATGTAATGTCTCTCGTCACGACTCAAAGGGAAAATAATAATTTGTAAATAATTTTAAAAAATAGTCCTGGGTCGCCAGTTACCACCCAGATGCAAAATAATTTTTTATAAAAAACTTCGAAAATTTTAAAAAATAAAATTTAAAAAAGAACATAAAAAAAGATGCACAAAAAAAAGAGAAAGAGAGAAAGAGTAGCTAAAAAAAAGGATGAGATTTAAAAAATAAAAAAGAGGCAGAGGCAGCGCCTCAATTGAAACAAAAGATAAAAATAAAAATCAAATGAGACAGTGCCTCAATTGTTAAAAAAAAAAGGGTCAGATCACGCTGACCGAGAGATAGAGAGAGAAAGTGGGAAAAGAAAGAGATAGAGAATAAACAAGTAAAGAGTGAGGAAGAGAGTAAAAAGTGGGTAGAAAAAATAATTTTTTATGTGAATAAATTTTTTATTATATAAATTTAGATTGACATTTTTATCCCTAAAAAGTATACGTGTCATTTATATAAGATATTTAAATTAGTAATTATACTACCATATTGTTTTCATAAATAGGTAAATAGACTAGTCAAATACCCGTGCATACGCACGGTCACTTGCTTTACATATTTTAAAAATATATAACTTTATAAAATTAAAGTTATACATTGTAACAAATATAATTAGTTGTATTAGTTCTAAAAAATTGTAAGAGTAAGTAACATGTAATGTTTTTTCGTTAGGTCTCAAGGGTAAAATAATCATTTACAAATAAGAACGATATTTATAAAATTGTTCTGTGATAAAAAAAATAATGAGCTTGCAACAGAGTTGAGTTCTTCAGTGTAGAAAATCGTTAGCTTTCACATAACAGACTCCAGTGGGAATGACTCTGGTGACTTCTATAGAACAGATTCGTCCGAGTCTGTTTAGCGTTGACTGAATACCATAGTGTTGACCAAACAGATTTGAGTTTTAATGAAGATGGTCTACCAGAGCGTTGACTGAAATCAGCGTTGACCATGTTTAGAGCTAGTCTTCACAGAGCTAGGTCCAACAGAGTTGACCAGGTCCAACAGAGTTGACGGAGTCACCAGAGCGTTGACTGAGACAACAGATTTGACTAAGCTTTATATCATTACGATCATGACTTTGGATTGTGATAGTGATATCATGGGTTTTACATATCTTTGTTGCATTCATGCATGGCATAGACTGACAAATTACCGTCGGTGGTTTTCAACGAATCGACTTATATTAGTCATTTGACTAGCTAGACATGAGGTTTTTTATGCCGTAAGACTAGTTAAGTATGGACCTGACAATCTATTGTCAGCTGGGCTGAAAAATGCTCTGTGGGCTTTTAGCCTTTTGGCGTGACAAATTATTGTCAATCAACTCTTTGGGTCTAACATTTGCATTGACAGAAATGTCCTTGGCTTTTATTCAGTCATACTCATACATTTCATGGGAAATCATCATCATGGGCTTATTTAAGTCATGGAAACAATCATTTTTTTATTACTACAATTTTGGTCTGTCTATGTATAAATTATCTGTTTTTAAAAAAGATGTGCGATTGTCGCGATAAAACTCGTGAAGATGAGGTTTTCACCCTTTTCTATGTATTTGCTTGTATTTTTCCTTTATCCTTTCACCGATGAATCGATTCATCCTCACCAAATCATTTACACTAAAACATCGGAGGACGAATATGGGCACCAAAACCAAAGTATTTCTCCTTTTCTTCTTCTCTAATAGCACCAAGCTTCTTAGGGATTTATGTGACATCCTAATCTTAAATAGTACCTTTGACCAAATACATCTACTTATTTTATTTAAGTAAACAAAATATTACACAAAGTTTATTACAAACATTAAACAAAACCAACACCCATAAGGGTGAGAGCCTAAAAGACTTTCACTGGCCGTGATCTCTAGTTGCCTACTTGAAAGACCTTCATGCTACTTCTTATAGGCTGCTCTTCTTTATCTGTCAAACATCATATAAAACAAATCACAGGAAAACACAGGGGTAAGATATCCGTTAATCCTCAACAACACAGGAAAACAGCATAGTAGGCTTACCTGTTACCATGTATTGCATACAATCACAAATATCGCATGTTCAACATAGTCATAAATCAAACCCTACTGACATATTATATTATACTGGCCACCCGACCATACGGTTATACTACATCCAGACACTTTTCACTGGTCTTTAGCTGCTCCCCAGCACACGGACCCAGTAGACACAAGGTACCACAGATCACAACTCAATACAATTGGTTGTCCCGGGAACAGATCCTGATACGCTACCATCTCTGACCACTATCTATGGTATCCCATACTACCATAGCCAATTATCAGAGTAGGGTATCGTCCTGCGCGCTTAGGACGACATTCCCATTACAGGAATGGCCAAGATTGTCCACCCGACAGACGTGGAGTCTTGGAGACTCGTTCACGTGACCGAGTACATACCTCTCGAGGCCACTGACTATCCCCAATCCACCCCGTACCTTGATATCACGGGCATGGAGAGCCTCATCGGAAAGACCGAGTACATACCCCTCAAGGTCTTGGCCGAGTACATACCCCTCAAGGCCACCGACTGATCTCATTACCATCCCGTCTGTATCTTGGTACACCAACCTCGGGTACACAGACGCATCTATCACCACTCACTTGACCCGGTTTTCTAAATCACGCATTTGGCGATGATTTTGTGAAGCACCCTTAAATGACTCTTCAAAATAATCGCAGTAGGGTTTCCTTTGACACCGCTCAGATCTTCAAACAGAGCTTCATGAACGTTGTCCAATGCAATGAATGCTTTTTCCCAGCCTTGGTTGAAACTGATTACTTCAAAAGGACACTTAATTGCTTCAGCAATATCTTGAATAGAGAAGGCCAACTGGAATCGTTTGACGTACCCAGTAAACTTTCCTTCTTGAAGAATGACGTTCCCCCAGAATTCTTACACCGCAGTACCCATAACTTCAACTTCAGAGAATCTTGTACAGAAGTAATTCTTCCAACCCATAGCTTTAAAACCTTCGTCGAAAGCTTCAATTCATCGAATTCAACCATGTTCTCACACATAATTTTTGTTTCCTTCATCACATCAAAAGCAGCGTTTTAGTCAAACCTTGGTTTCCATGGTATCAAAATGAGTAGAGGGTTTTGATAGAGGTTTAGGGTTTGGTTCGAAAAAACTGCACAGAGAGAGACAGAGAGAGACACAGTTTTTGCAAAAGAAAAACTGAGTGAGTGTTTGTGGAGCGAAATTGAATGAGTAGTGGGAAAGACAAATGGTACTGTTACCTTTTGAAAAACCTTTCACATTTTCTCTGAATAAAAAATAATTCAACCGTGACACGTCAGCAGGGTCGTCCCTGAGATTTTGGGTGCCCTGTACGAATGGATAAATCTGTGGCCTATTTTTTTTATATATCGAATATGTATATATATATATATATTATCAAAAGCACACAAAGGGTAGGTTGCTAAAAAAGTGTTAAATACACCCTAAAAAACATTAAGTAAAAATTCCAAAAAATACTTAAATACAATTTTCATCTCTTAACTTATTTTTTGGATTCAATTTGGTAATTTAACTATTTTTGTGGTCAACTTAAAAACTTATAGGACTTATTTGGCCCAACTTAAAGATTTAAAGGATTTATTTGGCTTACCTCAAAAACTTAAAGAACTTATTTGGCAAAAAATAAAAAAAAGAAAAAAGAAAAAGGGGAGGCAGGAGGGAAAGAGGGAGAGTGAGCGGGAAAGAACTTATTTGTTTTCCCAATTATTAATTAACTAGCCAGATACCCGTGCTATCGCACGGGTCACGTTCGTTTTTTCGCATGTCTCTAATATCTCTGTTATAGTTGTAATATAAAAGAGAAAATGAAAGAGAGAAAAAAAAGAAACGTAAAAGAGATGAGCTGAGTGCGGGAAGTGAGTTGATTTTGGGAAGGACACGTGTGTTAAGGAAAAAAAAACGTAACAGAGAGGGGAAAAAAACGTTAAAGAGAGGAGCGTATGCATGGGAAAGAGGGAGAGTGAGCGGGAAAGAACTTATTTGTTTTCCCAATTATTAATTAATTATTTACATGTAGATATTATGTATATAATATATGGTTCTTTTTACGGACAATGATTTGACCACCCTGTGCTCCAGTATATACGCAGTAATGTTTACACTGGCATGCCGTAGCGTGGAGCTGGAAGCACCATGCCCATGCTCATATCAAATCAATAGGTATTGCAATAGCTTATCATACATCATATTATCAGAATTGTGTGGTGGACAACGACCTAATCCCCAATTGGGAGGTGGTCAACAGTTCTTTGTTATCAGAATTGTACGGTCAACAAGAATACAGTAGAAGCATATGTTTTTTTATCAGGTGCAGCGAATGATATTCTCTGCATAGTATAAGCATAGTAAAAGCATATGGTAAACGTGCAGCGAATGCTATTCTCTACAGGAAATATATCGAAGGTGGTAAAATTTCATCAAGTTTCTTAAAAACATTTTTGGAATACTATTTATATTTTTTTGACAATTATAGTGCCAATGAAATAAGGGTTAAAGGGTAAGTCTTAATAGGTTCATCCATCCACCTTAAACGTTCAACAAAAAGCGGGAAGAACATTAATGGACAAAAAAACAAAATTGGCTTCAATTGTAGTAATTTATAAATTGCAAGGCAAATGGTGTAAATATCAAATAAACCGATAACACAGGCAAAAGCAGCTCATCGCACAGTTTGCCACCTATCTTTATATGTCTCAGTTTTTACTATTTCGTCTCTTTGTCTTTATTTTCCTGCTCACGTTTGCATCTTTTCCTCCTCCTCTCCTTTCTTCCTCAACTTCTCCTTCCTCCCATTCCTACCAGGTACTCCCAAGTTAACGTTAAAGGTACTTTTGTTAAATATTCCCTTTTAGGTTTATAATCCTTCGTATTTACAGTTTTTTTGTACATATTTCTTGTTAGATATTTAGCTGTTTATATATATATATATATATATATATATATATATATATATATATATTTATGGTTTGCCATCCAATCAATATATTGGTTTTTTTTGCATATATATTTACGTTTGTTAATATGCAAAGTTCATCACAAAATTCTTAGATTTGCTTTACATATTTACAGTTAAAATATATTATTTATTTATATTTTATATTTACCTATATATTTACGGTTTATTTTTTTATATTTACAGTTCCTAAAAACATATAAACCGTGAATAATTTTATTTCATTTTTATTTAATATTAGTAGGTATATATTTATGAGCTGATTTTAAAATGTTTATTTGACAATTTGTTTTAATCTCAATTTATTTATAATATATATATATGCTATGGATATATGTGGTTTTGTAAAATTGAAGATAAATTTTTGTAATTACTGTTACTTCCTCCCCCGTCGTCTCATATTGTTTTAACGTTGTGAATATTTAGTATGAAAATTTGTATAGTAAAATAATATTGTTTAACTAAAATATCCTTATTAATTGGACCATATAATTGGACCGGTTAGTATTGGAGTGGTAATTAGGGTTTAGGGACAAGTAAGATTATCATTGGAAAACAAATAATTCACACATTTTGAAGTTATAAACTGAGAAACAATTTGACAAAATTAAATATTCCAAAAGAGACAAGATGGAGGGGCAATACATATATCATACTTGTTAATATATGTTATTTAATTTACAGATATGCAAAAGACTAGAGGAGGTCGTGTGTCCAATTCTGCTTATAGACAACAACACCCGGCTGAGGAACCCCAACGTGAAACATTTCCAGGAGGACCTTTTTCTAGGTTGGTCCTAACAGACTATGAGCATCATATTGCTCATGAGATACGACTTGGAAGGGTAAGCACTTGTATATTGTGTGAATTCGATTGAATGTTGTGTTTTTTTTCATTGTACAACAATGATGATAACAATGTTTATGTGTGCAGGATCGTGGTCCTCTCAAGGTGCACTCACATGGGAAAAAATTTAACGACTGGCTTGAAAAAATAGGCCCGATACCTCCTGTTGTAATGGACGTGATAAGGGAGTGTAGGTTGTCAAGTTTGTTGAATTGCAGCTTCACAACAACTGACAATGCATTAGTGTCTGCATTTGTTGAACGGTGGCATGGGGAGACTAGTAGTTTCCATCTACCATTTGGTGAGATGACAATCACGCTTGATGATGTGTCGTGCCTGTTGCATCTACCGGTCGATGGTGCATTTTTCTCAAATCCGGAGATGGACGAGGATGATGCCATATCTTATCTTCAGGAGATTCTCGGGTTGTCTCGTGCAGCTGCGAGGTTTGATGTTGATCATATGAAAGGTGGGAATATGAGTTTTGTGTGCCTTCAAAAATTCTATAATGAAGCCTGTCAAGCGCATAATTGGGTGATTGCATCATGAGCATTTATCATGCACTTGTTAGGGTGCACTATTTTGACAAACAAGAGTCAAACGGGCATTTGCATCAAATATTTGGACTTGGTCCGCGACTTAGAGCGTTGCAGGACATGGTCATGGGGTTCCATTGCCCTTTGTGTGTTGTACCAGAATCTCACTGACGCTAGCATAAGCAACACTAAGCAGATAGCAGGTTATATGACACTCCTACAGGTACATAAGTTGAATTTATATATGTACTTAAAATTTTGTTAGTGGATTAATTGATTTATTATTGTTGTTGCAGGCTTGGATATTTGAACATTTTCCTACTACTATCTTTAGTCGGAAGGAACGTCGTGGGTACACCGAGGATAACTGTCGAGCCATGCGTTGGTTGCCTAAGAGGGGTACAGGGCAGGTATTGCCTTTTAGGAGAGCGCTTGATGCATTGAATCCTATAAGTGTTTTTTGGACGCCGTATGCTGAGCATAGGCCATATGTTCCTCTTGAAGACTTATCATTGTTTTCGGGCTACATTCGATTTTGCTCGATCACGGTGCAGCACCTGCCAGAGAGGGTTTTGCGTCAGTTTGGCTATGTGCAGGACATTCCCCGACCACCCATGCCAGTTCCCACTACCGAAGTGTTGGATTATTGTTGGATACATTATCATATGCACAGTGTTAGAAACATGGGAACCATGCCACTTGTAAATGCTGAAGTTTCTGGCCAGTGCACCAACAGATACTTACGATGGTTCTATGCAAGTTGCAAAACGTGTCTTATACCCTTTGACCCTGAAAATCGAGTACACCGCTCACAGACTGAGAGCGTTGTAGAGGCCCAGTCTGTTGCATAGCCTGAACTTCGTATGTGTTGCAATGTAAGTGTTTAAGGATAGGTCATGCAGTTGTCGTTTGGTTGATAAAACATTTGGTTATTTCTTAAAATGTGTTAACTTCATGTGCAGGATGATTGTTTTGACACAAAGAATAGGTTGAACGAAGTTGCTGGCATTCTTCAGACGATGACTTATACCGAGTCACGTGTTGGACCTACCGCACAATGCGAGGACATTCAGCGGTTACTCCGAATAGTACATGGTGGGACTGAGGCTAGACCTTCGTCAAGGAGAAATGTTTTGGACACTTCATCCAGTGAGGAGTGATGTATTTTAACACGACCGTAAATCTACGTTGTTTGTAATTTAGGGTCTATGTTGACATGTGTGCAACTCTGGTTTGTTGATCTATCTTTGTTTTTAGAGGGATATAGTAATTGTTCGGAAAAATTACTCGTAGGATTGCCCCCCACTTATAATTACTAGTCAGGTTATCTCATTCTTCTATGTGGGAAATAAAGAAATGAAGGGAAAAATAGAGATGAAAGAAAGAAATATATATGTATAAAATGTAGATGTGTCCATATGTAAAAATGAGATATGATATATAGAATAAAAATATAAAACACGATGGCAAGGTTTTAATTAAATCAAAGATAAAATAAAAATAATAACGAATAATAAATAGAACAAAATATAAAAAAGAAAATATACAATTAAAAATAAATAAAAATAACTATTTTATGGATAAAAAGTTGAAAATAAAACATGTTAAAATGTTTTTTTTTACAGATTAAGAATAATAAAAAGAAAAAAAGTATGTGAAGTAGTCAAAAGAAAAATTAATTTTTTATTGATGCAAAATTAAATTAAATACAATATAAAACATTGAGGTAATGTTATTGGGAACGAGCTCCATGTGGAAAGACCAAATTTTTTGGATTGGCTATGAAAAAGGTGGCAGTCTTGTGAGAATGGGCATTGGGCATACACATGGCGGCAATGAGATTCTACTGATCGACTACCCCAGATTTAATGCAACTGTACACATCCAGACAACAAAGAACAGTACGCATCCCATACCACTCAAGCCCGGTCCCCACCAGGGTAGGATGCAGGGTCATATATATGCACAATTTTTTTAAGGTGCGAACTCCAATACCCTACCTTGGAGTTTTATGGGGTATGAATACCTAATAACCAATTATTTGAGGCCACATTATTTTTTAATTTTTTTGGGGTGAAATTAAATGTTTAGTTTTCATACATGTTGTTAGTGTAAGAGTATAGAAGAAATTCCTTGAATAAATTCTATATTTATTAATAAATTTTTACTTTCTATAAGGAGTCTTTTTATTTTTTATAAAAATTCTTCCTGTATTTTTGTTATTTGTATCACGTCTTAAATAATACTTGTTTTAATATTTGTGTAAACTATTTAATTTCATTTCTAACTTATTCTTCTTTTCTTAGGTTATTCCTAATAACAAAATTATATTTTTGTCAATTTCTGCTATAGTTTTACTTGTTTCATACACAATTTCAAATTTTTTTATATCTAAATTTATTTTTTATTTTGAGTTTGTTTTGCAGGTTTTATTTTTGTTATTTATAATTTATATTTGAATTATAGTATTATTTTTATTTTTATTGCGATTATTTTTGTTTGTTTCACTGATGGGTATCGATACCTACATTTCTTCCCGGGTACGGAAGAATTTACCTTTTTTTTAAACTGATAATGATAAAAATAATAATAATAATAATAATAATATGATGCAATCGTGAGTGGAAACATAACACACATAGATATTTATATAACTTTAAAACACATGATTATATCCAACTGAAAACTATCCAAGTCATCAATCCATGTGAAACCATCCTAGCCATCCATACATGTGAAAAAATATCCAAATCATCAATCCATGTGATGTCATCTAACCCTTTTCAACACCCAAAAGCGGTTTCGAAATTAAAAAAATGTTGTGAGGTGATTGCAGTGTCTGCCTACTATTGCTAGGCTTTGGTACTTTCTGATTCAAGACTTGACATAATACTGCACTAGATTTTTTTTTATGAGCAGGAGAATAAATCTATAGATATGTGTTCTTTTTTTTATATATATATAATATCGATATGGGGTTGGGGTTGTTTACCCAAGTTCAATTAGTATTGTAAGGTGCAGAACGCTGTCAAGTATTCGGTGAAATTTTATATCCAAAATTTAGTCATAACATATTATTATATAATATGTTTGATATATTAATTTACTTTTATGAAATTCGCTCATTTGATCATAGATTAAAAAGACCAAATTGAATTTCGATTGGTAATTTTGCAAGACAACATATACCTCTCGGATAAATAAGCCATACATATGTGTTCTGCATTACCTGTATAAATATTCAAAATATCCTATAAAAAAAAGATATTCAAAATATAATGGTATGTTTTTTAAGGAGTGTGCGAAATCGAAATTGTTTGTTTTTTTCCCACCGATTCATTTCAGTTTTCACTTTTAATTTCACTCATTTTAAAAGTTTCTTGGTCAACCTTGCAATAGTACCTAAGGTCGATTCATTTGACAATGCAATTCTTTGGTTGTGATCATTTAATTTTTCTTATTTGAAGTTATTTAAATTAGTTTGACTCATAAATGATGGTAGTCCCCACCCCTTAATTTGTTTGGTGTATACAATAAATTCCAAACGTTAAATAAAAGATCTTCTTATTTTTTGTATTTTTTATTTTACGTTTGGTGGAAAATGTCTTCTTAATGACAGTGCCCAACCAAACGATCGATTATGGGCTGCACGTAATAAACTAACCGAGGCAGGCATTGGGTCTATATATACCCACTTCACTCATTGTCCAAACACTTTGCATCACATATGTATGAAGTGTACCCCAAACCATGAGCAGTCAGAAGAAGAAAGTGTACGTGGTGTTTGAAGGCCGCATACCTGGGCTATATTTAGAGTGGGATGATTGTAAACCTCAGGTTAATCGTTTTAAAGGGAACAATTACCAAGGTTACGACACATATGAAGAAGCTGAGTCAACCTGGATAGCGTGGTGCATCAAACATGGTCATAACGAAGAATATGATCGGCTCAAATTGCCACAGCGAAGGCTAATAGTACATCACGCTGGGGAAGGATCCTCTACAGAGTCATACGGTTTGGGTAACTATATGATATACTATGTATTTAGTGTTGTTTTTATTATCTTCTTTTATCATATTTCTTTGCGATACTTGCATAACGATTTCTTGATGGTAAATCGGACATAATAGCAAAGCAGTTGGCACCAATGTGATTGATGAGTTCATTCATCAAGTTAGCATCTGATTTCAAGCTGGAGCAGCTCTGCCATAAAGCGTGTGTTCCTCTACCTACTTACACGCTAGAAGCGGTGAAGAATGTAAATGGTCGACAGATGTCGGCGATACCATGCATCTTTGATTTGTGCATGCAATTGGAGTACCTCCATTTTCCATTGGTAGGTTTGGAAAAAATGATTATGATGCGAGAGAGGGCGTGGCGATTGCTTTGATTAAATCGCTTGTTGGATGCCTCTCGTAACAAAATCAGAGACTATAATTACTACAATGTCCAGTTGTTGGAGGAGGAGCTGAACAAGCTGAAGGAAGAAACCACGATGTTGAGTATGCATGCAGCTACATTGAGTGAAGAAATGAAAGACCTCGATTAGGATTGTGTGTACCACGTTACTATATATGCATGGGGTTCATTAGGAGTTATGTTTTACCTTTTCTTTTAAATTTGAAGTTGAGCGTTGTATAACACCTGTTGTGATGTGTAATGGATATGAAGCTTTGTTTTGTTGGAATTTTAATATTTAATATGTCAACACTATTAAGGTAATTACTGACCAAATATGTTAAAAGAACAGAACCTATAAGGTGATTACTGACCAAACAAAAAAACTATATGGATAATAGCTTGACTATATTATTTATATCTTATATTAAATCTGGTGGATGTGCTGCTGTTCCTTGCAACAGTATGCTACAGTGATATGTTTACGAAAAAAACCCATATATATCGCAACGATGCGCTGCGATGGAACATTTATTATCTATTATGATTAACAATTTAATAATATCATCACTAGAATACAAATCAGGTGAGAGCTTCAGTAGTTCAAACAACTGCGTTTTTTTTTCTTTTCGAAAGAATAAAGTTGCAAAAGTAATATAGTACCTGGAGTGCATATCTAGAACAGTGGGAAGTGAGCCATTCAGATGGTTTTTACCTTTTACTCAATAATTAAATCAATTAAATCAATTAAATCAAAAAAATTCTAGAACATTTCTGGCTTAGAGATCACGCGACTCCTGAACGTCTTTTTCCAAGTTTAATAAGTTTCTAGAACACTCTTGTTAATTGACTGGATTATTATGACTTGGTTAAAAAATAAACTTCACAAATTCTCCTTATAAATGTTTAAAATGTATTATTTACACAATTAAATGGAATGGACAACGCGTAAATATTTTGAAAAAATGAATGAGATAAAAGACACGCAAAAAATTACGCAAACAACATTTATTTTGTGATTTTTTTTTAGATCAAATTTTCTGAACATGAAACTCTACAATGCAAACCTACTAATTAAACAAGAATTACAATTCACACGGATTGCATTTGATTCATTTGTCATACTTTTGTGCCATTGGTGAACTTTTGTTTTTTTAAGAAAATGAACAAGTCTTTTTTTTTTACAGAAAATTTAGGGTGAGAGAATGAAAAAAATGTCTATTTTTTGGTGTTCATTTTATTCCTATATATGAAATATTTTTGGTTGATATGGATTTTATTTATAATTTGCTTTATACAAAAATAATTTTATTTCTCTACAACTTCTATTCGAAGTTGGTGTTCTATTTTGTTGTTGTTATCCATTAGTTGGAATTACTTTTGTGGCACTAGTGAATTTTGTTTTATAGAGAAAATGAACAAGTCTTTTTTCTTTTTTTTACTGAAAACTTAGTGTGAGAGAAAAAAAACAAAGAACAATTCTATATTTTTTGTGTTCATTTTATTCTTATATATGAAATATTTTTGGTTGATTTGCTGATTTCTTTTATAATGTGCTTTATACAAAAATAATTTTATTTCAATTCGAAGTTGGTGGTCTATTTTTATTTTTATTGTTCTCCATTACTAAATCACTGCTATAGATGCACATGAGATCGTTTGCACTTTCTTTTCAATATGTTGGTACATGTTTTAGGTTGAAAGCAATAGCTCTTTTTGTAAATAGCAATTAACTAATCATTCCTAAGGAGAAGATTGTCTCTGGAATCATAGTTACTTTGATGACAATATTATCACTTAATATTTGGTTGTTATGTTGATAAACCGAATACTTGAATGCTTGTCATCATTAGATCACTCAGGCAAAAGATTAATCTTCCTAATAATTTAATTTAAGTGTTTAATGGCACCAATTGGTGACAAAACTATGTGCAATGAGAATGAAAGTTCAAAATCCTGGGTCATTAAAAGGATCTTTATCAACAATGCCAACCACCAATAATCTCATTTCTCTAATTGGTAAACATGAATGCTTCTCGCAAGTGATTCTTAGAGTTGAGACCCGTGCTTAGCACGGGTCCCTTGGCTAGTTTTGTTTAAATATCAAAGCAACTTTTCGTCTCTTAATTTTTTTTTTAGTTTTTAATTTCATCTCTTAACTATTTAAGTTTTTATTTACGTTCATTAAGTAACGAAAATTACTTTAACTTCGTCATTTTTTTTCTTTTTTTATTTTAAATGAATGACCATTTGACACGTATGTAATTTCTATTAAAATTAACAACTTTTATTACGCGTGTCAAATGGTTATTCGTCTAAAATGAAAAAAAGAACGAAATTGAAGTAATTATAGTAACTTAAGGGACTTAAATGAGAACTTAAATAGTTAGGAGGACGAAATTGAAAACTAAAAAATAGTTAAGGTACAAAAATTGCAAATTAGCATATTAATTTTGATGCTATAACTCATATACATATTTAAATAGTATAAAATTAACTCACATAAAAAAGATGTTATATTAAAAACTTTTAGTAAAAAAAAATTTCAATGAAAAACAAAATTAAATTAACATAATAAATACAAATTAGGTTTTTTTTGGTATTTAGACATAATTTTATAATGAAGTTTAATAAAGGCCTTAGGCCTGTTTGCCTCCATTTGTAAAAAAAAAAAAAAAAAACTTTTGTTTTCAACAACCAGAATTATCCTCATTGAGAAATTTACGGTTTGATAGTTTTAGTCAACAGTGGGTATCCACTCATTCAAACGGTTCGATGTAACACAATTTTTGGTCAACAGATAATTTTCCATTCATTCAAAAACCACGGAACTGGGCCAGGCCCAACCGAAATACGGCCTCAGTGAAAAAAACATTGTTAATAAAGGCCTTAGGCCTGTATGCCTCCGTTTGTAAAAAAAAAAACGTTTTTTTTCCAAAACCGGAATTATCCTCAATGAGAAATTTACGGTTTGATAGTTTTAGTCAACAGTGGGTATCCACTCATTCAAACGGTTCGATGTAACACAATTTTTGGTCAACAGATAATTTTTCATTCATTCAAAAACCACTAATCGGGCCAGCCCAACCGAAACACGGCCTCAGTGAAAAAAAACATTGTTAATAAAGGCCTTAGGCCTGTATGCCTCCGTTTGTAAAAAAAAACGTTTTTTTTCAAAACCGGAATTATCCTCATTGAGAAATTTACGGTTTGATAGTTTTACTCAACAGTGGGTATCCACTCATTCAAAAAACCACGGAAGGTAGTCTTGGAGATTGGAATAAAATTTCAACAGTAAATTCCTCCTAAGAGATATATGTAGATATAGAAAACAATATCGAATATTAAAAAAATAGAATATATATATATTGTTATGTTTTTTTTTCTATTTATTATTATTGCATTTTTTTCTATATCTACCATCCCCTTTCCATGAAGTTCAAGAAAACGGGAAATATAATATCACAGGATAAATTACTATACATTAATACCCTGTTACCAAAAAACAAAAAAATACATTATTGCCCAAAAAGAAAAGCAAGCAACATATTAAATGCATTGGTGTTTTGTATTCACTAGTACTAACATCAAAAATCAAAGATAATAATTTTATTAAGTGCGCTCTAGGAAAATGAAAATGTTCTTAAAATAGACAATTATTGTTTCTTCTTAGAGGAACAAATAAATAAACAGTATTTAGTAATCATTTTTATATTTTATATTATTTATTTATTTACGATTATTTATCTCAGTTTTGTTATTATTTTTATTATCAACGAAAAACAAAATTTTGTTATTATCTTATGGAATAAAAAATTTGTGAATATCGGCGTTCTTTATTATTAATAATAATAATAATAATAATTTACGAAAATAGCATTGTGTATGTCTTACCACTGGTGGGGTAGTCACTGGAGAGACTGGATTACTCTACACAAGCTTCGATCTGTCAATATATTTAATTCTTATAAATTAAAAATATGTAAAACAAAAAAAATAATATTTTTGAATAACCGGAAATACGAGGAACAGGTATTAACGGTTGACTAAACCCTAAACAAATTTTTTTTAGTAGAACAGGAAATATGCTCATCACCTGTTTACAGTTCAATGTAAAACAAATATTGTTTTTTTTTTTCTGGTCACAAGCAACCTCAAATACTCTCACTTAATCAAAAAAAATTTATTATAATACAATTGCTTAGTTAATTATGAAAGAGGAGAAGCAGTATGAATCATGATATTCACATAAGTGAAGATTGAACCAAACAACGACAAGATTCAGCAAAATGAACAAAACTTGGCAATTCTTATGTATTCTAATCTTGTGTGTGAATAAACGCTAAGGTGGAGAAGACGGGGTTCAAGACCAAGCTGCAAAAATATTAGTGACAAGCACCCATGTTGGTGTCTATGTTGCATGCAAAAATGATTTATCCTACTACATATTTTTTTTCGTACAAATCCTAACATAATTTATATAATGGAAAAATGATATTTACGGTTCAACGTGTAAAAAAATAATTAAACCGTAAATACGCAAATATGATTTTTAGTTATTTACGGATTAATATGAAAAAGAAAATATAAATTTTGAACTACAAATATGATATTTAAAGTGGAAAAAAAAATTAAATGAACCGGAAATATGATTGCTACTTATTTATGGTTAAGAGAAATTCAGTTTAGTCAACAAAAATGCAAATTATAAATGCAAATGATGTAAAGACCAAAATGTTCCCAGCTTTAAGTAATTATGTACTATTGCAAGGTTGACCGAGAAATTGTTAAAACGAGTGAAATTAGGCACACTAAGATGAGAATGAATCAGTGAAAAAAAAAACAAACAATTTCGATTAGGCACACTCCTTAAAAAACATACGGCTAGTTATATTATACAAGCTAGTTACCATAAACCCAACCGTACTAGATTTTAGCCTTTTTTTAAAAACCGGATCTATGTCCACCTCCAATTTACGGTTCGATGTAAATCAAAAAACAAAATTACCTGGTGGGCTGGGTTCGATGGTATTTTTTTGACCTTTTGTTACTTGTAACTTACCAAAACAACCAGAAATATGCTAAACACTTATTTACGGTTCAACAAACGTATTTGCTTCGTTCGTTGTAAAAATATGCAACATCAGGAACAAAATTATTTATTTCTAACACTTAATTTTCACTCTTTTTTTTTCGTGCATAATTTTCACTCCTTTAAATCCTTTCTATTTTTTTCGGTAGACCTTTAACTCCTTTCATGGTACATGTTGAATGGATTTAAATGCATGGTTAACCAGTGAGGATCATTTAGCAACCCAAATTTGTTTCTTCCATACACCTTCCCCATAACAACATATTGTTGGCATTGTAACCTCCCATATAAATTACCTATTTAGTACAACTGTACAATTTTTTCCCATCAGATATGGTATTTTGCATACACCGTTATTAATTGATGTGCTCCTCAATATTTATTTGCTTAGCTAAAAAAAAGGAAAATATACGTAACGTATTGATGAGTGGTCAGGGTGCTTTAATCGACACCAATAATTCATCCATGCATATCAGCATCATGTAGACATTAACCATACATACAAAATTACACAACACTTGTTGGTTGTCACTATCGGTAAAGTGTTCATCATTCACCCAGCAACAACTATTGAGTCATTCCAATAAATTTTTTGACACACAAGGGCTTGTTGAAAACGAATAAATTTTTTGGGCCCTCAAACAATTTTGAAGCACTCAAACTGGAAACATATGAGACTGAGATTATGAGACCCCATAAGCACAAAAAAGTATTACAAATGCAACACAACCGTAACCTATTACAATACCACACTTAAAATCCACCAACAAGAGAAAAAATCCAACCTGAGACTCAATCTCAAAGTCTCAACCTGACAGCACATACAACCTCATAGTTTCATAACTTTGTAAACAAATAAGTCACATCAAAATCATTAGGATTAATATGTTACTAAGACTTGCATTAGAGTATGATTACAGCAACATTAGAGTATGATTACAATTGAAATCCACACTAATGTTTCATTCATTAAAACATTTGAACTAGAGCAATCAAACAATTCAGGGCAATACGACCATACTTGCCATTAACTTGAGGTTAAATAAAGCTGCAACACCCTTAACCTCATTTAGTAGCATCTCAGAGCCATATGCTAAAGCGATAGAGTAATTTACATTACTGTGGTGATTGATTACAACACACTGCATTTACATTCTGCAACTGCTGCTTTAAAATCCAATTACTATAAAGGAATGATGACATTTAATGCAAACTAATAACTATTCTTCCGGGAAACTTCAAGGATATACCTTCCGGAGGCTCATAGGTCCATCAGCCATGAAATAAGCACAGCTTAGTCTCAAATTGCGTTCTGGACTTGCATTGTCTGAGGCAGGTGACCAATAACAAAATATGGTTAGAATTTTGTTTTCGTGGAGAACAAAGAATAATAAGCTATTAGCTTTAAGCATGCCAATAGCAAAGTTATCTGGCCTGGTCTGATCATTAATCTAATTTTTATCAGGCCCGGTATGAGAATACATCGATCATTAATTTTTATTATCTGCCAAGTTATCTGGCCTGGTCTGATCAGCATGTCCATCCTTATTTGTATGCAGAAAGAAATATTAATGATTATGCAAAGCACCACATGCAAAGAAATATTAATGATTATGCAAAGAAGAACTGAAACCTTAACAAAGCATATGAACATTGACACACACATACTATTAAAACAAGAAAAGGAGAAACTCTAATAAACAGATTTCAGTGGCAACTGGCAAGGACTAGTAAACTTGTGATTGTTAAAGTTAAACAAGAATTAATATAGAGTATTCAAATTCCATATTACACTTGATTCAGATTGAACTTAACAAACTTTAATCAAGACGTATTGATTCAAAGAGTGAATTATATAAATAAGCAAAGAACAATTGAATTAAAAAATTTGATATACAAAGGAGAAAGCCATAATCAACACATCAACAAAAATGTTAAAGTTAAGAAATCGATTCTAACCCTCTGATTCATCATTCAACTTGGAGATACTCTTTGCAGAACCTTAACCTTCATCATCTTCGTGATGATAAGGCATTTCTTATCAAGTAATCCTATACCTAAAACAGAGCAGAATCAGAAAAACATAGGTTAGGGCACAATAAATGAATTGAAATAAAATAAAATAGATAAAAATGCATTATATTCATAAAAAGATCTTCGATGTGGAGCGGCACCAGTAACTACCGCTTCCTTCCTCCATGTGACGCCACAGCGCCTCTTCAAATGCAATGGCGAATCACTACCGTTGGACCACGGCACCGCACGGTCTTCAGTCACGAGAGAGAGACAGAGAGAGAGAGACCAGTGATGGTGTGCAAGAACGAGAAACCGCCGGTTGAAGAGAAATCGCCGGAACCCTTCCCTTTAGTGCCGCCGGTGGTCCACGAAGGTCCTTTTTTCGCCACAATGGGTCTTCTGTCTCCCTCTCCATCTCTCTCTCACCATCTCTCCTAAAGAAGAAAAACAGTAAATGGATTCGATGAAGTCGAACAGAAAGAGCGAGGATGCAGGGAGAAAGAGCTAGTGGAAGAAGGGGGATAAAGAGAGAGTGATGGATTGTGGCCATGGCGGCCTCCAGCTTCTACCTCCGTCGTCGTGATCGATTAGCAACAGTGCTTTCCTTTCATCTTTGTCCGAAACGAAGATCCCCTAAATCATACACCTGTTTTTGTTTTTTTTGGGTACATCAAACACCTGATTTCACTACAAGAAAAAATGCGGATACCGACGGCTTTTTACCGACGGGCAGGAACCATCGCAAAAAAATAGGGATTTCCGACGGCTTTAGCCGTCGGTACGACTTCGTCTCGTTTGCTGTTGTTTATCGACGGCTTTATCCGTCGTTAAAGCTCTTCTGTCGTCCGTTGAAGATTACCGACGGCATTACCCGTCGGTATACTGGACGCCTTTTTGAGTCCTTCCAATTTTTTTATTACCGACGGGCCTGTGCCCGTCAGTATTTGAGAATAACCGTCGGTAAGGCCGCATATTATTTTTTCGTATTTTCGACGGCACAAGCCGCTTGCACTCAGCAGTTATGATGCAGATCATGCCCTTCTCCCCGCACACTGTTCAGTCACCCTTCTATCTCATCTCTCTTTCTCTCTTTGTGATAGCTCCCCAAGAGTGTCTCCGACCACCACACAACAACTCCGGCCTCTCTTCGTCCCACCCAGTCGGTGTCCACTCCAGCCACGCATGCCGCTCTGCTCACGTTTTCTTCCAAATTGCGCACCACACACGCCGCTCTGCTCAAGTCCTCGTCGCTCTACTCATGTCTTCTCCGCCGTTCTACTCATCGCTTCTTCGCCATCCCTAGGGCCACCCATTCCAAAGCCCCTCAACCATCACAAATAGCTTCTCACCCATAGAATCTGCAAGGCGCAACCTCTCACTGGAGCCACTAACGGTGACCCTTTGTCGCTCTCACTGATTCGGCCATCGTGACCGCCACCTCCACTACGTGGGCCGCACCACCTCTCCTCTCCTCTGCTCCACCGTGCTACTTCAAGAGGTACATATTATTTGGGTTTTTCGCCGATTTAGGTTTATCAATTTGTGCTCGTTGTTTTCAATTTCGTAATTCGTTTAGACTGGATTTGTGCGCTTTGTAATTGCGGTGGGCCTGAAAAGCTAAAGTTTTGTGCTTTGTTCCGTCGTGTGTTTTTTTAGAATAATTGGAAATAGAATTGGTGCTCTGTCTGTTTCAAATTCATTTGAAAGGTTCATGGTGGAGTTTTGTATGTGATGTAATTTTGAGGAATGGCTGGTTTGTTATGTTGACAGATCCAATCTTGTTCTAGAGCTCTGTGTGATGTTAGCTTTTATATATTTCATCCTTTATAAGCCAAGACTTATACATCTGGTTTCTTTTCAAAAATTGTGAGACAAATTTGTTTATTGGTTCTCAGAAGTTCAATAATCCTGCTAGTTTCATCTTGACTATTTCAAATCTACGTGCATGTCTTCTTTATTCTATCATAGGCAATCATGGATGCCAAGCTATTTGATTACTTAATTTTCCATCTTGTTGTCTAAGTGAAGTGGAGCATATTTGCAGCTATTTTATTATGGTGTTGACCGACAGTATTGATTGTATTTTGCCCGCTGCAGGTAGACCTCAGGGACAGGGCTGCACTAGAGCAACTTTTTGCTTCCACAAAGTAAGTTATGACAGAAGTTTCTTTCTTTATTCTTTTTCAGTGCTATATATTGTTGCACTGAGAATGTAAGTTTTCACAGGTTCTCCTTTTGTATTTGCATTGATAGCTATGAGTAGCATACATACAATCACCAATAATATACTAAAAGAATCTTTATTACAAAATATGTCCATGAGTGAATGCCTTGCATATTGATTTTGATTTTGATATACATAATTTTATCTCTGAAAGGAAGAATTTTGCATGCTACGTTCTCGATTCTTTATATCAAGATCCCCTCATCACACACACACATAAATTATTGGAGAAACATTTGGCACTAGTTTTTTTGTTTCTTTTTATGAATTTGTGCCTCATTTTTTTATGTTTTGGCATGGTGGTTTGCTTTGAAAGCTATAAGATTGGTTGATTTTATTTAATGTGATGATTTAAGCCCAGTTCCAAGGTTCCATTTTCAATTTTAAATTAGATAGAGAAATAGCTGTTATTTGGATATGTGAATTAAAAAAATGGTTGCGGTTTGTGTTTAATATTATAAGTTAAGAAAATATTTCTGGTTTGGTCATATGCAGTCGGTATCCGCTCGTTACGTTTTATGGTTCCCGCTTTTTTCAATTACCGACGGGCGAAGCCGTTGGTATTTGAAAATGACCGTCGGTAATCCCGATCAATTTACCGACGGGTTGAGGCCGTCGGTAATGTTTGGATACAACCAGAAGCGCGACCCCTTCCTTCCCCTTTCCCATTTTTACTTCTTTTCTTCTAATCTCCCAACGTCGCCGCCGCTTCTCTTCTTCTCCTCTCCTCTCCCAACAACACTGTAACATTAGTTTTTCATTGTTCATTACGATCAATATAATGTGACAACGCACTCTACTTTGTCTCCCAGAACCTTTTTTTACATAATTATTCATATACTCTTTCTCCCTTTTGTTCTGAAATTTTCCCATGAGAAAAATCAATCCCCTTCACAGCTAAAGTCATCCCTAATAATTATTTTTGTAATACATAAATTCAGAATTTAATAGAAAATAGGTGAATAATTTTTATTTATCTTTTATTATTATTTTTGATGGAATTTACCTTTTATTATTGAAATAGCCATGTTGATGCCTTCAAAGACAATTCATGTTATCCTTTTTTAGTTTCTTGCATAGGATGCTTGTCTAATGCTCTCACTGGATTTAATTTGTTACAACTCTCACTTTCTTTTCATTGACTTGTTTCCTAATCTTGCCATGATTTAGAGGAGGAATAACCAAAACTTAGAGCTAATTTGGATAAAATCTCCTTCTTTGTGACTTTGGTTTGCCTTGACTTTATTATGGAAATTAATGATTCCCATTGTCTATAACTTTTACACTAATGAAAGTTGTATCTTATATATGTTTGACCATTTCTATTTTGTACCTTGTAATATCATCTTTATAGTTCTACGGGTCTAATCTTTATAGTTGCTAATTGATAAGGGACAGTATGGTCGTAAATCTGTTTACAAGTTGGCTGCAATTTGCTTTGCACTTCTCTCTGTATTTCGTTTCCTTGCCACTTCTGCTTGTCTAATTTTATCCTTTGTGAGTTATGAGTTTAATTTGGTTTTCCAATTATGTCTGCACAATCTGAGCTTTAGTAAGCGCTCGGTTCTTACCTCCCCCTTCGATTCACAATCCCACTAAGACCTTGCCTTTGTTTGGGTAATTATTTTGTTTTTCTGTTAGTATATGCTTTTATTGTTCTTGTGTAGTTCTTTGAGTTTAATCTTGTGTTTGCGATTACTCTGCGGTGACACAGCTCCGCCTCTTCCTTCCTCCAGGTTGCCATGCCACATTCTTCTCTTCTGCAGTATGGATTAATTCCTTTCCTTTAGTAACATGTGAACCTTAGGTTCAAGTTAGGGATTTCAATTCCCTTATGAAATAAAGTTTATTATTATTGATTTGATTGTATAGTGGAGTCCAGTAAAGAGGTTGGCTTCCGCCCCAACCTCCCACAACTTGTATGTTTGATGTTTGCTCCTTTGTGTGCTCCATTGAGCTCCAAAGGTATGAGTGTGGTTATGTGTTGTCCATTATGTTGGTAAGTTTTGAGGCTTGACATAGAGCCCTAAATTCATAGTAATGATTTATGTTGAATTCCTTGATTTCTTATTTAGGGTTTTAATGCTATTTTTGTTGCATAGAAAATGCTCTCAATATGAGGATTGTCACTCGATTTCACGCCCGCTTGGTTGGATTTTCTATTGTGTTAAATTTTAACTAGTGTGCTAATGTAAAAATGATATCAAATAGCTTATGAGAATTTGAATTTTATAGATATGAGTGCGTGTTTGGTTCCCGTTTGCATCTCGTCAATGTTTGTCGCTTCTGTAAAAGAACGAACACCAAGAAAAAATATTGAATGAAATCACAGAAGGAATAAGAAGAGGTTTTTTTTTTTAAAAAAGTTAGACATCGAAAAGCACTATGCAGTTTTTCACATTGGGCCGTTCAAAAGCGCGTATTGGGAGGCGTGCAGCTGGTGCATTAATTTTAGAGTGTAACTTGTAAATATCTAATCTAATTATATATAATTAAATAAACTTGAAAATTATTAAACATTAATTACAGTAAATTATATGTATATGCCTAAGTTTAAATATTATATTTTTTTAAACAAAACGGTTAGTAAAAGAAATTGAGAAAGGAATAGTAATTTGGGGGTCAATGATATTATTTATTCTTAAAAATAATTTAATATTTTTTGGATTACCTGGCAAATTCATTTTTTTTCTAACAAACTAATAGAAAAAGAAATAATATTAATATATTCATACCATACACATAGAAACTCAAAAATAAAGAACTCACAAAATTTAACACATATTCATAGACGTCTATCATTTTAGTCCGTCGCTAAAAAACCGGGATTTCCGACAGTCTTACCCGTCGGAAAACGCGACCTGTCGTATTCATAGTTCTCTCCACAGAGGGGATTTTGAAGTGTATTGTGTAATTGTCTAAATGATATGTACTGTGTAATTGTCTGCCAGTTCTGCTATCACTCATCAGTCACAATGCTTGTGAGTAAAGAGTGCAATTTTAATTTATGCTTGCCATTTCATTCATGGATATGGATATTGGTGATGTTGCTTGGCTGCAATTTGCTTTGCACATCTCTCTGTACTTCTTTCCTTTGTCACTTCTGCTTGTCTAATTCTATCATCTTTAAATGACCAAGTCGATTTTCTAATTCCAGTGTTGTTAATCGAGGATCGCGAAAAATAGCGTAAAATTGGTAGGATAGCGTAAAATAGCGGGCAGATAGCGTAAGCTAAATAGCGGGTGAAATAAATAAAATTATAAAATTATATATTAAAAAGTGACATATAATATTTAACGTTCCGCACAAAATCTGAAATGACATAATAAAATATTTATTTAATGAGCTATTTTTAGAAACTTAAGTGATTATTTATTCATAAATTACTTTAGAGGCTTATTAAAATAAAATGAAGAGAGCATATGAATATGTTTTATGTTGATATATTTGAATATTAATATCAGCATTTATTTTAAGTGATGTAAAATAAGTTTAAATAAACATTGAATGAATAAGTAGCTCTTCCGTTTTAAGAAAATAAAATATATAAATTAAAATTGCAATATTGATTGAATTGTTAATAATTATTATTTATTGAAAAATAAAATATTTTATTTTATATATGGCGGATAGCGTAGTGGCAACTAAATGATTAACAAAACTACACACACAAGAAATGGACCATTGCTCAAAGAAACAAGACAGATTTGAATTGGAAAGGACAAATAATAATAGAATTAAAAATAGATTTAAAGATAAAAATAATTAAAAGCAGAATTTTTAAGAACAATAGAATAAAAAGCAGATTTTAAAAAAGAAAGAAGAGAATAACAAAACGAAATTAGATAGAATTGAAAAATAACATAATTAAAAAATTAGAAGGATTCAAAAAACAGAATTGAAAAAATAATTAAGAGATGAGCAGAATTAAAAAAAGAGAAACAAGGGAAACAATCGTTAAAAAATATGATATAACAAAAATGAAAAAAGATCTGAAGAAGAGAAGAATTAAAAAAATTTCAATAAAAAAGAAATAAAAAATAACAACATTAAAAATTATCATATAAGAAATTAAATGAAAAAGGAAAATAAAATATTTTTTATTATATATATATATAATAAAACTAATTCTACCCTTGTCACTTCTGCTTGTCTAATTGTTATGTTAATCATTGATCGAATGGATGTTTGATATTTGTTATTAGTATCGGAGAGAAGCCTTAGCTTCCCGTTTGAGGTTTAATATATTATTGAGTTCATATACTCTTTTAGGGTACCATGTGCTCATTGTATATTGAACCTTGAATTGTCCAAGTCGGACAGTTTGGGAAAAAACTTTTTCTTTACTCGTATAATAGTTGTTGCTTAATTCTGGTATCTTTATATTTGATGAAATTTCAGTTCGATTCATTTCCTTTTGTTCTCTGGGTGCATACTTGATTGCGGTGTTCATAACTGCCTTCATTTTGTGTACTTAGAGACTAATGGGAAATGCTGCCGAAATTTTGTCAAGTATAAGATACGAGAATTAAGGAATGATTATTATACGAGTTCTGAAAAAGTTTTTTCTCGAATGGGATAGGGTCATACCATTTAAAGAAAGAGAGCGGTTGTAAGAACGTCGTCTTTCTTTGAAATTGTCATTTTTTTGACATGCGAGAAGATGGAATATTTTCTTTCGAGTCGTAGTTGGATGTACGATAGGTTGTATCCGGAGAGGGGTTTGAAACCAGATTTTTGCGCTGGGTTGCGTGCTTTGTCCAAGTCGCAATGGCACATAAAGATTTCAAAACTAATGGAGGGATTAGATGTCCGTGCTTTAATTGCGATTGCGAAGGATTAAGAGCCCAAGTGAGGTCACGCACCACCTGTATTCATTGGATTTAGGCTTAATTACTGGATTTGGACTACACATGGTGAAAAGTTGCCTCACGTTGATTTAGGGGTTGGTGATAATTGCGAAGGTGCTTGGCGATTACGTAGATTCGGGATGTGGTGAGCAGATTGAATTGATGCAAGATATGGTTTGTGATGCCTTGGGGGTGAGCGTGTTATTCGAGGAGCAACAAAGATGATGACACAGATGAACTTCCAAATGAGACAAAGACAAAAATTTTATAATCTATTGTTAGAAACAAACAAGCCGTTGTTTGAAGGGTCTACTGAACTCTAAGTTATCAATGTGTGTGAGGCTCTTAGCTCTTAAGTCCAACGGGTGCTACCGAAGTGTGCTTGGATCTCGTAACGAAAATGATGTTGGACTCGTCACCTATCAAAGATGGTTTGCCAAAAAGTTATTACGAGGCTAAAAGCTTAGTGTCCAAGTTGGGGCTGGAATCTAAAAGGATTGATTGTTGTGTGAGAGGGTGTATGTTGTATTACGACAATGAGTTTGGTAAAAACGATGATGCGCTAGTTGAATGCAAATTTTGTGGTGAGCCTAGGTATATGTCACATACTAATAATCGGACGGGTAGACAAAAACTAGTTCCAGTGAATGCAATGTTTTATTTGCCAATTATTCCAAGGCTGCAGAGAATGTTTGCATCACCACGCATCGCAGACAAAATGACATGGCACTATGAGAATAGAAGCACTTGGTATGTTGCGCCACCCTTCCGATGGTGAAGCTTGGAAGCACTTTGATCGTGTGCATCCCGATTTTGGCCAGATCCACGTAATGTACGACTTGGCTTATGCTCTGATGGTTTTACCCCATATGTTCAATCCACGGCGAAACCTTATTCTTGCTGGCCAGTTATCGTTACCCCATACAATCTTCCTCCCGAAATGTGCATGTCTAAGCCTTATATGTTCTTGACTTGTGTTATACCGGGTCCAGATAATCCGACAGATGGTATTGACATCTATTTAGAGCCTCTTATTGACGATCTCAAAAGGTTGTGGAATGGTGTTGTGACGTACGATATTGCACGAAAGAGGAATTTTACAATGAGGGCAGCGCTTATGTGGACCATTAATGACTTCCCTGCATATGGCATGTTGTCTGGTTGGGGTACTCATGGTAAAATGGCATGTCCGCATTGCATGGAGCATACAAAGGCCTTTACCTTGAAATTTGGGGGGAAGAGTTCTTGGTTTGACTCACATCGCAGGTTTTTACCGGATGATCATGCATTTAGACGGAATAAGAACGCTTTCAAGAAGGAAGTTGAATTAGATGGCCCGCCCCAAGGTTGGCCTTGAGCAGATCCGGGAAAGGGTTATGGAACCCGCCAAAATCACGATTTTGGCAAATTGGATCGATTTGAAGGATATGGACAATGGCATAATTGGACAAAAGAAGTATTTTTGGGATCCGCCATCTTTGGGCGATAATTTATTGAGACACAACCTTGATGTTATGCACATTGAGAAGAACTTTTTGACAATGTTTTTTTCACAGTGATGAACGGCAGAGGAAAAACAAAAGACAATGAGAAGGCGGACTAGACTTACCACTTTATCAGAGGCGAAAGGACTTGCATTTGACGAATCGGTCGGATGGGAAGACCACGAAACCCAAAGCTTTGTTACTCTTTAAGCTGAGGAAGCCAAGTCGATCTGTCGGTGGATAAAAAACTTGGATGCCAGGATGGTTATTCTTCTAATTTGGCAAGATGTGCCGATGTGAACAAAGGAACCATGATTGGGATGAAAAGCCATGATTGTCATGTATTCATGGAGTGTTTACTTCCTATTGCATTTAGTTCCTTGCCGTCAAATGTTTTAAATCCACTGACTGAACTCAGCCAATTCTTTAAAGATTTGTGTTCTGCGACACTGAGAGAGGATGATCTCATAAGGATGGAACAGAACATACCAGTCATTCTTTGTAAGTTGGAGAGAATATTTCCCCCTGCTTTCTTTGATTCTATGGAGCATCTAGCAGTGCATCTTGCACATGAAGCTAGGCTTGGTGGACCGGTTCAATACAGATGGATGTATCCATTCGAAAGGTATTATAATAAAGTATTCTCTAAAATAAATATTTATTTGAAGGGTTAAATGTATCAATTTTTATCATCAACGTTGTTATTTTGTAGATTTATAGGTGACTCAAAACGGTCGGTGAAAAATAAGGCCAGGGTTGAAGGATCTATTTGTGCAACTTACTTACACCGTGAGACAATCCATTTCTGTTCCCATTATTTTACGAACTTCATGTTGACACCAACAAATAGTAGGAACGAAGTAGAAATTGAAAGTGAAAGACACCCGCTTGCCTTATCAGTATTTTGCCTTTCCGTCATGGTGGAAAGGAGGTGGATAATCGGATAACGGCGAAGTGTGGAAGTCACCACGTTCCCGTGTTGATCAACTGTGCAGAAGTATCACCGTATCTAACGTATGTATCATTTTGACCACTTTCAATTTCTTTAATCCACAATTGCTCTTGATCATTTGTTTGATAATGACTTGATCAGGGCATTCTTGTTAACTAAGCCCACAAGCGTACAAGACTCTTCTGCCTATATTCATGAATATTTCCCAACGTGGTTTAGGAACCAGGTATGTCTTTTGAGTCGTCATATATATATTATTATTATTATTTATTGTTTGAAAATACAAAAATATTGTTTGAAAATAGGAACCATAATTTGTTTGCACATGGTGTGTACACAGGTGTATAGCGAGGCGTAATCCCTAAAATCCAACACTTGAGAAATTTATCTCATGGTCCTAAATCACGTGTAAAAGAATGGCACACATTCTTTGTAAATGGATACAAATTCCAAACCAGTCAAAAGCAGAGGGGAAAAAAGCGATTAACGGCGGGGTTTATGTAAAAGGTGCCACGGATGGAGGTGAAGATGACTTTACGGCGTGATTCAACATATATATGAATTGACGTACAATACTTTAGACTATACTAAAAAAATAGTGCTATTTTATTGTAATTGGTTTGATCCAGTCAAATAGAGGCACAAGAGTGGATCGAAAATATAATCTTTGTTGACATACACATGAGCGTAAGATACCAAATGTTTGATCTGTTTATCATGGCACAACATGTAAGACAAGTGTATTATGTCCCTTATCCATCAACTCGAAGGGACAAACAAGGTTGGTGTGTCGCAATAAAGATAAAACCACGTGGTCGCATTGAAGCAGATGATACACAGGAAGAAGTGGCTTATCAAGTGGATGAGATATCTCATGTCAATGTAGTAAATGAAGTGGAACCCATTACTCGACTACGTGATAATCCAATCACATATGAAGATGTAGATGGGGATGAGGAATTAAATGAAGAAGTGGCAGAACCATCAAGATCTCAAGACGATCTTTGAAATTGAGTGGGCGTAATGGGCGTATTGATATTGTTTAACTTTTTACAATTTGAGAAATTAATGTGTAACAATATATTTTAATTTGTCAGTTATTTTCATAACTTGTTTATTTTTATGGAATTCATTTGTAATATTGTTATGTTTAAATATAATATTTCATGACTGTTATTATTCAATTGCTCTATAGACATATATGGCATCAGGAGGTTGAGGCAGACCCGACCACCCGGTGGTGGTAAATGGAAGGAAGGGATCGCCCTCGACCCTCGTCGTCGAGGCCGACCATCATTAGGCGTGACCTCATCGGGTTTTCGGCGTTGTCATCTACACGTCGTCCTAGTACATCTACGCCGAGACGGCTGATACACCTCACGCACCTAGACGACCTTACGCACCACCTACAGACTCGGGCACATTGGACACCAGCTACACGCACTTCGGGCACGTTCGGCACCTTTGCCTCACATTGACATGATCCCCACCCCGGTTCCAGTTTGCACATGGCGCTTGAGTTCCCATGTTGTGCACGATCCGGTGGCGATGCTCATCGGTCCGACCATGATTATAGTACACCATACACCTGATGACACCGATGTTGGGCGGGGCGGGGAGGAGCAGGAGGTTCAGCAGAGGAGGTTCTTGAAGCGGGGAGGGCCAGGAGCCTGACACTCTTGAGATGTTGTATGATGGTCGAGTTCTTATCGTGCCATCCGTAAAGGGTAAGTATTTGCAATTTTTCGAGTTATTAATAATTTACATGTATATATATATATATATTTTTTATTTAACATGTTTTTATTGTTCGGGTTTCTTCCCTCAAAGCACTGCTGCGTTAGCTATCACAAAGAACGATTGAGGAGAATTACCAGGAGTTTTGGCCCACCTGGGGACATCAAGGATTTTGAGCGGGACCATATGTTTAATTCTTTCGAGTAAGCTGCAATTTTTATTTTATTGCATATTTTATTTTCGTAAATTTCAATTATGTTTAATAATGTCTTATATTGATCTGACGAGGTTGCTTGGGAGGAAAAATATGAGGAGGCGATGGAGAAGAATTTTCATATGAAGGCCTCCCACCGCCTTTCCGACATGCTTCGAGATGCCCGCATCGTGATCGCCACCAGTGGATAGGGCGAGCTCTGGCGGCGGTGGTAGCGCCTTTGGAACACCCACGAGTTCAGGCGACCGGCTCGAAGGCCAAGAAGAATAGGGCCTCACGAGAAGGGTGGCGGCTTACTGCTGGAGGCGATGTCGATCGGTAGCGACCGCAGATTAGACTTGTACGTGTTATAAAATTGTTATTATTATTATTTTATTATTATTATTATTTATTTAAGTTTTTTTATTAATACAATCTCAGTCGAGGAGGTTGGGGAGAGAAGTTCAGGTGCACGAGCTCGATCTTGCAACTCATACCAAGAGAGTACCGGTGATTTCGTTGATGGCGTTGGCGGACTCGGGTAATTATAAAATATAATAAATATTTTTTTAATAATGTTTATATTGTTTTGTTAAAAAAAAGATTTGACTTATTTGTTTGTTTAACAGGAGGAGTTTGAGGCGAGGATGTCTCAGCTTAGATCTCAGAGCTCATCATGTTCTCCATCTCAGAGCCCTGACGATCTATCTACACCGCTGAGGGTTTGGGCGGAAGTGGTTGGCGGAAAGAAGAAGGGTCGCCTATATGGTGCTGGCGACCTTGCCAGCAACTACAAAAAAGGGGCCCGCCGCCTACACACTGGAGAGTCGTCGAGTAGTAGTGCTGCCACTGGTCGCTCTGCCGCGGATGACCAGGAGATAGCCGAGTTGAAGCGGACCGTGGCCCGGCGGCGAGAGCTTTTGACTCAGTCTTTGCGGCGGCGAGCGGATGTACCGGTTGCTAGCTTCGCCCGGACCTACTCGCCTCGGCCTCGGCCTCGCCTCGCCTCGCCTCCTCGTACTCATGGTCATGTCGATGATGCAGATGATGTAGAGCCCCTCGATCATGATCAGGAGTACCAGGACTATTAGTTCTGTTTGTACTTATATTTTTTCATATTTTTGGATATCATTTTTTTTCGTTTGAGATATTATTTTAGTTCTTGTTTTTTATTTGTTGAATTTTTTTATTTATTATGTTTTCTTTTTTTAATTTGCTTTTTAGTTTACGTTATCACATTTTTATATATGGAAAATCAATTAATAATTAAATTAAATTAAATTAAATTACAAGTAATTTTTAATTAAATTAATAAATAAATATTTTTAATATGAGAGTAAATTATTTTTATAATTAAACAAATAAATAATTTAATTAATTAATTAATTAAAGAATAAAATTAATTTGGTTATTAATTAAAATTAATTTATTAATAAATTTAATTAAAAAAAATTCCCGATTACCGACGGCCTAAGCCGTCGGAAACACTTCAGATTTACCGACGGTCACGTCCGTCGGAAATATAACGACGGCTTTACCCGTCGGTATTCGACGTCATTTTACCGACGGGTATAACCGTCGGTATTACCGACGGCGAAGAAGAGTCTGTCGGTAATCCTTTGCGACGACCATATTTCCGACGGGTTTTAGGCCGTCGGTTATCCGTCGGTAAAAGTGGGTTACCGACGGCTTTTATCGCTTACCGACGGCTTTAGGCCGTCGGTAATCCCGTGTTTTTTTGTAGTGTTTAAAAAGGACCATGGAGCAATACTTCCTATTTGCGCTTCACCGGTTCATTGGACAAAAAACGCAAACAATCCCGTCCGTCTAATATTTTATATTATATCCAATGGTCAAGTTTCCTTGTGCATGGTGGTGTCACCTAACTCACTTTCCCACGATAGAAGCTGCCGCAGAACAAATTGGCATTGGCCACTATTTTTTGGTGTTGTTGTTTGGCATTTATTGAAAGATAGGAATATGCTAGTTTTTTCTTACTCAACAGATATGGGTGATAATATTTGGTCCTCTATTTTGAACTACGTGCATACCATAGACAAGAAGCTTAGGAGGCCACTAGCATCACAGGCTGCTATGACTGATCAGATACAAAATGCTTGGCAAAAACCACCCCAAGGTTAATTTAAGCTAAATGTTTATGGTGCTTATAGTAGAAATAATGGAATGAATTTGGCTTCTTCGTCAAGGTTTTTAATGTAAAGCCGGCTCTGCAAGTGCAAATTTGTTCTGAAATGTGGGAATTACTTTCAGGCCTTAGAGATGCTCGTGAAGCTTCTTTAAAGAAGATTATAGTGGAACTTGACTCCTATGTTGTAGTTGATATGGTGAAAAACCTAATCCTTCTTTGAAACTCCCGCTTTTTGATATTCTTTCACTGATTCGGTCCCCAAATTGGGAGATTACTATCCATCATATTGGTAGAGAAGCAAACAAATGTGCAGACTTTATTGCTCAAGGAAGTCATGCGACTAATTATGTAGTTCATAGTTTTGATAATGTTTTTCCTTTATTGCAAATTCTTTTAGATGATGATACCCATGGAGCCTGTTCCTCAAGGGTGTTGAGTTTGTTTTTGTGTAACTCCCTCTGATTATATAAAAAAAAAAGAAGATAATTATAATAATTCTTATCTATAAATAATTATAAGGGAGATCAACGTAATTATCTTAATTTGGTACTTAATTTTTTATTTTATTTCCTTCTATCATCTTAATTTAGTACGTACTTTTAAAAAATTGTATAAAACTAATCAATTCTAAGTAAATCATATCGATTCTTATATAATAAATTAGAGTCTTTTCTTTTTTAGAATAATTAACTCTCTATTCTCCTTTAACTAAAGAATGATACATATAATTCTTACTTTATCTTTTTTGAAATTTAATTATAAATTTGGTTTATAAAATTTATATGTTCATATTTTAAATTTTTTCTTTTGATTTATATTTTAAAATTATGTATGAATTAATTACACACACATATATTTGATGTTTTTATAATGTTGAATATTTTTATATTTTTCATACTTATATATACATGGTCCTTGGTTAAAATTTAAGGTTTTGTGATGAATAAATGAAATAATATAAATTTATTCTTAGATTATGTTAATACACGACTCCATGGTTTTTTTGGTTACAACAACTCCATGGTTAATGAATAGACTAAATCATACTTTTAGTCATTCATTTACTCAATATGACACTACTTAAATTTGGGAGCAAATTGTCAAATAATGGCTCATTGTGCTTAATAAAATGCAGGGACCCAATTATAATTTATTTAAAAGTTTTGGGACCTAATTACAATTTTTTAGTCTGGGGACCTAGTTAAAATTTCCTACGTAGTTCAAGGACCTACAGAGTAATTAAGCCATAAAAAACTATTTCGAACAATGAAACACAAAGAAATTAAAATCGAACATTGTATTCTGACTTAACTCCAGAATTTCAAGTCTATACAGGTAAAAACAAGCTCCAGAAATTAAGTTCCAGAACCTACTTAGTCACAGGTCCAATTATTCATTTCTAGAAACAATTCGAAAGATTCGAAAGTTAGTTTTCAGGGCGAATGCGAACTCAAAAAAAAATGTCTCAGCAACAACAGCGAAAGGGAGACAAGATCTATATCCAAATGATGAAACAAAGTCTAAAATCAACAGCCAAATGAGGAAACAAATCCTAAAATCAACTTTAGCAATGGGGTGGTTGAAATATGGGGGAGAGAGAGAGAGTGAAAGGAGAAGGAAGATGGAAAGGGTAAAGTTTTGAGAAATTGAATCTAGATCTAGGTTTAAACAAGTTTGCGACACTGTCCAAATATATACATCCAGACACTCACCAGATGTATATTTCTGGAAACCATGAGCTGGTTTGTTTGGATATAAACATTCAGACATCGTAAATTGTCCGAATGAAAATTTCCACACGAATTGAGTCTATAAGTTTACTTCCGAACAAGGCATTTTGGGGGGGGGGAATTGAAAATACCCTATCGTGAGGTGTATTAGTAGAAACAAGAGGTGTCAACGGTAACAAAAAAATAATCAAAACGGTCACTTACATTAGTATTATAAAGTTAAGCGGTTACCACTGCACTAACACAGTAGAGTTATAATATGCATTACAATTTACAAATAATAGTCGCGTATAAGAGTTGCATACCTTAATAACTAGCAAACATTTGTATACCATATAATTCGACTACTTTATTTCTTAAAAAATTTAATTTTTTTTTTCGATAAATTATATTTAGGGTGAAGGGATCCATAAGAAGTTTTGCAAAATTACGTTTAAAAAATTAATATTCGTTAAAAAAATGACCACGTAATCTCTTGCCAACCTCATGATCATGACTCACTTTTGTTTAGTCAATTTCAGCACCAAAAGTTCGGTTTAGCAAAACTTCCACGGAAGTTCATTATTATTATTATTATTATTATTATTATTTTGCTAGGCTTAGTTTGGTAAAGGCAAAAAGTTAGCTTATAGCTTATTAGAATAGCTTATAAGCTTGTTTAACCGAATAAAAAGTGTTTGGTAAGCAAGCTTATCACACGAGCTTATAGTTTTTTTTGATATGCTACTTGAAGTAGTATCTGAGCTTATAGCTTATAGCTTTTTATTTTTTCTCCCATTTTTATCCTCATTATTTTATTCTTTATCCTTTTTTCAAATTCAAAATAAAAATAAAATTTTATCCTTTTTCGTCATTTTATTTTTATCAGTTAGTTAAACAGTCAATTTTACAAAACACTTCAATTTTAATTAGCTAGTTTTTCAGCTATCAGCTAGCTTTTAAACTATAAGCTAGCTTATAGCTTATTTTTACCAAACCCAGTCATAATTTTAATTAGGCTTAAATATGAAATTGGTCCCCTAAAATTTAGCCAAGTTCGTTTTTAGTCCCCTCAAAAAAATTTAAAGGTTTTAGTCCCCCAAATTTGAAAATATTTTTCCGTTAGTCCCTCACTCTGACGTCGTTATGATTTTAGTCCCTCAAAAATTCTAAAACTTCATTTTTAGTCCCGCTAAAAAGGTTGTCACATCAGCGCCACATAACGGCGTGACAATGAGGGACTAACAGAAAAACTTTTCCAAATTTGGGGGACTAAAACCTTCAAAATATTTTTGAGGGACCAAAAACGAACTTTCATATATTTTGGGAGAGTAATTTCATATTTAAGCCTTTTAATTATCTCTTCCTTTATCAAAAGAGGGTGGGTGATAGGGTTGTTTGGGGCAGGGACATATCTATTTGTATAATATTGGGGGCATTTGACCTCATTAAATTACTTATTTTTTTTACTAATTATTGAATAATTTTATTTTTGACCCCACTAAAAATTAAGTGTTGACCCCACTAAAGAGCAAAAAATAGAAATTGAGCTATCATTTTTTAAGTGTTACCCCACATCTACTCTCTTTTTAAGAGAAATTATAAATTTTTTTACTCCGTTTTAACTTTGCCTCTCTATTTCTACTTCTTAAAATACTCTTTGATCTCTACTTTGTTTCATTCTCATAATCCATCAACTCAAACACTCCACAAAAGCTCTAATTCAACCTTTTTTTACTCTCTTCTTTCCTTGTCTCTCAATTTTTGCATTTTCTCTCATTATTCAACATTCCCTCTCCATACTCAACTTCATATTTTGTTACTAGTTCTTTTCATATGTTCTTGATTTCATTTTTAATCTTTTGTTTTTTGGTTCTATTAACAACTCATTCGTTGCTTAAGTAAATTTCTTTTGCATCATGTTTCCTATATGCGCATCATGTGTTTGGTCATTTGCCTAAGTGGGCTAATAAAGGGTTACTCGCTAGAGTTAACTTCGATTTTGCATGTGACAACTGCAACGATTAAAAGAAGTTTTCCTGTAATAAATTTTTGTGAAGAATCAAATGTACAATCTTATGGGAGATGTATTGTTGAATAATCGTTTGGTCACATACAAAGAGAAAGATATTTTTAATGGTGCTGAAAATAAAAATAAAAATCATACAACAATTTCAAAATATAAAGACACATAAAAAACAATTATAATTCGCAAATATTGGTGTCTTCAATTTTTTGGGTTTATAGCTTTTGTAATTTTCATTTTTTTGTTTAATAATAGTGATGATATTATTTTATCGTTTATGTATTGATGTATTTTTATATAAATATTTATAGTATATAATTTTGCCTCCACTTCTCGAATTTCCTGGATCTGTCCCTGGTTTGGGGCAATGTTTTAAAAACCGGACCGGAGATCGAACCGGCGAGACCTCCGGGTCATGGTTCAATTGGTTCATCCGGTTGAACCATCGGTTGAACCGGATGATAAATAAATAAATGAACTAAATAAACTTCATAGGTAATTCAAGTCATAATTTATAATGTAAAATTCATAAAAACATCCATAACAAATACATAAAAATATCCATAACAAATGCATAAAAATCCATAATCATATCAACAATACTACTTTATGCATAATTAAAAGGAGAAATTCAGCAAACCACCAAAGAAAAAAAATACAGCGAGGTAGAGCTTCCTCAACAGAGTTAAATCAAAACGAAAAGTTGAAGTAGAGTTTTCTTGGCAAATCAAATATCATTAATAGATCAAAGTAAATATGAGAAAACAGAGAAGAAAAACGAAAGGGAAAAATACCAGACGAACGGTGTGGTAGCGGTGTCGCGACAGTGTGGTGAGCAGGCGAGGTGGGAATGAGCGGCGGCGATCTTTCTTCTTTGCATTTGCGAGATTAAAAGGAAAGGAACAGCGAGATTGGGAAAGGAAAGGAACGACCTACAGCGAGAGTGCTGCTGCTGCTGCGTTCTTGAGCGAGGCAGAGAGTAATGAGTTTTCTGACTCTTCTGATTAGGTTAGGCAGGGATTTAGGGGAAAAATGAAAAAAAATGATAATTAAACCGATCAAAAAAGTAAAAAAAAAAAAGTTTTAAACCAATTAAGTATGGATCAGACGGCTAGGAGAAAACCAGGCCGATTCTCTGGTCCAGTCGGTTCAAGACGGTTTCGGGCGGTCCAACCGGTTTTTTAACGGTTCTATATGATTGCCAGGCCAATTGGTCTGACCAAACCGCTTGTGTCTTCAGATCCTGGTCCGACCGACCAGTCCGATTTTTAAACCATTGGTTTGGGGGATGGAACTGACAAATAAATATTAAATTCAATCTTCTGAGCAAACAAAATAATTTAGTCAAAACTATTATATCAACAGCATATTCAATAAGCAACATTTAAGCACCTCATTATCTCACTGCATCATATTTAGGCAACCCATTATATTTTTACTTCAATAGTACTTATTTAAGCAACTCTCAAACAACTCATATTTGTATACTTTTTTAATTACACTAAATTTTGTTTTAATTTAAAATATTAATTCATAAGCAATCCATCCTTGAGATTCAAAAAAAAAAAATTATTCATAAGCAACTTAGCCGTGTGGTTCTTTGTATAAGCAATTCATCCTTATTTTAAGCAACTCACATTGCAACCAAATCAACTTCAATAGAAAAAATTATTAAACAATAATTGCTTATTTTCCACATAGATTTAAGAACTCAACAAGCATTCCGGTCGGATATGCTCTTAGAAAGCAAAATGGCTTTAGGAATTTGCGGGGCAATGAATATCCATAAATTGTCTTATTAGTCCACCATGAGTCGGTGAAGATAATCGAATGTCTTGAAGAAAATAAACCAACAGAACGTTTGAGACTTCTAATATGCCTCAGAAGGGTATCCGAGAGACATGCTTTCAAAGAGGTCCTGGAAAAGTCCCATTGTCCCTCTGTTCATTCCACCTATCAACCTGCCACAATTTGCACCAAACAGAAAATTTTAAATGGAGAAATGTTAACAAAAATCAATGTAATATTTTGTAATGGTTTGATACTTCGACTTAGTGATGATGTTGTATTCCAAAACTTTGACAGAATTGCTCTATCCGTGACTGGGAACAATATATTAGCATTTCTATAAAATTCTAGAGATTAATTAGAAGGGCAGGCCGTTTGATGAATGATGAATAAGTAATGTATTCCAAGCACATTCACTAACCTAATCCTAACAACAAAAAAAAGACAAACAACTTCATTGACAAATAAATGTTAGGTATCATAGTTACAATTTACAAAGGACTGATATACGAGCACATTTGTAAATATATATCAAATAAAAAAAAATGAAAAAAACCACAACCAATTTCACTAATTCAAATTATGTAACTAGAATGTTGCCAGTGCAAAGCATGAAGATTAATTTCAAGCAGCTATGTTCTAGGAACAAGTTAACAACTTTATTGAAGATAAACGTCGAGGAAGGGGGGAAAAAACTTAATGCCATCGTAAGATATACCGAAAACAAGTCAATTTGTTGATAAAGAAAACGGTGTCTAACATGCTAAATCCCAAAGAACAAGACTAAATACGACACAGTCAATTAGTCACGGACATAAGCAAATCCCTGTTTGGGAAAAAAAGACCAGGGGAGGGAGGAATGCAAACTACAAAAAGAAGAATCTACACACACAGAATAAATGCATAGACACACCAAAGTTCAAAACATTTGAAGCAAGGATGCAGATTGCAGAACCATGGTTTGTGCAATGGCCATATAGTGTAAACTGAATAATAAGGAGTTACCCTAGTATAAATGCAGGCAAGACAATGCTTTTCCTTCACCCTTGTGTATAATGCCTTGCCTCTCTAGAATTCTAGACAATTATGACCCCAGCTCTCCAATAACTAGACAACTACTTAGACATGATAGACATTTATCATATATGAAATATAAATATTTGTTCATCTTTGTTGTTTTAGCCTTTGTTTGTAATTGTCCGGATTTCAGAATGCATTAAATACATTTTGAACACTGCTTCTCAGACCTCCAAGATCGTGAACTACAAAGTGTCTATGTGACCTATAACTGGAAGACTCCCATATCCTAATCTCATGGAAGTCTTCAAACATGTATATTATTTAAAAAAAGCAAACCTTCTAAAATCTTAAGTATGAAATGATTTTTTATTGGATATCACAATCAGAGGTTTTATCCTCAAGCACAAGTTTCATCTTTTTTCAACAACATAAAATTCACATTCCTTTTTTTTTTTTTTTTCAAGGGTAAATTGCTTGAACAACAGATTCCCCCAAATTGAGCATAAGTTTTTCTTCTTTTGACAAGTCCAGGATGCCATCTTTCAGTATTTTTAATTGCTACAGAAAACTGAAACAATGAATCTTACAGAGCTTTAATATAGAGGGCTAACAAATAACATAGTGCAGTAGCAATCCAAAACCAGTATAATATATCAGCAAACGATTGGAAAACAATTTCCATTAAAGGACGTAGACGGGATTATAAAAACATTGATAGTCAATTGCATTGATCGGTGATGCTGTAAATAAGAAAGTTAATCCACATGCAGTACAAATTGAGAGTTGAACTGGGAATTCATTGATTCCTATCGCAATTGAAAGTTTTTCAAGTTCCTAAACATTTAAAAGTCGCTGATGGAAAGGACTATATCTCATGAACTGCTGAACATCACAAATCGCATTAACTTTAGCTATTACGTCAATCTTTACATTAAGGTACATTTGCAGTCTGTTCCAAGTAAACCAATAAGCAAAGGAATGCTTACCCATTCACCAGGGCAAAGGGATCGATAGTATTTAGCAAATTTCTCACATTCACTTGGGTTGTCACCCTTTACTGCCACACACCTGTAATTAATAACAAGCTTAAATAAAAGATTGTAAAAACTATTTTTGCTGAACCAGATAGCCAGGGTCAGGAAATCCACCTGTGAAACTCTATGTAGCGAGTGAAACAGTGTCTGGTTTGATTAGTTGTAGGAAAACGAAAATCAGCAGGTGCTGTTTTTAGCTCAATCTAGCAGGAAGCAACAATATATTATGCGAGGAAAAAGACTATAGAATAAGATAAAAAGATATCTGTTCTATCATAATTCGAATTCAAAATGGGATAACATGCATCACAGCAGGACACTAGGGAGTGATATTGTATCATACCATCTAGTTTTAAGCAATGAAGGTTAGCATTTCTTAAATATTCACACATATCTACCTCAACTAAAAAATGAAACATGAATTATATGAATGTACACAAAGACAAAAACACACATCTTGATTCAGAAAATTGTGTAAATTGTGTTAAGGGGGGTCAATATTTCTATTTGTAGTGAAACCAACTTTAGATGGCTAGCCCAAAATGTCATGATCAGAATATCAAAAAATGCAGTTGAATCGCCAAATGGCATTTGGGTGCGATAACTAAGATATAGGTAAAATGTAATCATAAGTAACAAACTCGCAATATAAATCAAATAATCGTTGTGGAGTCAAAATACAATAAATAAATAAATAAATAAATAAATAAATCCCAGAGGCAGCAGAGACACCCTCATACACTACCAATGAGTATGGACATATTTGAGAAGAATTATTTAGAACTTTTGGTTTGATCAAGTCGAGCAGCAGCAATCACGCTTATAAAAGCTATGGTTAAATTAAATTGCAGGTCCTTAAACTTTGTGGGATGTTGAAACAGGTCTACATTGTAACTGGGTCCTTACTCCTTATATTTTAAAAATTTAGAATTGGATTGCTACAATTAGAGCACTGATTTCAGGGACACAATTAAACAAAAGTATATAGATTTTAATGGTTTGACAACTCGGATCCTTGTCCCTGTAGTTTTTGAATTTTAAATTGAGTCCCTTAATTGGGGTCCCTGAACCCAAACTACCAGTGAAGGATCAGCGCTCTAACGGTAGGAATCCAAATGAGATTTTTATATCTATAGGAAGTTAGAAACCCAATTACTAATTTTAAATATAAAACGAATTTGAACATCCAAAAAAGTACAAGGACCTAAAGATTTGTTTAACCTGAAATTACCGATCATCTCGGCCTCTCCTATCTCACTTTATTCCCTTATAATCTCAATAATTTGCTCAAACAACAACATTGAACGGTTGAACTCAAGAAGAAAATTAACTTAGCAAGGACCTTAATTTAAAAAATACGAAATGCTGCTCTCTTGATGTAGAGGGGAAAAAATACGAGCAATCTTAATTTCTGAAAGGAAAAACATCCAGTGGCAAAATGATTCAATAGATCAGCGAAAGAATACACATTTGATAACAGACGAATGTGCAAAACCTCAAAAAATAATAAATCGGAATATTTGAACGGCGAAAACAAAAAAAATGGAACTTAATTAAAAAGAAATCACTCAGAATCTCAAATGTAATTTGGGCATGCGAGTCAGAGTCGGGGAAAACAGAAGCTTACCTCCGCCATTAGTGAGACTCGATCAACAGATCAACAAATGAAAAGAAAGGAAAGGAAAGCGCAACTTAATAATAAATAATAACAGGTGGGTGAAATGGGCCTTCAAGATGACCCAATTACTTATAAATTTATCATGGGTTTCTACCTACACCCTTATTTTACTTCCCACACCGTTCTTTCCACTTTTTAAATTTTTTTCCAGCACACTCTTTTATAGAAATTAATTTCTAGAATGCGGAAATAATTTTCATAGGAATTGAGAGTATTATGGAAACTATTTTTTGGAATACTTTATTTTGTTCCCAAAATTAGCTTTTGAAGTTTTTTTTGTAGGAACCGAGGACACTACAAAAACTAGTTTCCGAAATGCATTTACTATGTTTCAAAAATTAGTTTTTGGAAAATAATTGATTTTTGCAAACTATTTTGCGGAAGACAACTTTTATTTTTTTAAAAAAAAAAATTATGTTCCAGAATTTAATTTTTAAAATGTTACAAATCCTTTCAAAAATTAAATTCCGAAAGGTAAATTTTTTATGTAATGATACATTTGTTGAACCACCATGCAAGCCATCACCACGGCAACCCTCAATCAGCCAATAATCCACCTTAACCACCAATGAGCACCAAAAACGAGTAACCATAGCACCACTCAATGTCAGGCCATGCGACGGCACAACATCATCATCGATCTGAGATACCCATAAAAGATTGAAGCTTTGTCCACCAGTCGGTGAGAAGCTTTGACATATTGTTTGTAATGGATGCTTGGAGGGGAGAAGGGGGTAGGAGAGGGGGAGTGAGGCAGGAGAGAGGGGGAAGGGGGCGGTCCAGGGGAGGGGGAAGGGATGGGAAAAGAGGTATTTTTGGCAAAAAAATAAAAAAAAGGAAAGGGTGTGGGTAGCATTTTAGGGGAGTGTATTGCTCATAAAAAAAATCTCCCAATTTATCGATCAATATTTTGCCTTGTCGGACACTGTCATAGAGCATGTGTTATTGCTGCATTTTGCTGTGCTAAAACTTGACTGCTTTGCTAATAAGTCAACCAAAATCCCTGGAGGCACACAGCTCGATCAGGAGACCAGGAGGGACAACCATGTGTGAATGGAATATTAAACTCGGTGATTTTTGAACCAGTATCAATGCGAAAAGTTGAGTTAAACCAACAAAATTCATTTTTGAGCCAACGTTTGGAAAGATGATTTGAGTTCACTTGCTGGTATCCATAATTATTGCAAACAGACTCGTCATGTTGGATAATGGATGGAAAACAAATCCTAAGCATGTTTCATATGCACACCAAAAAATAAGATTGCTTCCTCCAGGCTAAAAACTTAGAAAACAGTAACATATAGCTCACTACTACATAGCTATGCATTACAAAACTTTCAATTCCACCTACCATAAGTTGTTTTGAGAGAAAGATCTCTGACTTCTTCATTTGCAGGTTTAATTCTACAATTCACAAAATTGTATCATATTGAATGGAAAGGGGCTACAGATAAAGCCACCCAATCTGAGATTTACATGGTAAAAATCCATCAATTCCCCGTGCATTGTACCAAGAAATGCTAAAGTCAAGCGGCATATGATTGATTGTCATTAAATTTCACCTCCGAGCAACTGAGGGATCATGTAGACCTACCTGTCCAACCAGCACCACTGCCACCGGTACTATTGACAGCTGCTACTCCGTTGCTGTCACCAATTTGTACCATAGCCTCTCCTACTTGGCCACCAGCCATCTGATCATGAGGTCTCCCATAAGGATCAAGAAAGGGACCACTGCCGTCTACTGCGGTAGAAGCTCCAAACAGATTTGGTGCTGTTTACATAGTATCAATGCATCAGAAACATACGTGCATAGAAATATCATATGAAAAGACTACAACGTACTTAAGTCAGAAAGTTACCATTTATTCTTTTCTCAGCATTCGATATCTCAGCTCGTAACATTTCAACTTCTCTTGCCATTGCTATTAGATTCTTCTCTCTTGCTTTCAATTGATCCACTAGCTCTATGTTTTTGTTCTTTTCATATTCGAATGTGGCACTATTAACCAAGCAGATTTCAACAATTACACAAGAAGTTATCAGACTAAATAATTAAAAGCAACAAACTGGGACAAAAGAAAATATGCAACATGATGCGAAAGAGTAACAAATATTTAAGATTATAAACATAGAATGGCACCCATGAATAGCAACACGGACTTAAAGCGTGATTTGATAGATATTTTAAGACAATTTCAGCACACCCTCAGATGATTCAGGAGTCCTTCATACAAGTTTTGAACTAATTTTTATTCCATTCCATTCCAGTCTCACATCAATATATCATGACAATGACAAAAGGAGACTCAAACTATCATGCCACTAATGATACCCACAGAGATAACATGCCATATCTTAAATGCAGTCATATCCTATTAGGCTTAGATAGTTCAGAGAAAGGAATAGTCTGTGTCAAGAGCATGCAGGTCCTAAATTTGCTATTACCGGACTCACCAGAGAAAAACCAACATGAATGAATTTCTTATATCGTTTTTTCACTGTTCATATATTCTTGTTTATGGGGAGGGGTAAAACATGAAGCTTTTGCATATAGATCGCTATGTACTTGTATGTCCATTCTCATAGTATAATAACAATAACAAAAATATTTGACACTAGGCTGGATCAGTTGCATAGATCAAACGATGCCAATACGTTCCATGAAAAACCAAGTTTCTAGACAGGCAATTTGGACCACAGAATAACAAAGTTAACTATATACCCTGAAGAATTGAGTATCAGTTACATGAAGGTGGAAACAGCCATGCAAGAGACTGGACAGACTTCAATACTCACCGTAACCTCTGCTGTTCTTGCACTAAACTATCCAGTTCAGCCTGTATATCTGGCATACTTTTGACATCCCTAAGGGCCTTCTTCAATTGCTGTGTGGCTAGTTGAATTTTGGCGCTCAATTCCTGCCTGGAAGCTGCCAAGCTCTGTGCCTCAATATGGGCCTGTTGGATCTCCTTTTTTACATTATCACTGGCTCGAATATCTACCTCCATTTTCGCAATCTTATCTAGTAACACTCTAATCTGAATGTCACTTTCAGTCTGAATGCTTCTAATGTGTGATTTCAGCTTTTGCACATCCTGCGCAGCAGCGACAAGCGCCTCTCTTAAGGCCACATGTGTATTTGCCAGTCTACGGTTGTCCCCAGCAAGTCGCTCTATTTCTGCTTCCTGAGCAGCAAGTTTATTCTCCAACAGTTGAGGAGGATGGGAAGCAGCAGCAGAACTTAAACCAGGAAATGGACCGCGCCGCATGATCACAAAAGCTTGCACAGGGTGCCCCTCAATCGATGGTGGAATCTTGCCCCTAACAGTAATTCATCAGAGTATGAAATTCTAGTTCTACTTATGCAAACATCTATACCCAACTCTCCATGGTACCTGCAATAATGCAAATACCCAACACTCCAATTAAGGAGGATACACAAAAGCTATATCCAATTATCCATGTTCCTATAACTCTTCAAGATTGTTTTATTAGTACATGACATCAAGGTCAGAGCAAGCATTATAAACTATAATAACAAAGTTAATATCTTTCACTCCTTTCAAAAGGTGAAGAGGGGGGAAACCTGAGGTAGATTGAAAAAGCACATTTCAGATTGCCATTAATTGGTTTTATAGCATCTCCATAGGATTTTTTTTTTTTTGCGGCTAAACTGACAGCTTTAAAACATTTTGCATCATATCGGGACTACACCTTGACTTACAAAGAAACATTTCAGAAATAAATAGCGTGGAGCTCAATTTTACATTTTACATAAATAATAAATACCAGTCGAATTTGCAAAGGAATTTCCACCTGCAATAAATCGTATATGTATGTACCCAGCAACAAAGAAACTAACAACTCATCGCGAAAATGAAATATAAAAATAAATCACAGAACGAGAAGTTAATGACGCAAATGGAAAATTAGGCAACATTTAATTGGAAAAAAAAAAAAAAACCGGCGATGGGTTAAGGAGAAGATGAAGCAAATCGCAATGAAAAGAAAGAGAGGAGGCTTACGGTGAAGGAAGAAGAGAGGTGTTTGTTTGGCACCTCGGTCTCTGAGACCCCTCTCACTCGGCGAAAGAAAGCGAACAACAGTATGTTCTATGCTCTATGCGTAAAAGCAAAAAATGCATAAGGTGAAAATCTGTCTTCTATTCACTCTTATCCGTGCGGGTATTTATTATTCCAATTTTGAATAAATTTGATATTTGTTTTTTTTATTAGATACATTTGATGTTTGATAGACCTCGAATATAAAAAGTTGCAAAAATATAAAATAATTAGAGAAAAACATAATTTAGAGTCATTTATACAAGCTTATGCAAAGTTAGGTACATTGTGTGGCATGCTGTTAATTGAGTTATTTAGTTGAAAAGAAATAAGATAGTATTCCAAGACCGAATAGTATTTCAAGGCCAACTATTTGATTTCTGTCATGTTTTGAACCAGATTAAGATGTTATTTTGGGGTTGGTTCCTTAATATAAAGGACAGAGCAACTAGATAATCTTTTTCTGATTGGTGTTCTAATCCAGTTGAGTGCTTGAAGAATAGAAGATGAGGTTATTTTGTCTGATGGTGATGTAGTTGACAAGGGGTGACTTTGTGTTGTCTCAAATCTGTTATGAATTCGTGTTTTTTTATCCTCTTGGAGGGTGGTGTTGCTATAATGGCATTCAAGTCTATGTTACATCTTCTATATCATTCAGTTTTATGACTATTATACCATGTTATTATAATATACCGTTGGGTTTTGCTTTTATAACAATTAGAGCGTGGACTCGTGCGATGCACGGGGAAGAAATTTGTGGAGTTAATAGTTTAGAATTTTTTTAATATAACATTTTTTTATAAATTAAAAACTATAAAATAACAAAGTTGTTGACAAATCAATTCCTTTCATTGGTTTAACAATCAGGATATACAATAAACCTGCACAAAGTACCCCTGATCTTGCAAATCAATTTGTAAAATAAGCACATGACCGAAAGCATCCCAAATAGAAAAATTAGTAGCATTCCTCCGGATCCAACATTGTGACAATATAGTTGTTGTCTAATTCAACCTCTGCACACCAATAAAAGCTCTGAAAGGATTTAATGGAAATTGGTTTTGAACCTTGGCAATTGAGCACTTGACGAAAGACTTGGAATACATCTGAAAAAGCTGTTACACCTCAGATCCAACATTTGTATGGCCCAACAAAGAATGAAAGTCTTATTTCTCTACGGCCTTAGCAAAGGCCTCATGACTATGAGGATGAAGTTTCCTTTCCTTGGCTACCTTCACCTTTTGGTGAAATCTTTTGCTTAATAACCTTGTTGTTGAGATAGGCAGAGGGCTCTCCCACAATAGAAACACCATCACATAATTGAAGCACATCCCATCCACTTTTCTCAAGTGCCTAGGATAGTAGACCCAAAAAAATGTTTAGCATTCTTTTAACATAAGATGGAAAAAAAAATTACAACCATAAAAAACAAACATATTAAAATAAAGGCTAAATTGTACATTTGATCCTCTATATTTATTTTAGTTTTCTATTTGGTCCTCTACGTTTTATTTGTTTCGTTTTGGTCCCTTACGTTTCAAATGTTACAACAGGTTGGTCCTTTTCGTCACTAAAAGCCAATTGTCCGTAGCTAAAAGCCAATTAACGTTTTGAAAAATGGATTTCTAGCTACGGACAATTGGCTTTTAGTGACAGAAAGAACCAAATTGAAAACTAAAATAAAACGTAGAGGACTAAAACGAAAAAAATAAAACGTAGAGGACCAAATTAAAAACTAAAATAAACATAGAGGACCAAATGTATAATTTAGCCTAAAATAAAATTCAAACTGAAATATCAAGCAGATAAGAAATTACATTTTTCAAGCACATCAACCTACTTCTCAAAATTTGTGTATACAACAACATATAATAGAATTGATGATTTCTGCTCTCTAAGCTCCAGCATCTTCTTTGTAGCATTTGTAACAGTAATATAAGGTTTACTTAATCCCGGGTAGGTATAAAATGTGTCAACCGAAACAGACTAGTTTAGAATAGAAACCCAAATCTAAGAACACCTTGAGCATCTTCAAAGACAATCCTCCAAGAAGGGACACACGGAACGATGCCTTAAATGAATAATTCAGCCTAGACAAATAGCCCTCCAAATCCCAACCACCCCAGCCTTGACCGTCAAATTCCAAACCGGAGGATGAAACACACATGACAGAAGATAGTGTTTTTTTTTCGTGTTTTGATAGATAAATGGCGTTGTGTTTGCAGAATTAGTTCATTAAAATGTGAAGCAATTACGTCGCTAAGAAAATTGTCATGACTGGTTATTTTATGAGCATGCCAGTGCTTAATCACGTTGGAGAAAAACCTGAAGTGATCACTCCTCCGTGCATCCAACTATTCTGCAAAAAGATTATGCTGTTAAGAGATGCCCGGGAAGCTACCAAATGGGAATTGTAAAATTACTTGATGTCACAGGAAAAAATTAAAGGCAGAGTCATGCTTATAACCAATGTTATTTCGATAGCGAGTGTAGGCTTATTCATCCCCTATTAGCATCATCGGTGTTCCCTGCCCATTCATTACAAAATTTTAAATCGTTAATCTGGTTTAAGTGGAAGCATACGATAAACAAATAAAATCATGAACCATCGTCTTCTAGTTTTCTTTAAAAATTGATAATTCTTGCCAATAGCTATGCTGATCCTATTCACTGCATAATAGCAATAGCATATTGAGTTTCCATTTCCACTCATCCACATTTACCACCATAAATGATGCCTACAATAACTGCTATATTTTCTTAGGACTACAGAAATCACAAATAGTCTGAAGTTTGAAGATACTAAAAAGAAATGAGTAGTTTCAAGTCAAATAGTCTAACATGCAAAGATATTAAAAGTATCCCAAAATAACTGATGATTCAAAATAGATATGTGCATCAATTCCCCAAAAGATACTTTTGGAAAGCACAACAACAACAACAACAATTCCTAAAACTACTACAAATTCCATGTATCCATTTACCCAAGAGATTTGGAATAGATTGGAAATGCAACAGACAAACTACAATAAATGAAACCAAAAGGTATTAGCACTATAGTCACCTCAATCAAATTTCAAGAGAAACATTATTGTGAAGGGCACCCATTCCTTCAAATGTGTTTCATTCTGATGCTCAGCCTACCTCACCATCTTATTGCAACTTTCTTCAAACATTTTAATAATCCAGCAGCCAAAAGATCAACACTCTACACCCACTAATTCTGATGCGTGCCCTCATTCCTTCCAATAGATTGGATCTATGCTAACCTTAATAAACAGCCCAAAAATCCATAAGCATAAAAAATATTACATACAAATCCCTAATTGAAAAAACCTAAAAAAAGGATACTTCAAAGCCACAGGAAAACGGTAGACAGATACATGATAACACCAAGAAAATCATAAAAAAAAGACTAATACTAAAAAAAAATACACCTCTAATAATAGCAGAACACAAATGGCATTCAGAAGTAGGAATTCCCTAAAAAAATAAGATCAAACCCAAATAAAATGGACAACAGATGATTAACCAAATACCAAAATAGTACATAGCATCCCAAGAAAATCATTTCACCCATTTTTTCAACAACCAAAGATATTTTTGTTATCACACCAGAAATTAACAACTTAACATCAAACTGTACATAGTAACTCCAAAGCTTGTTTTTCCAGATTCCAAAGAAGGTGTCCATTCCTTAGCTAAGGGCTCTCTAATGATAATAGCACACAGTATAAGAGTTGAAAATCACGTATGAGTCAAAAATTGATCACCATATATATCAGAAGGATGCTAAATGCAGAAGAAAATGCAGAGAAGATTGCAGAGCACAGAGGAGAGGAACGCAGAGAAAGAGGAGAAAATCAGTTCTCATTATGAAGTGAAGTAGTTACAGTACTGTTACATTGAGGCTTATATATTAGACTAAACAAACAGCTAATAACAATTAATACAACTAACTCTAGTTATATTAAATAGCTAATACAAAACTGTGAAGTGGTTAATTCTTAACCACGCTTGTAACTAACTAGTCAGATTTAATACACCGGGATTTAATAATACCTCCCCACAAGTCGATCGTAAATTGCTCGACTAAGCTTACAATTAATGAGCCAGCTGTGGGACAACAATGGCTTTATGAACACATCACCACCGAGATGATGATGAAACAGCAGTAAGAAGTGCAAAGAAACTCAGTTTGAATCTTCTCACCGAATGATGTGACAATCTATTTCGATATGTTTCATTCTGGCCATGAAAAGGGTGATTTTGAGCTAAGTAGATTGCCGACTTGTTGTCACGTAAAATGTAATGTGTGAGAAAGTAATATGTAGATCATCAAAAAGAAATCTTAACCATTGAAGCTCACGGGTAAGAGCCAATGCTGCATATTCTCGCCTCGCTTGGATCGGGAGACTATGGATCGCTTCTTTGACTTCCAACATATCAAAGATGATCCAATAAACACACAATAACCTGAATGCATTTTCTAGAGGCAGACAACTTGCTCACCGAATCCGCAAACTTAAAGCTTGATGGCGTAATAGTCGAGTAGAATAGACCTCAAGTGTGATGCTTTCAAGTACTTTAATTTTTAAGGTCGCTGATAGTGGACTTGTTGAGGATTTGAGACAAATTGACTCGCTTGTTGGACAGAATGACAAATCGGTCCGTGGTAATCAAATGTAGAGCCTACCAATCAATCTCCTATAAGAAGAGGCATCTTCATAAGCACTGAACTGAGGAATAAAGTTTCAATGAGGCATCATAAGGAGTTGTGGATGATTTCACTCGCAAGTTGACCAAGATCTCAAGAAGTTCCAAGGCATACTTGCGCTGATCGAGGAAAATACCACTCTTGGATCTAGAAACTTCTAATCCAAGAAAAATCTGAGTTTACAAGGTCTTTGATCTTAAATCATTGATCAAGGAAAGATTTTACATGCTGAATTTCTGCAGTCATCCCCACATAGACTATATCATCTACATAGACTAGAAGAGGCAAGAAATGATCGCTATGAACCTTGTGAACAAAGAATAGTCGGCATTAGAGAGTGTTGGTAACCAAGAGATACAAGGGCTGCAGAAAGTTTAGAGTACTCATTGCCTACTCAGCTTGTTTCAATCCATACAAGGATTTATGCAACCTACACACTTTTGGAGTTGAAGATGCAGAATTTAGCACTTGAAGACCGGTGAGGCAATTGCATATACACTTCTTCATTGAGATCACCATGCAAAAAGCATTATTAACGCCTAATTGCTTCCAAACCACTCCTTTCATCACGCCTAAGGCTAACAAGGTCCGAATAGTGGTCATTTTTGCCATCGAGAAAAAGTGTCAAAGTAATCTACTCCCTCCGCTTTGGAGTGTAACCTTTAGCAACTAAACGAGCTTTTTATCTCTCAATGGATCCATTGGCATGATACTTGATCTTATAAACCCATTTACATCCTATGGGAACCTTGCCATGAGGTAAGGAAACAATAGACCATGTGTTTGTGGCTGCAAGAACATTCAATTCATTTTCCATAGCTGCCTTCCAACAATCAAATTTGCATGCTTGGGCATAGGTTTTTGGTTCAGATGTGGAAGATACAGCTAGACAAAAAATCTTATAGGAAAGGTTACAAGTATGGGAGGGTAAAAACGAGGAAGATAAAGAGTAAGGAATATTACCCGAGGATGGATCTGGCATTGAAGAAGTGAGAAGGGTGCAAGGATAGTCTTCAAGATACTTAGGTCCGCTTTTGATCCTTGTGGGACTGCTTGGGTGATCATAGAAGGCCGAGGAGCCTGAAATTACACTAGTAGTCTGCAGTGCAGTAAATAGAGTTCCAGACTAGCAATTCTGCCAGTAAACAGACATGCAGAATCGTTTGGCAACCAGAAATGGGTGGAAAATCTGGTTGAGCAGAATAGTTGGAAGGAGAAGGATCCAATGCATCATAAGAAAGATTAGTGGTGTCAAAGGAGATATGAGGAAATGAATTATGTGAAGAAGAATTCGAGGATATAGATGCAAAAGGAAATTCAGATTCATAAAAAATAACATTTCTAGAGACAAGAAACTCATTGGTTTGAATGTCATATAAAAGATAGCCTTTGGTGCCTTGTCTATAACCAAGAAAAACAGTTTTCTTAGCCCTAGGCTCAAATTTTGTTCTATGACTTTGAAGTGTAGAAACATAGGCAAGGCAACCAAATACTTTTAAATGTAATAAGGTGGGAGGATGTTGATGAAGTATTTCATAGGGAGTCTTATGCTGTAATAAGGGAGTAGAGATTCTATTTATAAGATGTACAACATGTTGAACAGAAAAATGCCACAAGTTATTGGGTAGGTGTGATTGAAAAGAGAGAGATCTAGCAACATTAAGGATGTGTTGATGTTTCCTCTCAACAATGCCATTTTGTTGAGGGGTTTCAACCCAAGACCTTTGATGGATTATTCCCTTAGAAAGGAAGTAATCATTCATTAGGAATTCATTGCCATTATCACTTCTCAAACATTTAAGCTTTTTATGAAATTGAGTTTCAATATAAGAGAAGAAATTAGTAAGATGTGTTCTAGTTTCACTTTTATTTTTCATGAGAATAATCCAAGTGAATCTACTAAAATCATCTACTAAAGTCAAGAAGTATTTGTGACCGAATCGAGGGTATGGCATAGGGCCCCATATGTCAACATGCGATAAGTCAAAACAAAGATAAGATTGACTAGTGCTATTTGGAAAAGAAAGCTTTCTTTGCTTAGAAAATGACAAACATCACATGGAGAAGTAGTTTCGAGTATGTGATACAAAAGGAAATTGATTAGAAATGCACTTTTGGATATGATGAGGAATGTGTCCTAATCTACGATTGCCACACATCGGAAATGTAATTATTTGAATGTTGTAAAACAGCGTAAAAAGAACTTTAAATAGATTTTGTATCTTTCAGAAGTCATAGCCTTCTATCACATACAAATTTCTCCAATTCTTCTAGTCGCACTAATCATCCTCTGGGTGGGAAGTCAGAAATAGAAGAACAATGGTTAGGGAAAAAGGTAAAATAACAAGTAGAAGAATTAAGAAGAGTTGACGAAATGAGATTGACATGGAAATTAGAAAGTAATAGACATTGTGGAGAGGTTAAACAAGGCGCATAATTTTCATCGTCTCGCTGTGGTGGTGGTGATGGAATCACCATTGGGTAGGACATGGATTTAGGAGCTATGGTATGATAAGATGTGAAATTTTGAAGAGAAAAGGTAATGTGGTCATGGGTTCTCGAGTCTATGACCCAAAGAAGGTGATTCTTACCAAGAGAAGCGTGTGGATGTGCTATTAAGCGCACAGCGTGGTGAGGGAATAGACAGAGTTCACATTTGGTCGGGTAAGGTCAAGGTTGAGCCTTCAAAATTTGATTGTTGTAGGAGCCGATAATTTGTTGATACCGCTTCTTGAATGGTGCTTTAGAGGCATCCGATTAGAAGATGGAGTCGCGTGCCAGGAGTTCTCGACTTACAAAGAGCGAATCGAATTGACAAAGGGCAAGAATCGAATTCAGATCATGTTGACCTTGAGAGCCCGACTTGGATCTGAATCGATAACCCGGGAGGATAGCCATGCTTCGTAAAACATGTGTCTATGGTATGATTGGTCCCGCCACAATGAGTACATAACTGAACCTCTTCCAAAGACAAGATCTCTCTTCCCTCGCTTCTATAATTGGATGAACCTCGATTGAAGTTGTTAGAATTGCCTTGTTGCACTTGATTAATGGATGATTGATTAGCCACATTATTATCAACCATAGTGTTGGAAAATTGTCTTTCTTGCTGAATTACCAATGAAAAAGCATTGTCCACATGTGGTAAAGGATCAATTAACATGATCTGAGATCGGACAGCAGCAAATTGGTCATTTAAACCTTTTCGTAAATTTGATTACTTTGTCCCCGATCCTTATATTTCCTCAAGTCAAGGAAGACCATTAAGTGCAATTTGGATTGCAGATGCAATCTCTAATAGAGCGAAAGTTCTCAATTTCTTCCCACATAGTAGTCAATTGAGTGAAATATGAAGAGACATCTAAAATACCTTGTCGAAACGAGCCAAATCTTCTTGTATATCTACAATTCTGAAAATGTCCTCCCGAGAAAAGCGTTTGTCAAGACTTTTCCAGTTAAGCGATGCTCGATCACACCAGATGATGGATTTTGCAATGTTTTCGGAAAGAGATCGTAGCCGTGAGATAACCAAATGAGTCCATGGTTCATAGAGAAGATCGTAAACAGGAGGAGGAGGAAGATCGCCATCAAGAAATTTCTCAGCTTTGTTCTTTGAAATTAGGGCAACTCGTGCATCAAACGAGACCAAGTTTGGTAGTTTTGTGATCGAAATGTGTAACAAGAGAGTAAGGATTTTCGTCGGGTGCATGTAATGAGATTCAAGGATTAGTAGCGAAATCGAGAAAGGATGCGCCATGAGAATGAGAATCACAAAGATCGATTGAAGAAACGAGAAAGCAGAAAAATCGATTGAAGATCCGATTCGCAAGAATCAATTGAAGAAAATGTAAATACTAAAGACAGAGAATTGCAGAGAAATGCTGGCTAGGGTTTTGAATGATACCATATCAGAAGGATGCTAAATGCAGAAGAAAATGCAGAGAAGATTGCAGAGCACAGAGGAGGGGAACGCAGAGAAAGAGGAGAAAATCAGTTCTCATTATGAAGTGAAGTAGTTACAGTACTGTTACATTGAGGCTTATATATTAGACTAAACAAACAGCTAATAACAATTAATACAACTAACTCTAGTTATATTAAATAGCTAATACAAAACTGTGAAGTGGTTAATTCTTAACCACAGTTGTAACTAACTAGCTGGGATTTAATACAGCTGGATTTAATACAACTGATAATATATAACAATGAATGATCTTGTACTATTTACCCAAAACATGCACACACATGCATTTACAAAATAAGCAAAAAAAGATTAAAAGAAATGAGGAAATTATTGTTTATAGAAACCAAGAGTCACACACTTCAAACAATTTCTTTCCTGCATGACACCAAAAGCCTGCAAACCAAAAAAATATCCATCACTCACACAAAAATAGTAGCATCATTAGTGAATAGAATTGATCCAAAAAGCAAAAATAGAAGTTTCAATCTGTGGCCACAGAGTGGCTCGGACCCAGTAGTTGCAGAACAGACACCCATTGCCACATCACAGTTAACATTTGCTCCCAGACACCATCGATGTGCACCCCTGGAAACAAACTATTCTTCAACATAAAAAATCTAACATATGTTGTTTTTTAACAAAAGAAGATTAATGGTAAAAAAAAACATGATTTGAAGTGACGAAATTGAACATGTTACTACAAAGTTGCAACCATTCCTAAAATTTGGCAAACCCAATGAATCCATGTAGGCTTTTAGGAATGGAAGTCCATTGCATCAGCTGTAATCAACGACCAAGACCACATGAAGATACTATCATTAGGAAAAGGAAAAACAAAGAAAACGCAAAAGAAAGATTACATGGGAGAAAATCTTTACAAAAAAAAAACTGTGGTAGAAATAAACCATGCAAAGCTACATCTTTTGCTCTTCGGAAGAATCAGATTCATAAGCCATAAAAAATGAAAACCATCAAATTGGAATTTTAGTCAGAAGCGAAATATAAAAAATCCATCAACAGTCTCCATCTACAATGAATTTGAGGCGGTGCATGCCTCAGCAAGTGCAAAACAATTATGTGAAATAGAACAAATAAGTAGTAACGGGGTGAAGAAAAAGAAATGCTTGTTAAAAAGCACTGACCCAATTACCTAGTAAATGAAAGCATTATTAACAATAGCAAAATGATAATGGCTTCGGGAATGTATGGCTAATAAGTGTCGCACCGGTTACAATGTTTCTCAGCTGTGTCATTAAGTGAGAAGCCTTAAACGTAAATTACGTAATTACCCTACAAATTAGGCGGGAATAGTTCCTTCAGCGAACGACAGTATGCTCTATGCTGTATGCGTAAAAGCAAAAATGCATACGGTGAAAACCTGTCTTCTATTCACTCTTGTCCCAGCGGGTATTTATTATTCCAATTTTGAATAAATTTGATATTTGTTTTTTTTACTAGATACATTTGATATTTGTTAGAATATAAAAGGTTGGAAAAATATAAAATAAAATCTTAGAGAATAACATAATTTAGAGTCATTTATACAAGCTTATGCAAAGTTAGGTACATTGTGTGGCATGCTATTAATTGAGTTATTTAGTTGGACCAAATAGTATTTCAAGGCTGACTATTTGATTTCTGTCATGTTTTGGACCAGATTAAGATGTTATTTTGGGGTTGATTCCTTAATATAAAGGACAGAGCCACTAGATAATCTTTTTCTGATTGGTGTTCTAATCCAGTTGAGTGGTTGAAGAATAGAAAATGAGGTTATTTTGTCAGATGGTGATGTAGTTGACAAGGGGTGACTTTATGTTGTCTCATATCTGTCATGAATTCGTGTTTTTTATCCTCTTGGAGGGTGGTGTTGCTATAATTGTTGGAACCTAAACGATTTAGAAGTTTAGATCCTCATTAATTTTGATGATAACAAAGTATTTACAAGTAAACAATTTATCTTCTAATAAGTCTTGAAGTGTGCAGGTATTAAAATTGTTTATGTTTTATAACTCACTCAAACAAGAAGAAGAAATTCACAAGAGAATTGAATATATTTCATGTGTGTCTACATCTGGTTCACTCCAGCGTCTTGCTTATAGCGAGCGTCCGATAGTGTTATTATTTAACACGTGGATTAATCAATTACTGTGAGCTTCCGTCCTACTTTCTGAGCGAGCATCTAGTCTTATTATTGAAGCATGTGATAGACACGTTTGTGCTCTTTTACCTCAACTGTTTTAGAATGGAATTCGAATTTGATTTTGTGCGCTCATTCTTATGTACGAAGTATCAAATGTGACACCTTTAGTATAAGACAAAATTCATACAAGGTAATTGTGAAAAGCAGATAGTACCATAACGAAAATGTGTACTATTTTGATATTCTCTGGAAAGAAAGAAAATGATAGAAATTTAAATTACCCCACTCAATGAATTGGAGTTGAAATTACTGCAACGGTAATACCTTCAAGGACTCCTATAAATACCCTAAGGTATTCATTGAAGAAGGGTACTAGAAACTACATTCTGAAAGAGCTATTCTTAAGTGAGTAATCAAGTTTCGTGCTAACTTTCTGGAAACCAAGAACTGAACTTCAACGTCTTATACTCTTTCTTTTAGAAAGTTACTGTTTTGAGCTTAATCTTTTCATCCTCTCTGTGAGAGTTATTTGATTGTATTCAAAAAAAAATACTTTGAAAAAGTTGTATTACCTACTTACATGCTTAGTTCCTCAAAGGCTCGGATGTACTAAGTCGTTTTGAGAAGTTAAGAGTATTGTCAAGTTTGTGACAGTAGAATACTCTTAAGAAAATTTGTAATCAGTTGATTATAGTGAAAAATCCTTCAGGAACGAAGGGACTAGATGTAGCTACCAGGTTGGTGGTGAACTAGTATAAATCTCTGTGTCTCTAGTTTTACTTCTCTACATTTACTTTTATCTTGCGCATAAAAACAAATTTTCATAAGTTTTATTTCCAGCGTCCGGTTATTCTTCAGCATCCGATAACAAATAGTTTTCAAAGAAAAGTGTCTTAAACTTAAAGTTTGCAAAAAAATTTCAACACAATTCAACCCCCTTCTTGTGTTCACGTTCAGTTGGTTCCAGAACTCGGCCTCTTGGTTGAGCACTTAACAGTGTTAAGAGAAAAGATCCTATATTGTGAACATGTCTGCTGAAGGTGGTCATATGAATTGTCCTCCTCTATTTACTGGAAAAAAATTTGACTACTGGAAAGATAAGATAAAAGCTTTCTTTGAGGCACAACAACTTGAGTTGTGTATAGTTGAAAGTGGATACATTGTTCCCACTAATGCTGCTGGTGTTGCTATAGTCAGAGAAAACTGGAATGATGAGTAGAAAAAAAGATATCAACTCAATAAAAAAGCTAGATTTATTCTTATTTATGCTATGTCAGAAAAAAGAATATGATAAATATGGTAAATTTGATACTACCAAAGAAATTTGGGATTCTCTTATTTTGTCTTATGAGGGCTCTGCCCAAGTAAGAGAGACTAAAGCTAGCATGTTGGTTCGCCAATATAAGTTGTTTAAAATGGAAGATGGTGAAAACATTGAATCCATGTTTGGGAGATTCCAAACACTTGTTCATGGATTACAAGCACTTGGAAAAAGATACATCACTCCTGACCATGTGAGAAAGATCCTTAGAAGTTTGACTAAGTAGTGGAGACCCAAAGTCACTGCTATTCAAGAAGCAAAAGATTTAAATGTCTTGAGGCTTGAAGATCTTTTGAGTTCTCTTAAAGCTCATGAACTTGAGCTGAATGAAGAAGAACCTGTGAAAAAAAGCAAGTCTATTGCTTTAAAAGTCAACAAGCACAAAGCTAGTTCTTCTAAAGTCCTTCAGGCTGAGGAAGAATCAGGAGATGAAGTTTCAGAAGGAGACGTTGACGGGTCAGACGATGAGCTCACGTTCATAACCAGGAAGATCCAAAGAATGTGGAAGAAAAGAAACTTCAAAAAGAAATTCCAGAAGAAAGATGTCAAGGACAAGAAGGAAAGCAAAGACAAAAGTCAAGTCATTTGCTATGAATGTAAAAAGCCTGGACACTTCAAGTCCGAATGTCTTAATCTTAAGGAAAAGCCCACAAGAAGTTCTTTCAAGGGAAAGAATAAGAGTTTCATGGCTACATGGGAAGATCTGGATTTATCCTCCTCTGAGGAAGATAATGAAGAAGAAGCAAATCTTGCCCTCATGGCAAACACTGACTTAGACTCTGAAGAAAAAGTTGAAGAGGTAATAATATATGATTCTTATTCTAAACTTCAACTTGCATTTAATGATCTTCTTAAGGATTCTGCCACTCTCTCCATTAAGTATAAAGCTTTGAAAAAGAAAATTTCAAAATTATCACAAGAATTTCAAATTTTGAACAGTGAAATCTCAAAGCTCAATGAAGAGAACCAGAAGCTAAAAACTGAAAATCAGCATCTGGTGGATAACTAGCGTCTGGCTGCTGACAAGCAATCAGAAGCTGAGAGCTCTCAAGCTGAAAGCTCTAAAGTTAAGGGCAATCTTAAGTGTAAATCAAATGATTATGAATATCTCTTTCAAAAGTTTCTTGCAGAGAATGTAACTCGAAGTAAGCAAGCTTCAATGATTTGGGGTGTCAGTAAAATGACAACTCAAGGTCTTGGTTACATATCAGATGAACCCTCTTTAGAAAATGAAAATCCAGCATCTGATAAATCCAATAATCACAGTGAATGCTTGCATTGTACTTACTGCAACAAACTTGGTCATTTGAAAAGTGTCTGTACTGTTTTTAAGATTAAGAAGGACAAGTATCCTTCAAGAACTAATAAGAAAGGACGCAAAAAGATATGGGTACCTAAAGATAAAATAGTCTATATTGCAGACATGCTTAGCAACAAGGTCGACAAACCTATTTTGGTACTTAGACAGTGGATGCTCGCGTCATATGATGGGAGAAAAGCACATGTTTCAAGAGCTAAGACCTAGAGAAGAATGATTTGTTGGTTTCGGAGGAAACCAAAAAGGTAAAATAGTTGGAATTGGTCGCATTGGTAAAGGCTCTCTTCCCTCTATTGATAATGTACTCTATGTTGAAGGATTAAAGCATAACTTATTGAGCATAAGTCAATTATGTGACAATGGTTATGATGTCATCTTTACAGAAACTGGATGTTCAGTAAAAAGTAAGAAAGACGGCTCTATCTTCTTTACTGCAAAGAGGAAACAAAATATTTATAAAATTGATCTTTCTGAACTTGCAAAACAAGATGTCAAGTGTCTCATGTCTATTGAAGATGAGCAGTGGACTTGGCATAAAAGATTGGGTCATGCCAGTTTGAGATTAATCTCAAAATTAAACAAGCACAGTCTTATTAGATGTTTACCAAATCTTAGATTTCAATCTGATGCTCTCTATGAGGCATGTCAAAGAGGAAAACTAGTTAAAACTTCTTTTCATTCTAAAAATATTGTTTCAACCTCTAGACCACTTGAGCTTTTACATCTTGATATTTTTGGTCCAACAAGGATAACCTCCTTAACTGGAAAGAAATATGGGTTAGTCATTGTTGATGATTTTACTAGATGGACATGTGTTAGATTCCTTACCCACAAGGATGAGTCATTCAAGGTATTTACTATTTTCTGCAAATTAGTTCAAAATGAAAAAGAAATTTGTATTTCTTCAACTAGAAAGTGATCATGGGGGAGAATTTGAAAATGAAAGCTTTCAAAAATTTTGTGAAGAAAATGGCATCTCCCACAATTTCTTCTCTCCTAGAACACCATAACAAAATGGTGTTGTAGAAAGGAAAAATAGGTCCCTCCAAGAAATGGCCAGGACCATGATCAATGAAGTTGACATTACAAAGCATTTTTGGACAGAAGTAGTAAACACAGCTTGTTATATTCAAAACAGAGTCTTTATTAGACCTATTTTGAAGAAGACTCCATATGAACTATGGAAGGATAGAAAACCTAACATTTCTTATTTTCATCCCTTTGGTTGCATATGTTATATTCTGAGTACTAAGGATCAACTTGGTAAGTTTGATTCTAAAGCTGACCAAGGTATCTTTTTGGGATACTCTAAAAGATCTAAAGCTTTTAAAATATACAATAAAGAAACTTTGATAGTGTAAGAATCTATTCATGTCAAGTTTGATGATAAGAAGCCTGACACTACCATGTCAGAGTTAGATGAATTATTTTCAGATTTAGACATTGGTGGAACATCAAAAAATGATCTGCATCTTCAGTGTCCGGTGGTGACAACCAGACACAGAATTTTACTCAAGCAGAAATGATGTATGAAAGTTAGTCACTCTACCAATTGATAAGCAAGCTATTGGTACTAAATGGGTATTTAGAAATAAGCTTGATGAAGATGGTAAGGTAGTGAGAAATAAAGTAAGATTAGTTGCTCAAAGTTACTCACGGGAAGAAGGTATAGATTTTACTGAAACTTTTGCACCTGTTTCAAGGTTAGAAGCTATTCGCATTTTACTTTCATTTGCTGCACACCATGAGATAATTCTTTATCAAATGGATGTGAAAAGTGCTTTCTTAAATGACTTTATAACTGAGAAAGTCTGTGTGAAACAACATCCTGGATTTGAAGACATTGAATTTTTTGAACATGTCTTTAAGCTTAAAAAGGTTCTTTATGGTCTTAAGCAAGCTCTTAGAGCTAGGTATGATAGACTGAGTTCCTTTTTAATGGAAAATACTTTTACTAGAGGTCAAGTAGACACTACTCTATTTAGAAAAACATCAAACAAGCATTTTATACTTGTTCAAATTTATGTTGATGATATTATTTTTGGATCTACTAATGAAAATCTTTGCAAAAAAATTTATAAGCTAATGCAGACTGAGTTTGAGATGAGCATGATGGGAGAATTGAAGTTCTTCCTTGGAATTCAAATCAAGCAATGCAATGATGGTATTTATATACATCAAAGAAAATATATCAAGGAACTGCTAAAGAAATTTAAGATGGTGGATTGCAAGCTAATGTGTACTCCCATGCATCCTACTTGTATTCTTAGTAAAGATAAAACTGGTAGGAAGGTAGATCAGAAAATGTACAGAGATATGATTGGATCTCTACTTTATCTTACAACTTCAAGACCTGATATTATGTTCTGCGTCTGCCTGTGTGCTAGATTTTAATCTGATCATAGAGAATCACACTTGAGTGCTGTCAAAAGATAGATATTTACAAGGATCTACTAATCTTGGTTTGCTTTATAAGAAATCAAAAGATTACAAGTTAGTAGGTTTATATGATGCTGACTTTTCTAGAGACCGAATTGAAAGAAAGAGCACAAGTGGAGGCTGCCAATTCCTTGGAGCAAATCTTGTGTCTTGATCAAGCAAAAGACAAAGCACAATTGCACTCTCAACAGCAGAAGCTGAATACATCTCAACAGCAAGTTGCAGTTCTCAACTTCTGTGGATGAAATATCAACTTGAAGACTACTTGATAAAATAGAGTAATATTCCTATCTTTTGAGATAATACATCTGCAATTTGTCTTACTAAAAATCCAATATTGCATTCTAGAGCAAAGCACATTGAGATTAAATATCACTTCATAAGAGACTATGTTTAGAAGGGTATTCTTGAAATTAAATTTGTAGACACTGATCATCAGTGGGCTGACATTTTCACATAACTCCTTGCTGAAGATAGATTCAATTTTATAAGAAGAAATTTAAATTTTCATCTTATAGAAGAATGATTAATCTCAGCGTCTTATGAAATGTATCATTCAGCATCTGGTATGACATAAGCATTCACACGTGTACATATATGATATGTCATTCATATTGCATAACTCAGCGTCTGGTGAATTCGTTGCGTGCGTCCAAGCACACACGTGTCACGCGCGTGTGGGACTTAAGCATCTCATCACACCTACTGAGTCATGATTAATTTAGGTTTTCAATAAAAAAAATTCTTGATTTTACTTTATTTTGGCAACTGCATTTAATGAAAAGGGAATCTTCTTTTTATTTTCTTTTTGATTTATTGCTTTTAATCAAAGGAAATGCGAAGAGATTTTTTTGAAACAGTAACTGTACCATTTTCTCAAAACTTTCCCACTACTCCACCTCTTTCGCACCACTTTGTACTCTGTGTTTTCCCTGTGAAAAACTGTTTTTTCTCTCTCTCTCTCTGTTTGCTCTCTTTGAAACCCTAAACCTCCATCATCTTCTCCTCTACTGCAACCATGACTGAAGTAAGAACTTATGAGTATACAACTATCTATGATACTATGACTGAAGGAAAGATTCTGATTGAGAATAGAGTTGATTTGAAAAGCTTCAAGCTCTATGGTTTTAATTTCAACAAAGGTTTGAAGGCTCTCGGTTGGAAGAACTACTTCTTATGAAAACCTGTTGAAGTTCTGTTAACTGCAATAAAGGAATTCTGGGAAATGTTCGACCACACAAGGGTGGCATTATTGAAGGCCATACTAAAGGTTATAGGTTTGTTTTTACCATTAATGGTATTGCTGGAACTATTGAATGTCCCTGTGAAAGCATTAGTTACTATGTTAGTTGGGAAGATGCTTTCAATGGAATGGAGAAGGTGAATGAAGACTTGTTTGAAAACTATAGGCAGTTAAAGGAATCTGGGGAACCTCTATCTGCAAAGCATCTGAAGAGTCACTACAGAGTGCTTTACAAGATAATTGCCAAGAGCGTCTAGCTCAAGGGTGGGTCGAGTGACATTGTTAACTATGAACAGAAGTTCATAATGAAGAACTACATTGCCGGGAAAAAGATAAACTTACCAAGATTGATTTACAACAATCTGATCAATGCACTGGTTAATTCAAGGAAGGGAGTTGCTGACAAGAAAAACATTAACAAGTCCATTCCTTACGGTGTTCTTCTCACTGCAATGATGATTAAGGATAGCATTGCAAGAAAGTTAGGAGCTTTGCCAGAAGATTAAAGGCAAAAATATTTTGGAGTAAGGGCTATTATGCGTCCAGACACTTTTGGGGTCAATAGCTTAGTTAGAATGAAATTGATCACCAGTAATATGATCAAGAAGGTTAAATAAGAACAAGAAGAATTAGTTGATGCTACTGTCGGTGAAGTTGTGAAGAAACCCTCCAGAAGCTCAGTGTCTGGTGTAAAGAGAACTGGTGAGTCTCCAGCAAAGGAGACAAGAAGCAAGAAGCAGAATATGCCTCCTGCACCAGAAGGAAGAGATGAACCAGAAGAAGATGAGGACCAGGTCCCTATCAGAAACATTATGGAGAAGAAGAGAAAGGCAGAAGCTAAAAAACTTGTTTCAGCGTCTGGCCCAAGGAAGCAAGTTCCTCCACCTCTTCCTCTTGTTGTTGCCACTCAAGGCAAACGAAAGAGATTAGTTAGGCACTCTGAACTTAACCCAAAGGTACTGGATTTTACTATTGATGATTCAGTTACTGGTTTTGATACTGATGATGTCATTCCTGCACCACCACTCTTTGTTTCATCTCCACAAACACACTCCACACAACCCACACCCACCAAAACACAGACCAAGAAAACTACCAAATCCAAAACACAAGCCATTACCCTTGTCACTCAGCAGCCTCCATCCACCAAACCTCAAACCTCCCAGTTAACCACAAAAGCCAAAACACTTTCATTCCCTTTACCACAAACCTCTACCTCCTCAAACATATCATTCTCCACATATATCTCCTCACTCCACTCTCACCCCTTCAATCAGCTTTTCAAAATCCCTCCAAATAAACCCAAAACCTACAAAGTCAAAGTGACTTCCTCTCCCAAACCTCTCGCTCTCACTATCAAACCTACCACACACTTTGATGCCCACAAGTTTGTGTCCTCTGTAAACAAACCATTGTTTGTAAGAGAAGAAGAGTACCATTCCATATATGATCACCCTTTTCTTTGGCACTTGGAGACTTTCACTTCAGGGGTTGCAAGATTGGAGATTGCCCCACTCTCTGAGGAGAGTGAGAAACTGCATACCTGCTTTGGTGGAAGATTGGGACCTCCTTCAAACAGCGGAATTATTCCTTTCTCAGTTGAACTTCATCACAATCTGCCACAGCATCAACCTCTCACTCTGGAAGAGTGTGGAAGGTGGATCTTAGATGATGAAATGTCCTTCATGGCTCACTGCCTTGAAATGAAGAAGCTTGAGTTAGCTTACATGGGTAGATATCCCCCATCAGCATCTGTCAAAATCGTGTCTGATAGGCAAAGGTGGCTACCATGGTCCATTCTTGAGAAGAGGAAGGAACCGGCTCCTGGAAAACTTCCAAAGCCAATTGGTATTAAAGAACTAAAGGAAGCTCCCAGAAAATACAATGTAAAAGCTTTGTCTCACCTTCCGGTTAAAAAACTATCTGAAGACCAAGCCAGACAAGTCTATCTGAACTCGCTTAAGAAAGATGCTTAGAGCACCAGCTCATTTGGTTGTAGTAAAGTAGAAAAAGCAACTATTCCTACTGTCGGCTCTATCAGCAGGGTAACTAATACAAACCTTGCTATTCTTCACTTTGCTGATATGTTCATGTGCACTGTTGCTAGGCCTCCAAGTTTCACTAAACTGCAAGACCAATGGGTTGTTATTAGCAAACATCTAGATATTGGCTTCAGTTGGAGTAGAATGGGAATAGATTGGAAAGACAAGGCTATTCTGCCTCGTTTGAAGGTTGTCACGGAAGACAAAGATGACAAAGAAAATCTGACAATGATTTATTTGGAAGAAAATGAGCGTATCAGTACGTGTCTTGCTGAGACAGGAGAAATCATAAGAAGAGAATTGTCAGAAGCTGAGCTGAAAAGGTTCGATGAATATGTTGATGCCTTGTTCAAGCACATAGAAACTATTTTTCTGAGTATGCTTTACCCAGAAGGAATAGTGCTTAGATGGCAAAGGGACATGGAGTTTGAGAAACAGAAGCTGGGAAGACTCATCAAATGGAGTTTACCAAATAATGATTTCTTTCAGAAGGCTCAGGAAAGAAAGGAAAGGAAATTGAGACTATCACAGGAAGTGCTTCCAGAGCATCAGAAGCTGGAATCCCAACAGGCTGCTATTGCACAAGCTGAACAAATTCCAGACGATGCTCCTGCTCCTCATGCTGCAAATGATGAAGTTGTCATCTTGCCAAGAGCTGAATTCGAAGCTATCATGGCTACAAATCAGAAGGTGAATCAGCTAGAAAGCACTGTGAAGCTCCTCATGGAACGCCTCAACCAAATCCTTCCCCTCCACCAAACCCTTAAAAACATTCTCTTTTTATTTCAGATATTTTGTATTATTTTTGTTCACTTAGGACAATTCTCACTATTGCACTAGTACTCTTATATATTGAATGTTCTAACCTTTACTTGGTCAAATTTTCGGTACAATCCAAATTTTTCTATTCCGTTTTGACTATGATGCGTTTTACAATCTTTTTGTCTGATGACAAAAAGGGAAGTAAAAGTAAGGTTTGATGAATGCGCTTAAGTATCTCATAACATGCATCATTCATCATACATAACATATTTGTATTACTCTGATACTCATTGATATTCATTATCTGGTGATCTGATACTGGTTGATACTCATTGGTACAAGTCTATTTTTATATTGGTACAAGATCTCAACATCTGATCCTCTATATTTTTTTTATATATCTGTTATTGGTACAATGATCTCAGCTTCCGGATTTCAATCATTATTTATATATATGCTCTGATACAAATATGTATTTTGCGATCATACAAATACTCTGATAATTGAAAATGCTCCTATTTCAAAATATTTAATTATATCTGAGTATGTTGAACTCAGGGAAAGACCCTTGAAATTATTTTTTGAAACTAAATTGTTCATCAACCTTGGATATTTGTTATCATCAAAAAGGGGGAGATTGTTGGAACCTAAACGATTGAGAAGTTTAGACCCTCATTAATTTTGATGATAACAAAGTATTTACAAGTGAACAATTTATCTTCTAATAAGTCTTGAAGTGTGCAGGTATTAAAATTGTTTATATTTTATAACTCACTCAAGCAAGAAGAAGAGATTCACAAGAGAATTAAATACATTCCATGTGTATCTGCATCCGGTTCACTCCAGCGTCTTGCTTATAGCGAGCGTCCGGTAGTGTTATCTTTTAACACGTGGATTAATCAATTGCTGTGAGCTTCCGTCCTACTTTCTAAGCGAGCATCTGGTCATATTATTGAAGCATGTGATGGACATGTTTATGCTCTTTTACCTCAGCTGTTTTGGAACAGAATTCGAATTTGATTTTGTGCGCACATTCTTATGTACGAGGTACCAAATGTGATACCTTTAGTATAAGACAAAATTCGTATAAGGTAATTGTGAAAAGCAGATAATACCATAACGGAAATGTGTACTATTCTGGTATTCTTTGAAAAGGAAGAAAATGACAGAAATTTAAATTATCTCACTCAATAAATTGGAGTTGAAATTACTGCAACGGTAATACCATCAAAGACTCCTATAAATACCCCAAGGTATTCATTGAAGAAGGGTGGTAGAAACTACATTCTGAAAGAGCTATTCTCAAGTGAGCAATCAAGTTTCGTGCCAAGTATCTGGAAACCAAGAACTGAACTTCAGCGTCTTATACTCTTTCTTTTAGAAAGTTATTGTTTTGAGCTTAATTTTTCATCCTCTCTGTGAGAGTTATTTGATTGTATTCAAAAGAAAATACTTTGTGAAAGTTGTATTGCCTAGTTATAGGCTTAGTTCCTCAAAGGCTCGGACGTACTGAGTCGTTTTGAGAAGTTAAGAGTAATGTCAAGTTTGTGACAGTAGAATACTCTTAATGAAATTTGTAATCAGTTGATTATAGTGAAAAATTATTCAGGAACGAAGGGACTAGACGTAGCTATCAGGTTGGTGGTGAACTAGTATAAATCTCTGTGTCTCTTGCTTTACTGCTCTACATTTACTTTTATCTTGCGCATAAAAACAAGTTTTCATAAGTTTTATTTCCAGCGCCCGGTTATTCTTCAGCATCCGATAACAAATAGTTTTCAAAGAAAAGTGTTTTTAACTTAAAGTTTGCGAATTTTTTTTTAACACAATTCAACATCCCTTCTTGTGTTCACATTCAATAATGGCATTCAAGTCTATGTTACATCTTCTAAATCATTCAGTTTTATGACTATTATACCATGTTATTATAATATACCATTGGGTTTTGCTTTTATAACAACTAGATCATAACTCGTGCGATGCACACGCAAAATACTGTTTTGTAAAAATATTATAGAACATATTTCTTCTCTCATTGTCATACTTCTAACTTTTCTATTTGTGTATAAAAAGTGATAACAGTTGCATATCATTGTTTCTAATTTAAAATATATTACGTGATACATTGGTGAAAACAATACTCTTTCCGTCCCATTATAAGTGTCATATTATGTTATTTCACACAAATTAAGAAGAATTATAAATGAAAGAAAGAGAATAATAATTTTACCAAATTAACCTTATTACATTGAAAATTATGTAACACAATAGCAAAATTCTAAAAAGGACTATTAGGGGTAACATTGAAAAATGTAATTAATATTACATTGAAAACATAAAATGACACTTATTTTGAGACTTTTTTAAAGCAAAATTGGTGTGCAAAAGCATCACTGTGCCTAATGAAATCCCAACTATGTTAGCACCTCAGCAGACACCAATCATCTACAACTTCCCAAAAATTTTATTGAAAAAAGAAGAGAAAAAGAAACAGCAACAAACAAGGGGGACATAAACCAAAACCCTTGTCAAAACATTATTTGAACCTGTAATTAGGGAGGCCTACCCTATTTCTAAAGAAATCCTCTCTAACAAAATCTGGGATTGTATCCCACCAGTGGAAACCTTGAATATTTAAATCATGAGAAGCAAGTCTATCTACACAATTATTGCCTTCACGGTAAATATGAGAAGCTAAAAAGACCATCTGTTTAGTAAGTTCCAGACAATTTTTCCATCAGACTCGAAGTTGCCATGAAACTAGATTAATAGATTTGAGAGCCAAAATGACAAGAGCAGAGTCACCCTTTAACTAGAAGCGATGCCATCCTTTTTTGAAAGCTATCTCAATAGCTACCATAGCGCTAATGAGCTCACTATGGAGAGAATAAATGATGCCAAGATTTACCTCAAAACAACCTAAAGTTGCTGCACTTCTGTCTCTGAAAATACCACCACAAGCTGCAAATCCGGGAGCACCTATAGCTGCACCAACAGTATTGCTAGAGCTGGAAAAATGGGCTTTTTGACCGGGCTGGCCCGAAAAAACATAAGGCTCGGACATCAAAATTTAAGCCCGTTTTTCAACCTAGGCTTTTAGCCCGGCCCTAAAAAGCCCGAACACATGCCAGGCTACCCTGATCGGGCTTCGAGCCGCCCGCTTGGCCCGCACAAATTAAAATACGCGTAGTCCACGGACGTGGTAATGTGCCAAAAAATTACCTTGACTTGTTTTACACTGTTTTGTATTTGTACACTACTCAATTGCATTCTATTTTGCATTTGTAATTGTTTATAATGATTTTGATTGGGACAAATATAGTACATAAATACACTATTATACGGCTTTCCATAAATTCAATTGACATTCATGGTTTAACAAAGCATTTGCTTTGTTTATTGATTGATTTAATTTTGTTATTTAATGGACCAACATTGGCAATAGCGTTGACTTCAAAAAAAATATTCACAGTAGCATTTCAATTCAATTTCTATCTTTACCGCGGTCTAAAAAAATACGCATTTTGTATAATCCGGGCCGGCCCAAAAAGCCCGTAGCCCGCATAGGGCCGAGCTTGGGTCATAAGTTATGAGCCTGATTTTTATCTCGGGTTTTTTTGGCCCGTCCCGATAAAACCCAAACCCAATGCGAGCTGGGTAGCCTGTTTTGACAGCTCTAAGTATTGCACTTTATCCAATTGCAATAAGGGGGACGCCAAAGAACTTCTCTGATAATGGGAGCACTCTGAGGCTTAACCTGAACAGAGAAAGCTTTTGAAAGGACAAATTCCTGCACTGGGGAGGAGGCAACATTAGCAATAATCATATTTTTTGTTGCCTGACAGGAGATTTGCTTGTTATCAAATCTACTTCTATTACGACAATGTCAGACAAAGTAGATAACATTAACCACAACTGCAAGAATCACATTATGAGCTTGAGAGGACCAGTTACCATCATAAATGGAGAAAATATTTTGGATTGAAGAGAGATCTAGAGTATGGTTTATAATAGAGCTCAGCTAGTTCTAGAGACTTCTAACGAAGCTACAGTCACAAAATAGATGATGGGTGGTTTCTGTTGCTTGACCACAAAGGCCACAAACCGAGACAATAATACAGCCACGCCTCCAAAGATTATCATCGGTTGGCAGCCGGTCATGCATGATCTTCCAGATTAACAGAGACTTAGACGGGGGAGTAGATTTATTCCAAATCAGCTTGCACCATCTAATGGACTGTCCTGCGGGTTTGAAATGCAAATAAGCCTCTTTGAACGTTAACTCCCCAGAATCATTATTCTTCCAAAGCATGCAGTCATTTACGGAGTACATAGGAATTATAACTTAATTCAGCTCATTACGAAGACCAGGGAACTGCTGCAGCAATCTGTTGGGAATAGGCCATGTACCATTGCTAATAAAATCCTTGACTTTTGCATGTAGATGACTATGCATAAAATCAGGAATGTTCAACAGAATGACCAATGGCTTGGAGGCCTAATGATCTGTCCATAGAATTACCGGTGCCCAATTACCAAACCAAGTTGTCTTTGACTATCAGAATGTGTTCTTTCAAAGCAGGCCAAATAGAGGAGTTAATGTGGTAGGAAATGAACCCCACACTTCTGAACGAGCGAGCTCTAAGCAAAGAGGCCCAATGGTTATCTGAAGTGAATAATTCCCAACATCGTTTCAACATTGCCGCGTTATTACACCCCGGAGAGATCGGAGGCCAAAACCCCCTTCCACCACTGGATAACACACTGTATGCCAAGCTACAGTCACTATTTTTCTTTTATTCACATCTCCTGACCAAATAAAATTACGGATCCAAGACTCCGCTGTTTTAAGTAAATTAACATGCCAAGTGTATACCAGGAAGCTGTAAATCATCATACCATAAATCACTGACTTCACTAATTCCACTCTACCAGCGACAGATAACAGGGAACCTTTCCATGCAGAAAGCTTAACTTTAATATGGTCAACTATAGGTTGCAGGTGCACCTGTTTTGAGACTTATTTTACATAAAATGACACTTACTTTACTAAATTAATTAATATTACAATGAAAACATAAAATGACACCTCTTGTATGCTTTTATACCTATTAACTTAATTTTTTTTAATACCAATTCCTACAATTAAATGCCATATTACCGTTGAGGTGTATTGCTATAATCACTTGGTTTTTATCACAGTTGATTCCAATTGTTAATGCTTGAGCCAACGGACAAGACATAAAATGGTTATAAAATGATGAGATAAGCGTGTTTTATGGGTGTGCAAAACTCTCTCTTCCACTTTCTATTCTATTATTCTGGACATTGTTTGTGAAGCTTCAATGTGTTTGGTCTCGAGTGTAGTATCAATATGTGCATTATATATGAATGTTATCTAGAAAATGGAGGATGTGAAAACCTTGAGGAGTAAACTGAATATTGGATTGCACCAGATATCCATCAAAATTTGCTTTTAGGGCAGTGGTTTTTGCCACGTCACAACTATTTCCTCCTTCTTCTCCTTTTATAGTCTTTCTTCATCTTTGTCAAACCACAAACACACCTATTGAACCAAGGATAGATCTTTCCCCATTACAATTGAGATATTTCCCTGCAAATAGATTCAAGTGAGGAGGATAAAGGATGAGAAACGAGAATTTGAGAACATAGTGAGCAAACCCACATGCTTTAATCCCGGTTCACTACAGTGAACAAACGCAAAAGAGAATTTTCGATTCAACCACTCTTCCCCACTCAACAGTTCCCACAAACCCACAAGCTCTCCAACGCCATGTCCCACCATCATTTGTTAGCCGTCAGGTTGCCAAAACATACCACCACCGCGGTCAGAACGTGGCCACACCAAACCAGAGCCACCATTCAGCCAAAACACTCAAATTGCGGGTTCCCTGCGATGTTGGTGGGATGGGTGCGAGGGTTTGAGAACCTGTTGCTTCCTCTTTATTTGTTCTCGCCTTTCGAGTGTTTTATCATTATGAGAAGTCTCGAGGCTTGAGTTTTTGGGTGAATGATTGATGAAGATGGGTTTCAAATTGTTGGGTTCCAAATTTACAATTTGGATTCTCGACGAACGTGATAGTGACACAACGCGCCACGAGCACAATTCCAGAAAAAGAAAACAAATACAAGTTAAGTCTATAAGGCACGAGGAGTGTCGAAGATAGGCATGCCTTGTCTAAGCATGAGGAACGGCCGAAGTATCCATCAAGCTCTGAAAACTTAGTGAAATTTTCATGAAACGCCAAAAAGGGTCAATCTGACCTGCCTTGGTGAAAGAAGCACCGTCGAAGCCAGCGAAGACTTGTCGAGACTGGCCCCAGTGCTTGGTAGCGTAGTTAGTTACTTAAGCTAATATTCCGTCGAATATAGTAAATACAGTGTAACTGCTAAACATCTCTATTGTACACATGTCTAGCAGATAAATAGTTAGTTATTTTTTATTCCTCTATAAATAGGAGGTCGAACGATGTAAACGAGGTTGGATACTTGATCGATTTCTCAACGTCTCAACACACAGCAGACTCGTAGTTTGAGATCAAGTACTCCTTCCACCCCTTTTCTTTCAATGCAATTTAACTTTTCAGTCATTTACATTCTTGCATTTTTATCTTTCTGCACCTTACTTTCTTGCACTTTACTTCATTGCACTTTACATTCTGCACCTTTAAATTCCTACACTTTTTTCTTTTAAACTTTCTTTACTTTTGCAATTTACTTCCCGCACGATTTTACTTGCATTTTCGTTTACTTTCAGTCTTTCAAAACACAAAAAATCTAAAAACAAAACCATTTTGTGTTCATCGTTTTCAACCTCGTGTTTTGTCTTATCCCCATTTCGCCAACTTCTATTAAAACCGCTTTCCCTCTCAATTTCTATTTTCATAACCGTCCACTCGACAAGGGCCCTTGGCGTAACCACTAAGTTGTGTCTCACGGTGATTCTGGCAAAATCCTTGGCCTCGAACGGCTAAGCCTGATTTCTTGACAAATTACTGTATCCAAGTATAAAACCCATCGTTTGATGAGATTACCGTGTTAACTTGTAGGACTCACATCGTTTGAAAATAATCATTTGTTTCGTTTTGGGCTTGTTGGACGATTTCCGCGTCTGAACCAAAAAACCCAGTAAAACATAGATCTAATTGGGTTTGAATGTTTATGGGGCTAGGGTGTTTTGAGGAAGATGAATGAGGAATTAGGAAGAAGAAGAGGTGTTGTGTAATTAAAATTAAGGGGAGGGGATTTTTAAAATTTCATTTTTTTTCCATGACAGATTTACTAATGTGGTGAAAGCTGGTGTCCACATAAGATAAATGAGGACACGTAGACGTCAAATTGGGAAAATTTGAGGGGATTACGAAATAACAATTGAGAATAGACTTGATGGACTAAATTTGATGGTTTTAAAAGTGGGGTCCAAAATCATCAAATCATGATATTTAGGGTACCAAAAGTAAATTTAAGCCTTTAAAATATTATTACTTAGAGCAATTCCAACGGCAGTTCGCACAAAGTTCGCAACTTTCAGAACTCAGCTTTTGACCAGTTCACTGTTGGAGTAAATCGTTCGTCCCCAAATTTTCCAAATGGGTTTGCTACTAGGCAACCGTTCGGAACTTTTTAATATGGCTATTTTATTATCATTTGACTCATTTTGAGATAAAAGTGAGATAAATTGTGGGACCAAAGTATAAAAGTGGGATAAATTGTAGAACCCATTTTGAGTTCTTGAGAATTCACTATTGGAGTAAAAAAAAAGTGGGTTGTTTAAAACTGATGTGACATAGTGGAGACTATTTAAGCAACCCATTTTGGGTTCACTATTGGAGATGATACTTCAATCTGAGTTTTGGAGATTTTGAACCCAGGCGTGCTAGAAAATGATGCCTAGTACCATGTCCTCAACCATCCCTATCAACACGCGAGCCGCAATGAATTTCGGTGTATATGCTAAACGAGAACACAATTACTCTTATCGGAAGTTATTAGGACCGCTTCATCCGCTCTGGTTATTAACATATATAATTGTACCAAACAAACAAACAAACAAAAAATTAAACTAGGTACATATGGTCATTAACTAATGAATCAAACAGAATAGTTTGGAAATTGATTGACTCTGGTCCATATTGAGTAAGGTCACTGTGAGCCTGAGGGATAAAAAAAAAGGCATTCTTAAACCTTCTCCTAAGAATAAGCACCAGGGATGGTAATCCAAGTGAAAATTGGTTATCATGCAACAAAAAGTTGAATGATACCACTACCATATACAAAAATTAGGAGAGTGGCATGGCACCACCGGCAAATAAAAGGCAAACTTTCGTGGCTATCAACCAAAATCATGAGCTGGCAGCACAAGAATATTCAGTAACATATTAAAATTAAAATTTTTAATGAGCAAAAACACCATACCATATATATAGTCAACAATAAACAGCCTTTCATCCTCCACTATGGTAAGTGGCCATCATATGAGTCGGTATTGTGTTGGCACTTGTCTTTCATCAACCACAAATTTTTGGCCACCAAAATCCAAGAATGCCACGCCGATCTCCCCCACTGAAAGATAAAATAATCTATTCAGCATTTGTTCACACCATACTCTACAAGTTTCATGCCTATGCCATTAACCCAAAGCATCAGAATTCAGCAGCTATAAATACTTGATAACCCTTTAAGGCTTCTTCATAGTAGTAACTTCAACACTGCATTGCACTACCCTCCAAAGTTTGTTCTTCTATATATATATACTATATATATATATAGCTTCTTTACCTTCGTTTTACTAGTTCAACTTCAAGCTGCATTATTAATTAATAATACGAAATGGCTGCACCGTGGTCGTGTTGTCTACTTGCACTGCTTGTTTTGATGTCAGCTATTGTATCAGAAAGCAGAGTGGCAAGGAAGGACTTGGGTTTGGACCTTGGTGGGTTGGGGATTGGCGTTGGAGCAGGACTAGGATTGGGAATAGGAGGTGGTTCTGGAGCTGGAGCTGGAGCAGGATCTGGTTCTGGTTCCGGTTCTAGTTCTAGCTCTTCCTCAAGTTCATCATCTTCGTCTTCAGGTTCCGGGTCTGGAGCAGGCTCTGAAGCTGGTTCGTATGCAGGCTCATATGCTGGCTCTCGGGCTGGATCAGGATCAGGCAGAAGTCGCGGCGGTGGTGGTGGAGGTGGCGGCGGTGGCGGCGGTGGCGGTGGAGGCTCTGGTCAGGGATATGGTCATGGTGAGGGTTATGGTCATGGTGGGGGTTATGGTGGTGATGGTGGTGATTAAGGAAATAATGCAGGAATATATAATATGGTTGACTCAAATAAAAGAAAATCTTAGACTGTTTCGTTTGGTGTAATAAATAAGTAGTAGCTGGTGTGTGTCTACCAAAATAATAAACATGTAAGGTGTGGTTGATTCCATATCCTGTGTGTGTTTTAGTGAAGAAATATCAGTTATGTTCCAATTTGAACTAGTTAGTTTGGTATTTGCTTTATGTTTTTTTTTTTTTTTGATAACTTTGGTATTTGCTTTATGAATCCAAGTCTGCGCGTGTTTCATGATTCCGATTTCTACTTGTAATATAGGACAGCTTTAATCTTTTGAGTCGGAGTCGATGACACTGTAAAAAGCCTTATTTATGTGATATCATCCGAAATTGATTTTCATTTAGCTTACTTTCCCATGCAAACCAAGTTTTAAATTAAACTTCCTTTGTAACTGAAGTCAGATAAACAGGACATAATTATGTGGTTGCACAAGATATTTGAATACACCTGACCCTTCCATTAATGACTATTCACTACTTATATTTGTCCATAGCCTACTAAAAACAAATAAATATTCATCTTTGCTCTGATTGTGATGACCTCCATCTAGTCAAAGAGTCAAGACTATATTTATCATTCTTCGCATCCTCTACAAACCGCTTTTTCTTTTTTCTGTTTCATATAATTAATATGGAGAGGGACCAAAAGGTTCAGAGAAAGAAAATTAAACACTAAAAAGTTATTCTACCCTCCGGCTTGTCCATTTGAATATTAATTAGGGGCGGCAAAGTCATCTTTTTATCTATCATACATCCTATCTATCCATAAAGAAATCTATTCATTACAAACAAACAAAATTAAATAGATTGGATCCAATCCATATATTTAATTTAATGGATAGTTAGTCATCTATTTACTATTTTTCTAAATCCATTGGATTACATTAGGAGTGGCAAATCGAGGGGTTAGATAATTTTTTGAAATGATCATAAAATATATTTTTAATCATAAAAAATATTTTAATTACTAAAAATTTGTTTAATCATAAAAAATATTTTACTCTCTCCACTCTCTCCCCCCTCCTCTCTCTCTCTCCCCTTCCCATTTCTCTCTCATCTCTCTCCCATCTCTCTCTCTCCCTCTCCCTCTCCTCTCCTCATTTGGATTTGGAGGATCAAATTCGCACTCAACAGAGATAAATTGATGACGCCGTGAGCTGCAAATCGTGATGCCCAGCGACGTGAATGAATATTGCCAATTGCAAAGATTGCCAAGTCCGTGAATCACTATAAGAATATGTCTATGTACCTACAAATATTACAGAAGGCCTTCAAGTGGTAGGTAAAAAATTTCAGTATCGTGGGCTAAGGCCCCAAGAAAAAAAAAAGATTACACTTACCGTGGGTTCAGGCCCTCGGGCGCTTTTAATCTGGCCGGTGAATGTTACCGTGGTTCACTGACCGCCGGTAAAATGTAGCCGTTGGAGTTAGCATGGGTCAGGCCCTTGATTCGCATTATTCAAGCGACCGTTACGCGAGAGGACCGTTGCAGTGTGTGTGTGTGTATATATATATATATATATGTGCATCTTCTTCTTCATTCTCCACCTCCTTTTCTCTCATTCTTCCTCTAATTAATTTTTCCTCTCCTAGTTTTTCATATAATCATTCTCCCACTTGTTGTTGGGTTGTGGCATCAATTGTCCCGTGGCGGAGGCCCAGGTGGGGTCAAGTCACAGTTGACACGTGGCGCTTAGGCTGTTACGGTTAAGTAGAAAAGGTTGCGCCCTGACTAACAGCTATAGCTTTTGGCCTAGTGGTAAGCGCTCGATCCAACAATTGGTATCAGAGCCAAGGTCACATGTTCGATTCCCAGCGGGAGCAATTGCTGAGGGGAGATTGTTGCCGGGTTGTGGCATCAATTGTCCCGCGGCGGAGGCCCATGTGAGGTTAAGTCACTGTCGACACGTGGCGCTTGGGCTGTTATGGTTAAGTAGAAAGGGTTGCGCCCTGACTAACAGCTATAGCTTTTGGCCTAGTGGTAAGCGCTTGATCCAACACCACTTTCTATAATTTGACCGTTGCTTGTGGTCTTATCTTCCATCAATCCAGGTATTACAGTAAGTCTCTCTCTATCTCTTTCTCTTATGAAAAATTTACACTAATGTATTTATATTTTTTTGATAGTAGATTCGGAACCACACCTTGTAGGACTCATCACCGCCGAAAGAGCACCTCGTCGAACTCACCGCACCACCGAAAACACCCACTCACAAGTTAGTAATATTTGTTAATTACATATGTGATTTTTATTTTTATTATATATATTGTTGTTTTTTTATCAAATATTTTATTTTATTATTTTAGTGTTTGTGAAATATAGTACTTTAGGATAATATTATTTATGTTTAATTGTATATATATTTGTTTTTTTAATAAATATGTTAAGAAATATGTGTTTAATTGAAAAATACATGTTAGGAAAAATGTATGTTAGTGTTTGTGTGGAAAAATCAGCCGAGGGATTCGGCTAACGTCCAGCCGACAAATTGATTCCTGTTTAAGCGATTAAACCGAGAACGGAACTCTGATTCTCGATTATGGGTTCCCCAACTGCTCCAGAAAGCGTTGAGTGTGGCGAATCTACGCTATGCTAAGGCTAAGACTAAGATACATGGAATCGGCTAAGATAAATCTTTGTAAAGGCGATAAATTGCAAGAGAAATAGTTGTTTGATTGATTGGGCGTCCCTTTACATTTCTCGTGAAGGTATATATATACAAAAACAAAACAAAAATGTAACCGCCTATTGGCCATTATCGTTCCACACGTTCATGGTCGACAACAAGCGGATCGTGGGTGTCCTCAACCTTCCTTATGCGTATCGTGGGTTAACCGCTTTCCCATCGGCTGGGCAAACGATTTATCACGTGTTAAATGCGTTGAGGGCCTTCAAGAGCTAGCTTTAATCATTTTGGCGCCAAAGTCCATGACTTTCACATATTTAACCCTTGGTCGAGCTTCAAAGCTCCATGTTAATCAATAATAGCTCAGCCGATGAGGCCATAATAATCGGATATTTCCTTTATCCACACCGGCTAAACTCTTTAGTAATCGGCTGGCCTCACGATGCTCCCTGAACTTCCAACCTTTTCCTTTCTAGCCTCGGTTCAATGGGACCAGTTTTCGGCTACAAATCTGATCGGCTTATCTCACGCATCGGCTATTCCCTTCATCGGCTATGGTGATATTTTAGTGATAACAATTTCCCCTACATCATTTCATTTGTAAATCTTTGGATTGATGTATCGGATAAGATTCGAGTCTCTGAAAACGTCAATCGCTAGTCACTTTATGTGCATTTAATGTCACCCATTATGACCTGAACGTCTACTTTTCCCATACCCGATGACTGCGCTGCTATCCGATAATATCTCAACAACTTTTATCGTTGGCCGTGCGCATGACTCCTCTTTAAATAGCTGGCTCCATTCGTTCTTCTTATTACTCAGGCAGTTTGAACTCCTTTGAACCCTTAAACCCTAGCTTCCTTTCTGCACATTCTCTTCTTGCAACAATGTCTTGACGTCAGATTCTCAAAATCGTGAACATAGCTCTGACGACCATGACTCCTGGGCCGAGTCTTCTCATTCAACCGACTCTCACTCCTCGGCTCGAGAGGCGGTCGGGTCGGTAGAAAGCCATCATACCTCCTCTCTATCTGATTCAAGGTTCTCTCACCTTGCGCCCGTCCACCAACCTGCAGGGTGGCGAAATGTACCTTAAAGAATACCTGCTCCCAGGACACATATGGTTTACCAATCGTTTGCGATTGGTTTACCATTAAACAAAGGCTCACCGACATAAGGCCCTGGCCTGCACCATCGCCGACACCGAGTTGGCACTCTAGGATGGCCGAGGCAAAGCGGCGAGGAGTGGAAAAGAATGGGTCTTTATGATGCCATCATCTTTGTCGGCTAAAGACCTTCCACTCAACATCGGTGCGATATTGGCTTTCTCGGCTATTGGTCGTTACCACCAATACCTTTGTGTTCCGCTTGGGAATGGCCACCTACTCTTCTTGACGTGGCGGCCATTACGGGTTTACCTCTGGTGGTCAAGAAGCCAGAATCAGTATGACATTTCAACCTCCAATATCAAGATTGTCCATGATCGGAACAACTCGGCTATTACGCCTTCATTCTAGCCAATCAAAGGGAAGAGGCACGCGGTTTACGATCTTGAGCACGGTGCCTTCCTCTTGTATTGGTTTAGTAAGTACTTCGTTTGTACCGGCTCTGTCGCAGTAGTCCAAGAACTCCAAGTGTACGTGGCCCAAGCTATATCGGGTCGACAGGTTGCTTGGGGATCACTCTTCCTCTGCTACCTTTATAGGGCTTTGTTCAATATGCTGGATCGATTGCACCAAGGTGTCGACTTGAAGAACACTTCAGGTCCTTTATGGTTCCTGCAACTATGGATTACCCTTTATTTCCCAGAGTTTGTTGAACCTTCTTTCAGCATTCACTCTCTTCCCGCCGGGGCACAGACGTTAGCCGAGCATTTGCGGCTGACTCCACTTAAGCAAGTGACTCCCTTTGACGTGGTAGAGAAAGTACATGTCTTGACGAGAATTTCTCAAGATCGGCAGCCGATCTTTGAAAGACGAATCGGCCCGGACTGGATATTCACCACGGTTGACCAAAGCATTTCTCGGGAAGCGCATGGAACTATGGTTCTCAATTGGAGCCGTGTTTTGACCGCTAGAGACATTCTTGGTGGGCTAAAGCCCAATTCCAGAAATAACAAGACCACAGCCGAATTTTATCACCCTAACTGCGTGGCTCGCCAGTTCGGGTTATTACAGCACGTCCCTTGGCCATACCTCAGCAAAGAACCAGCAATAGGGAGAACTAGCCTATCGGCTGAAGAGGTGAAGACCTTGGCAGCCTTCAACTTGGAAAAAGCGAGCGACTTCCAATGGGCCTCGTTTAACCGCCGGTAGGAAACTTCTGCCTTTGCTAATTGGTGGCCTTCGGCTAAGGATAAGATGTTCCAAGGTTCTTTGTCTAATTATTTCATTAGGCTCGCCCTGCCTCTCGACAGCAGTCCCGATGACAAAAGTGATGAGGATGATGATGAAGATGAGGCGGTGACTGTTCCCCCTCTGAAGATGATACGGTCGGAGTCGACGCACAAGACTAGGGTTTCTGCTGCCATGAAGGGTGAGTATCCTTGTCTCATTTTGCTTATCCTTCCTTATATTGTGCAAACGTATCGGCAAACTAACTGCATTCTTGGCAGCCAATCCATCTCCTAGAGTTGTCATTATAGACGACTCTCCTCCTCAGAATAAGAAGAAAAGAACAAGATCTGGGGGAATTCGTCTTGATGAGCCCACTTCTGCAACTCCTATCTCCAGGAAAACCAAGACGGTATCCGCTGGCAAGGGTAAACAGATAAAGGTAAGTACCTCTGTTTTTTTCTATTTCTCCAAAGCTTTGTCATAATTTTGACCCTCGGCTCGTTTTGACTTTAGAAACAACGTACTTCGGCTCCATGGTCGACTCCCCACAAGGTTACCCCCTCCCAATCTCCAAGGGCACGAGGGGTTTCCTCGGCTGGTCCTCAATCCGAGGCAGCCCATCGGCAAGCTCCTGCTTCTCCAATAGCCGAGGCTCACAGCCCAACACAGGTATCTCCTTTTATCTCCTTCATTGTGGTTGCTCATCTATGTTGGTTTAGCCCTAACTTCTTTGTGCTTTGCACTGCAGTCGGCTAGGGATGAATCCCCTATTGCCCATAAGACTCCTCCTCATCAGTCAACTTCGTCTATCCAGGTTTCAGAGGAAGAATTGCAGCAGTATTTTGCTTCGGCTGACCCGTTGCTAAAGGTCTCCTCACCCTCCTTTAGTCACCTGGAAAAGGTGGAAGAGGCCTTGATGGGAGAGATCCCCACAGATAAGGGTAAGGTGGCCGATTTGAGGGCTTCCCTCTTCAAGTTATCCGACTCTCCTGATGTTCCCTCTACCAGCCGAAAACTGTATCGTCAAATGGCACTACAAGTGAATGACATCTCTGCGGTATATTGGCTGTGCAAGGAGAATTATTATCACGCCATTCAAGACCTGCAACGCCTCCGGGATCTCCAAGCTCAAAGGTCCTCCTTCTTGTCCTCTTATCAGGCAGTCGACAGAGAGCGACAGGCAGACCTAGCTAGGAAAGGTGAACTCAAAGACCGGTTATCTCAGCTGAATTTGGAGTTGACTCGGATCCAAAACGCAATCAAAGAGCTAACACCCCAACTTGAGCAACTTGACGCGAGACTAGAAACCCACACGGAGAGGCGTTTCAGTTTATATGTTCAGGCTTCCTCTCTGGACCCTGACATTTTACGACTCACCACCCAAAAAGATGGCTTGGAACAGGATATGCAGAGGGGCAGAGAAGGCATAGACTCGGCGAACCATCAGTGGGATGAATTGCGGCTCCTGCTGAATCAAGCGAAGGAACAACCTTCGACATCGTCGGCCGGCGAGTGCAGTTCGGTGAGAATCGGCTAGTCCTGCTTTGGAAAGCGCCCCTGCCGATGTGGTGGCCACTGAGGCACTGGCTACCAACCCTCTTGCCATTCTTCCTTCGGGCGGAAGACATGGTCAGGATGCAATGAGATTGCTAGGGTAGTAGCTGCAGAAGTGCAGACTGCACCAGTTGAAGCCTCCAACCAACAAGAGGTTGCCGATCCTATTGAAAAGGCTGATCTTCAAGAGGCAGCCGAGCCCACCGATACCCCTGACCAGGTTGAAACAGACGATCCTGCTATGGTTGCCGATCCCCCATTTGCAGCCACTCTTGACCCAACAGACTAGTTCTTTCCGGTTGTCTTTAAGTATTTTTGTTGGCTAGGTGGCCGGCCTGTGGTCACCAGAACAATTTTTTTTTTGTCTATAAATAGCTCTTTTATTGTTCTAGTATGCTTTGCCAAACCGTGGGGTAGTATTTGATATTTGCCATTTATGCTTCTGTTCATTTCTTCGCCTTGCATGTTAACTAGCCGATACGCGTTTCCTGCGAACACTTGACTAACCGTGAATGGACCTTCCCAATTTGGTGACCACTTACCGAATTTAGGGTCCTTGACTCCTATTGGTAAAATAGTTTTCCAAACTAGGTCACCCTCAACAAACTTCTTCAACTTAACATGTTTGTTGTAGGCACTAGCCATTCTGCGTTTGCTTGCCTCAATTCTTTCTAAGGCCATTAACCGATCTTCATCCAACTGATCCAGCTCCATAAGCATGGCTTGCTGATACTCTTCTAGGCTTAAGGAATTCTGTCTCGCCACTCTTAGAGAAGTGACATTGATTTCCAAAGGCAAAACCGCATCTTGGCCGTAAGTCAGCCGATATGGAGTTGTGCCAGTGGCCGTTGACTTGGAATTCCTTATGGCCCGTAAAGCCTCATCCGAGTTAATTGCCATTTTTTGGACTTGTTTTCCAAATTCTTTTTGATCAGGTCCACAATAATCTTGTTGGTTGCCTCGGCTTGCCCATTGGCCTGTGCATAATATGGGGATGAATGTATCAATTTAATCCCAAACTGCTGAGCAAAGGCAACCACCTTATCTCCAGTGAACATAGTTCCCTGATCCATGGTAATGGTCTCTGGAATCCCAAACCTGTATATGATCTGGTGTTGAATGAATCGGATAACGTCATCTTGCTGTACCTTGACCATCGGCTGAGCCTCCACCCACTTAGTAAAGTAATCGGTTGCCACAATAATGAAATTGTGTCCTTTGGAAGATGGTGGATGGATTTTGCCGATCAAATCCATGGCCCAGCCTCTAAATGGCCAAGGTTTCACCACTGGATGCATCAATTCAGCTGGTACCCTTTGAATGGGACCATGCAGCTGGCATTCTTCGCATCCTTTGGCGTACTGAAAGCAATCGGCTGTGATGGTAGGCCAATAATACCCATGGCGATAAATCAACCATTTCATAACAGGCCCAGCCCTATGCGAGCCGCATATGCCTTCGTGAACTTCACCCATAACCCTTAGGGCTTCATTTTTATCTATGCACTTTAGCAATACCCCATTCATGCTTCTCTTATACAATTCATCATCAAGAAGCACATACCTTAGAGCTCGTCTCTTAACTTTGGGGTCAGTGCACTTAGAAGGATCTGTAAGTACTCGATCGACTCGTTCCTCCATGAATCGATTTGATGTGCGACCATTACCTCATTTGGTAATTAAATCGTACTCCAAAGTCAATAGAGAGTTCCTATATCCGGAGGCCTCTTGGGCCAGATCGTTGGCCTCCATATTAGCTCCTCTGGGGATGTATGACACCTTTGCATCAATAAATTGGTGAATCAATCTGTCAGCCGTTGCATAACGTGCCAACAGATTTGGGTTGTTGCACCCATATTCTTTGGTTAGCTGTCTGACCACTAACTGGGAGTCGCCCTTTACATGAATGTAATCAGTGCCCATCATGGCTAACAGCTTTAACCCTATGATCATGGCATCATATTCGGCTTGTTTATTAGTTAAACCTGGGTTTAGCCGATACGCAAACCTCCACATTTTCCCATCTGGGTTGGTAATTGTCACTCCGGCTCCAACTCCTTTCTGGGTTTTAGACCCATCAAAAGTTAGGACCCAAGGCAATAGGTTTATGCAAGTAATTGGAGATACCCAAGGGTCCTCCACTTCCACACAGAGATGTTCTGCCAAGAAATCGGCTAGGGCACGACCGCCAGCGACCGCTTAATGGGGCGTATTTCAACGCAAAGCGATGAGCTTAATGGCCCACTTCATCAAGCGACCTTGTAAGATAGGCCTATTAAGCAAGTACCTAACAATGTCAATTTTGCATAAAACTAATATTTCATGTGGCATTAAATAATACTCAAGTTTTGTACAAGCGTAGAACAAAGACAGGCACGATTTCTCCAAGGGAGTATATCTGGTTTCAGCATCATTGAGGCTTCGGCTAAGGTAGTACACCGCTCTTTCAGTTTCATCTTCAGCATCTTGTGCTAACAGGCAGCCGATAGACTCTTCAGCAGCTGCAATGTAAAGTTTCAAATGCTTCCCTGGCATGGGGGGCACCAAAACTGGTGGACTAGCTAAAGCCTTCTTTATTTGTCCAAAGGCCTCTTGCTGTTCAGGACCCCACACCATCTCCTCAGCGTTCTTGAGCTTCAGCAAAGGGGAAAAAGCCTTCATCTTACCAGCCGAATTAGCTATGAACCTTCTCAAGAAGTTGATCTTGCCCAGCAAGCTCTGTAATTCCTTTTTATTCCTGGGTGGTCTAGCCTCCATCACTGCCTTGGCTTTGTTTTGGTCTATTTCAATGCCCTTTTGATGCACCAAGAAACCAAGGAAGTTACCAGCCGATACACCAAACATGCACTTTGCAGGATTCATCTTCAAGTTATGGACCCTCATCCTCTGCAAAGCCTGTTCCAAATCGGCCAAGTGGGCTTTGAAGTCTTTGGATTTTACCACCACATCGTCTATGTATACTTCCATAGTCTTGCCGATTAGATCATGGAAGATAGCATTCATTGCTCTGGTAGGTGGCCCGGCATTCTTCAAGCCAAATGGCATCACCAACCATTCATAAATTCCCGGTGCCCTGGGCACCTGAATCTGATCTTGTGAGTGTCCTCCTCATTTACAAATATTTGATTATAGCCCGAGTACTGGCCCATGAAGGTTAAAATACCATGTGTGGCGGTGCATCGACTAACATATGCGCCCACAGGCATCACATATTCATCCTTTGGAGTGGCTAAATTCAAGTCTCTATAATCAATGCAAACTCGAATCTTGCCATTCTTCTTCTTGACAGTACTATGTTAGCTAACCACTCTACGTGCACTGGAATTACGATGAACCCGGCATTGAGCAAACGCCGATTTACGCTTTGATTTGTGGTATCGGTGAGGATGGTACCTTCTAGGTGGTTGCTTATGTGGCTTGAATCCTCCTTGATCGGTAGCCTATGTTCCACCAATTCGTGCTAGCCAGGACATCTCATGATAGTCCCATGCAAAGCGGTCTTTATATTTTTCAGCCGGGGCTACCACCTCTTTCTTATCCTCTTCCCCCGGCTGATCCACGATTTGCGTTAGCCAAGGCTCTTCTGGAGTTCCCAAATTGAGGTCCTCCAAGGGGTCTTGAGATTCAAAGGTTGGCAAAGTCCTCCGAATAGGTGATTCAAACTCCATCGGCAACTCCGTGATCTCGTCTACCGATGTGAGGCCATCGCCTTGTTGTTTGTCTATCAGCAAGGACTCAGCTATGTGAGATTCAATCCTGAAAGCTTCTAGCCGGTCCCATAAGTCCTGCACCACTTGGGTGTCTTTAAACATAACAAACCTCTGTGGCTAGCCGTGGTTCGGCTAATTGCTCGATCTTGAATCCTTGGGGTGTCAAGTTACAAGATTCCCAGGATCCTTCCTCGTATTCCTCAGTAACAGCTATGGGAGCCACAGAGGGAGAGTAGGACAAAGCTTCTAGATTTTGTACCTCAGCTGGGAATGGATTGTCATCGGCTGGGACTATTTCAATTTTATCCTCTTCCCAAAAAATGAGCTTCTGATGCATGGTGGAAGGTAAGCACTGGCTGGTGTGAATCCAATCTCTCCCTAGCAGGACTGCATAAGATGGTTTGCCATCAATCACGAAGAAAGCTAACTTGATGCTCTTGGGGCCAACAGTGATCTCATTTGTCGGGATTCCCAAAGCGGCAAGCCTCTCCCATGAAGCTAGCCATTTTCATGTTAGTTGGGATCAGGTCTTCTTCAGACTTGTTCAGACTCCTCAAGGTGGCCACCGGCATCACGTTCAATACCGCCCCATTATCAACGAACACTCGGCTGAAGGCCTTGCCATTGATGTAGGCTCTCACATACAAGGGCTTCAAGTGCTTCATCATGTCTTCAGTTGGCCTACTAAATACAGTACTCAAAGCATCTTTTGCCGTGTCATCGGCTAAAGTTGCCCATTCTGCCTCTTCCACGCATACGTCTCCTTCTAAGTGTTCAATCTGGGGATAACCAACCCAGAACTCGCTTGGGATCAGGCTAACGACCTCAATGGCGGCCATCAATCCGGCTTCACTCTCATCTGAGAGATAATCCGCACTGAATCTTCTCGGTAACCAGACTCTAAGATCGGCTCGTCATTACCATTCAAGCAGTTTGTGTATGTGTGAATATGCCCTTCCTCTTTATCAGGTTCCCCTTTTCCTTCTTCAGGCTGCCCTATGTCCACCTCGGCAACCGTGATTGTCATTGGGGCCTCCTTGGCTTGATCAGTTTCAACTTTGTCAAGCTCCAAACCGTAAGGTCCAAAAGCCCTGTCAATGGCTTCTGCCACTTTAGCTTTCGGGATCTCCTTCTTATCGGCTGCCTTGGCATCAGCTATCATCTGCAGGGTTTGTTTCATTCTTTGCAAGAATCTAGCCCTCTGCAGCCTTCTCTTCTGCATTCTAGTCAGTGTGACTGGCTTGAACTCTTTCTTCTTCGGGGGTTGATTAACCACCCACTTCCCTTCTTTGACATTTGCAGCTGGCTTGATCATCCTCTGTGGTTTGAGTTCATCATCATTCCTTACTGTTATGCGAAGAGAGGACATTCCCCCTTCGACATTGAACTCCGCCACCCTTCTCTTAGACTTTGGGAGAGGGTCCTCAGTGATCCTGGGCATAATCGGCTGGGCTTCAGCTGAGGTTCCCAGTTGATTTTGCCCCCCAGTCTCCTGAGCATGTTGCGTTCTCTTAGTCTTTGAGTGCATGTTGCGGTACTGGCTGATCAACTCGTTAGTCAAACGTCCGGGTCTGGGAGGTTTACCATGGAATCGGCTCGAAGATGGTTGGCCCTGGCGTTTTTGGTGACAACGGTGGGTTTCCCAATCTGTCGAACCACAGATCCCTGGTGACCTCTTGGTCTCTTTTGGATTCTTCTTTGGGCATCCAAACACTCACGATGGATTGTTCCCCTCTTATTGGCCTGGCCGATCGGGCCTTGAGAAAGACACCATGGCCATGGTTACAACTGGGAATGGATTGGTGTCTACTGACATCTCGGCTATGCTCTTATCGGCTAGCTTGAACCTACCCTCCTTGATAGCCTTTTGTATGGCCTTCCTGAAAACTACGATTAGGCTGTAGAATGGTTATAAGAGTTATGCCACTTACGGTATTTCTTGTTTATCAATTCTTGAGGAGGTGGAATCAGATGCCCTCTAGCAAGAATTTGCTTGTCCTTGAGCAAGTAATCGAAAATCTGGTCTGCCTTGGTTATGTCAAAGGAGTACCCTGCCCTATCCTCTGTTGACTTGGTTTCTTTGGCCTTGGCGGCCTTCAATGCTGGGCAGGAATAGCTCTTCCCTTTGACTATCTCGGCTACCATCATATCGGTGAGGTCAACCGCCGAGTCGATTCTTACGCCTCTATGATAGAGACTAAATGTGGACCACTTTCCTCGGCTAGCCGCTTCACTTTTCCTTTTCCTGGATATATTGCTCAACTCGGATAGCCGCTACGCCGGTTGATTCAAATCTGTGCAGGCTTGTCCTACTAACTTCTCCTTCAACTGCGGGTGCATGTTGTTAATCACCATGGAGGTATATTCGGTTTCAGGGAATTGCACAGAACATTTCCCTGCTTTCTTTCTGAACCTTTCAATGTAATCAGCAACCGACTCATCAACTTGCTGCCTGAGACTAGTTAGATCGGTTACCATAACTAGGGGTTGAGGCCAGTAAAATCTATCATGGAAGCACCTCTCCATGTCGGCCCAATTCTGTACTGAGTTTGGAGGCAGGGAGGAATACCAGGTGAACGCTGTCCCAGTGAGTGATAATGGGAAAAGTTGAAACTTGTGATACTCATTCTGGCTACTTTCACCACACTGGGCTGTGAAACGCCCTATGTGCTCCATGGTAGACTTGCCATCTTCCCCTGAGAATATGGTGAAATCTGGAGTTTTGAATCCCCTAGGAAGAGGAACCATCCGATCTACCCATTCAGGGTACGGTTTCCTGTAAACAAGACGGTCCAACGGCTTTAATTGTATCCCGAAGTACTTCTTGATGGTACTTGCAATCATTTCTGGGTCTATCAAATGGGAGGCTCCCTGCCGATTATCTTGTGGATTCAGCTGGCGCTTCGACCCACCGGTCTCTGTGAAGCTTTGTTGGAACGGATTCTGAAGGTTGAAGGTATTTGGTGGAACATTGCCTAGAGGTGGATTAGTATTCCATTGCTGCTCTGGACCATATTCCCCAAAACCTCCGACCTGAGTCCCTGGAACAGCCGATGCATTCTGGGGTAAAGATGGAACAGTGTCCCATGCCTGCTCTCCCCCATAGTTGTCAGCCGTTCGTAGTATATTTGAACTTACCGGAGGGTATGGCATGGGGACTGGTTGCGGTTGACAGAATGGTGGATTGTTGAGGTTTCAATCACCAGATAGCTTCCCTGAACCATAACCAGGGGCCATCGGCTGCCAATTTGGCTGTCCATATGTGTTTGCCTGCACAGTAGGGCCATGCGTTGGAGCATACGACATTATTGGCGGCAGACCAATGTGTCCAACCGTGTTAATTGGCCTCTGGGCCATGTTGATCTGCCCATACTGCAGATTCGCTTGATCAGGTGGCATCACTTGCCCCCCAGCATGGGGTGGTACCCATGTATTCTGCTGATCACCGCACGTCTGGGTTGGTGGCCCTACAGGTAGTGGGATTGGTTGTGCCTAAAAAGGCCCGGGCCTCGACCCACATTCTACCGAGGTCGCACTGACCGCGTGCATACGCTGGTTTGCCTGCCTCTCGCCAACGCAGAATTAGCCGAGTGTTCACCTTGCTGTCCTTGGCTAGTCTCCATGTCTCTCGCCTGCTGAACCTCATTATGCACCATGGGCTTGACAATATCTGCCAACTGCCTTGGCACTTGGTACATAATGTCATGAATCCCCATATCAATCTGGCCGCTCGATGAAAGAAGTGGTCATGACCATCGGGCTTGATATTCTCTGGGTTATTCATTTCTGCAGAGGTGCGAGATCGAATGTCTACAACCACTATGGGCATACCCAACGTGTATGGTGACTTGTTGTCCTTGCGTGGTGGGGTTCCTTTGAGATTTGAACTCGACTCCATGTTGTTGTTGAGTTTCTTTCCGACCTCAGGTTTATACGCCAAGCGTGATCACGCTTGGAGAATCAAACGGCCCTTCAATTCACCAATGGTCCCCAGTCGTGCCAAACTTGTTTGCGTGGAAAAATCGTAGGATTAGGCTAACGCCCAATGACAAATTGATTCTGTTTAGCGATTAAGCGAGAACTAACTACGATTCTCGATTATGGGTTCCCAACCGCTCGTAAAGCGTTGAATGTGGCGAATCTACGCTATGCTAAGGCTAAGACTAAGATACATGGAATCGGCTAAGATAAATGCTGTAAAAAGCTGATAAATTGCAAGAGAAATAGTTGTTTGATTGATTGGGCGTCCCTTTACATTTCTCAGCGAAGGTATATATATACAAAAAACAAAACAAAAATGTAACCGCCCCCTATTGGCCATTATGCGTTCCACACGTTCATGGCTGACAACAAGCGGTCGTGGGTGTCCCTCAACTGCTTCCTTATGCGTATCGTGGGTTAACCGCTTTCCCATCGGCTGGGCAAATGATTTATCATGTGTTAAATGCGTTGAGGGCCTTCAAGAGCTAGCTTTAATCATTTTGGCGCCAAAGTCCATGACTTTCACATATTTAACCCTTGGTCGAGCTTCAAAGCTCCATGTTAATCAACAATAGCTCAGCCGATGAGGCCATAATAATCGGATATTTCCTTTATCCACACCGGCTAAACTCTTTAGTAATCGGCTGGCCTCACGATGCTCCCTGAACTTCCAACATTTTCCTTTCTAGCCTCGGTTCAATGGGACCAGTTTTTGGCTACAAATCTGATCGGCTTATCTCACGCATCGGCTATTCCCTTCATCGGCTATGGCTGATATTTTCTGGTGATAACAGTTAGTTTTAATTTATGTTAATTTTGGATAATAATACCTTTAGCATTAGAGATTTTTTGTTTGAAGGGAAACGTATATTTTTAATATATAGTTTTAATTAATATATGTTATATGTTATTATATATTTTTTTATATGTTTGTAGTAATATGAATTTATTAAATATATTTATATATATATATATATATATATATATATGTTATTTGTATCATAAAGTTGTTTTTTAACTATTTTCTTTTTTTATTAATTGTTAATTGTTATTAGGATTATAATAAATTATATGTTAAGGAAAATGTAACACACGGGTGTTACAGAAAATGTATGTTAAATTACTTAATTATAGCAATAATTTTTATTGTTAGCATTATACCGACGGGATTAGATCCTATCGGAGACCATTAATTTTAATATCGATCTGAGGTTCAATATATATTTTGAATCTTGAATATATATCGTATTAACCTATATCAATCTGCGTCTCTGTACATAATATGCAGCAAATGAACCGTAGTTGGATATATGATAGGACTTATTCTAAAAGAAGGGGTTTAAAAAAAGCTTTTGTAAGAGGGGTTGATCGGTTTGTCCGTCACGCAAAGCGTCAGGATAGTTACCATATTGAAGGGGGGATTAGATGTCCGTGCGCGACATGCAAGTGCCAAGGTGTGTTGACTAACGAAGAGGTCATATTGCACTTTTATTAGCAAGGGTTCAAGCCTAATTATTGGATTTGGACTAGTCATGGCGAAGTTATTCTCACTGTTGATTAGGGGTGTTGATCACGGGTACGGGTCGACCCGATCAATCCGGTGATCCAACCCAAACCAAAGCATTTGGTTCAGGTTTTTTCATAGTTTGGGTCGAACCCAAACCAACCCATTCAAACCCGACGTGGTTTGGTTCGGGTAACAGATTTTTTATTTCAAACCCGCAAACCCATTTGGCCAACCCAATGACATGGAAATTAACTTTTTATATTTTTTATATGTCTTATCAATGTGAGATGGCCGCATGGTTTATTTTTATAAATAAGTTTTTATATTAACGTCGAATTAACTTACTAATGATGAATTAATAATTTCTTATTTTATATTTCAGTGTTTTACATTTTATTTTTTGGCTATATAAAGTGTTGAATGTTGTAAAAAAAAGTAAGGTTTTTTTAGAATTTATAAAAAAATTATATTATATGACCCGTTGACCCAACCCAAGCCAACTCGTTCTTCATCGGATTGGTTTGGTTAGGATTTGACAAAAAAAATACAAAAATCCAACCCAACCCAAACCGAAGAATTTTGATTGGTTCGAGTAATGGATTTGGTCCAAACCGACCCATGAACACCCTTACTGTTGATCTACATATTGAAGACAATTTCGCGGGTGCCTCAAGCAGTGGACCATCGAATATGCAATATGAGCAGTTTGATGTCATGCAGGGATGATTACTGATGCTCTAGGGGTGAATGTGTCGTTCGATGAGGAGCAATATGATGACACTGAAGAACTTCCGAATGAGGAAGCACAAAGATTCTATAACCTTTTGACAAAGTCAAACAATCCATTATTTGAAGGGTCTGATCAATCTAAGTTATCAATTTCTGTGAGGCTTTTAGGTCTCAGATCAACCATCAATTGTGCTAAGACATGCTTGGATTATATGTCCCAAATTATGTTAGACGCAACATTTGTTAAAGCTGGTTTGCCACAGAGTTATTATGATGCAAAAAGGTTGGTGTCGAAGCTGGGTTTAGGAGTTAAAAGGATCAATTGTTGTGTGAACAGTTGTATGTTGTATTACGATAATGAATTTGGCACAAATGATAGTGCGTTGGTTGAATGTAAAATTTGTCAACAACCTAGGAATCATGTCCACAAAACGGGGACGAGTAGGAGTAAACTAGCTCCAAGGAAGGCCACGTTTTACCTGCCTATTGTATCAAGGCTATAAAGATTGTTCGCTTCGATGCAGACTGTAGGTAAAATGACGTGGCACTATGACATTAGAAGAACTTTAGGTGAGTTGCGTCATCCGTCTGATGGTGAGGCATGGAAGCACTTTGATTGGGTACATCCTGATTTTGTAGCAGATCCACGCAATGTCCGACTTGGGTTATGCTATGCTGGATTTACACCGTATATCCAGTCATCGACTAAACCATATTCTTGCTGGCCAGTTATTGTCACTCCGTACAATCTCTCTCCTGATATATGCATGTCTAAACCCTACATGTTCTTAGCTTGTGTAATTCCGGGGCCCGATTCACCAACACCTGGTATTGATATATATTTGCAACTTCTGATTGATGATTTGAAGAGGCAGTGGACTGGTGTTGTTACATATGATATTGCTCAAAAGAAAAACTTTATTATGAGAGCAGCCCTGATGTGGACCATTAATGACTTTCCTGCTTATGGTATGTTATCTAGGTGAGGGACTCATGGTAAATTGGCATGCCCGATATGCATGAATGACACGAAGGCATTCACCTTGCACATTCACCTTGCAAAACGTGAAGCAATTTGTTAGCCAATGAAAATTTGAATTTGGCAGCAAGTTGGTTCGTGAATCTTCTCAAAATGCTGGACCAATTAATAGAAATTCAAGCAAATGACAATTGGCTCAAACCGTGAATGATTGATTCACACAAATTACCTCCAGCAATTCAAATTTATCCAAGAAAAAACTGGGCGTGAATAGTTCCGTGAGCAATGTTCAAGAATCAAAATAAGGAATAAACAAAAGGGAAAATTAACAATAGGTAAAAATGGAAGAATCAAAATACGAGAAATTAAAAAAAAAAAAAAAAAAACAAACAAACATGGATTAGATCAAGATGATAGGAAAGGTGCCACAATCAACTAGAAGATTGTGAGAGAGGGGAAGTGGAGAGGAGATAGAGAGACATGAGAGAGAGAGAGAGGAGAGTAAAATATATTTTTATGATTAAAAATATTTTTCGTGATTAAAAATAATTTTTATGGATGGATTGGATATCCATCCATAAAAAAATTGTTAATAGATGTATTAGATTGTTTTTTTTAAATGGATGATGGATGGATTGGATTTTCATAATGAACTTTTAGTGGATAATAAATGGATGAATGGATTATTTCCAATCCATTCATTAGAACATCTTTATCGCGGGTGGCTTAAAATTTTTGTGCGTTTCTTAATGTCCACTGTGTGTATGGATCAGCTTTGCTGGCAGCCACTTCTTGGAGTGCGTCTTCTAATTTTTGTTAACGGCAACACTGTAAAGAACAACAACTAATGTCAGAAAAGAGACCCATATGAGAGAGAAAGACCCATATGAAATGTATGCAGGAACCCATATGTCAGAAAAGAAAATTTTCTATGAAAGAGAAAATGTTAACAGCCAGCTGTTTCATGCTTTTTTGACTTTTTATGCTTTTTTCTCTTTAAGCAACGCGCTATTGTTCACCAGTGCTGCAGTTGCTCTTATAATCCATTCAGAAAAATTTTCAATCCATCTATTTTGCCACCCATAATATTAATTAATATAAAGACTAAATTATAGTTTTGGTCCCCCTATTTTGACCAATTTACGATTTTGGTCCCCCATTTCTAAATTCGGACATTTGGTCCCTTAATTTTAAAAAATTCAAACATTTTGGCCAATTGGGAACTTGACTCTCAATTTTGATGACGTGGAGCTGACGTGGATCTGATGTGGTGTTCATTAATCTAAGTGGAAATTGACTGGGACACATGTGGTTGCCAAGTCATTAAATGCGTGCCAAGTCAGCTGCCATATCACAAATTCGTTTTAATTAAAAAAAAACATAACAATTAAAAACTAAAAATACAAACTACAATTTCTGCAAAATTAGAAATACAGAAAGGAAAGATGCAGAAGAAGCAGAAGAAGAGGAGAAGCCCGCCACCACCATCGACATTCTCCCTTCCTCCTCCCACCACCAGCCACCACCACTCCTCATCCTGTCCCCTCCCTCCCTCAACCCAACCGTCACCACCCTATCCTCTGCCCTTCCCCATCCCCAAACCCTAACCCAATCCAAAATGCAATCCCCAAACCCCCCGCTCCAACTCTTCCTCAACCTCAAACCCTGTTTCAATTTGTGAGAAGAAGATAAACAACAAGAGAGAGGAAGTTCTGCAAAATACACAAAACACCACTTTAGTTTTGTATGGTAGAGAAGAAGTGAGTGCGTGTGTGAGAGGGAGGAAGCAACAAAATCCATAGAAAACATTTGCATAAGAAAGTTTACAAATTTAACAAGAAAGAAGAAGATCTGTGATTTCTCTTTAATCTCTGGTGTTGTTTACAAAGGAAAACACATACCCTTCTTTCTAAACCCAAATTTGTGTCATTGTAAGCCAGAGAGCGTTCAAGGCATCAGAGCCAGAGTTTTTCTTGCAGTGAGGAAACAGAAAGCGATTGAGATGTTTGAAGGTGAAAGACCCTCGGATTTCAGCAAGGCTCAATGGTGGAATCAGAAGGAAACTTGCTTCAACAGTGGATCATCATTCTGATGTTACTGTTTCTGAGAAAGAAAGTTCACATCTTCATCAACAACCCAATCGCCTCACAAGGTTGTTATAAACAACAAGGATCTCCTCAGATTCATGTTAGGTGTCTTAGATTTTGGTTGATGTTATGTAATGGTTGTTTTTCCCCTCTTGTTGGTTGCTGATAAAGTCTCTCTCTCTCTCAGAGGAAGAGAAGGAGCAAAAAGAGAAAAACTTTTCGAAGAAGCCGTGGAAGACGTTGTGGTTGTGGTTGGAGTTGGAGGGGGTGAGGAGGTGGTGGATGGTGGGGGAGACGATGACAGAGAAGGAGAGGGGAAGGAGGAAGATGACGATGAAATTCCAATTTCTAATCATCTTTCTAATTTATTCAGTTTTATAAATTTAATATTTTTTTAATATTTTTTTTTATAATTCTGAAATTAATAAAACCAATTTTGTGACATGTAATCCCCTAAATAATGATATGGCATAATTAAATGATGTGTCATGTGCCACATAAGCTGAAGGGATGCCACGTCACAGACTCTGGTTGGTCAATTTAACATTTGGGCAAAATGTCTGAATTTTTGAAATTTAGGGGACTAAATGTCTGAATTTAGAAATGGGGGACTAAAATTGTAAATTGGTCAAAATAGGGAGACCAAAACTATAAGTAAGCCTAATATAAAACATGGTTTGCTATTACAAAGGCTCTACACCTAAAATTTGCTTCTTTCGAAAGATACGTATAGAAGAATATATTTTTTCCACTTTCTAACTGGAAGAAAAAGGATTGTTGCTGCATTTATTATGGAATATACTAATTAAACACACAGCATATACATACGATGCGTTAAGTTTGGACTCAGTATATATAGCAGCAACTAGCAAGTATACGTGTACTAGTCTGATTTGTTTGTTGATTATAAAAGGTTTACTATCAGAGGCACCACGTTCTTCCAATCCATGAGTTTGCTATGAGAATGAAAGATACGTGCTTAGTAGGAGAATCTATCATTTCCCATTTCTAACATGCAGATAAAAGTTGTTCCCAAGGTGTAGCTCAAGTGGTTAGAGCTTGGGACATAAGATGTTGGTAGGAGGAGGATCGGGATTCAAACTCCGGAGAAGGAGAAAATATTAACATAACAACTAATAACTAATATTTGTCATTCAAAAAAAAATACAGATAAAAGCTTTGTTGTTGCGTGGATTTGGCTCCTTTGAAATATATAAGCAATTTACTTTGTAAGAGCAACTCCCATCTGATCAAGTTCTTTTAAGCCTAGGCAACCATTCCTTGTTTGGTTTTATTATTGGAGTATGTTTATATAGTTGCTTATATATGAAATCATGGCTTAACAACAAAAAATTATTGAATTAAAGTCAAACCTCAACCAAGTGGGTATGCTGGGGGTAACTTATTAAAATGGTCTCATGGGGTGGTTCATCTATAGGGAGGGTAGAAACTCTAGCCTTAATTATTCTGATTGGTGGTGTAACCCGTTGCGTTGCTTACAAACGTGTTGATATAAATCTTTAATAGATTTCTAGCTTATCAAAGGAAAAATTTATGGGACCCATTTGAGTTCTTAAAAGTTGCAATGTTGACCTAAAAATTTAATTAGATACATTGCTTAAAAGTGGTGTGATATTATAAGACCCACCTAATAGTGAGATAAGAACCCAAAGTGAGTTGCACCACTAGAGATGCTATAAGGCAAATTAAGATATATCAAGTGCTGATTAAAAAAATCCTATAATATTTTTTTTTCTGACTCTCTAAAGGAGTCAAATCATATATACATAACAAATCATATATATGTGTCTGTGTGTTTGGAATATCAATCATTTTTTTCTGACTTTGTAGAGGAGTCAAACTATTAATGATTTTTCTCATCAATTATTTTATCTTTTATGATGAACTCTCACTTTAGAGGAGATGGGATACACCGATTAAAAACATAATTTAACATATGGATATATATGGTGCTTCGAGTTTGGATTCTATAGCTAGTACTAGTATATATACAAGCCTGATTTGTTTTTCACATTCATTTGGATTTATCCAGTGAATTAAGGGGTTTGACAGAATAATGAAAGCTTTCGGTCTTCAACCTCGAAAATAAAAGTTAGCTTGGTAACTTTTCTAGAATGTTCTCCACAAAAGCTTTACATCTTGAACATGTTTTAGTGGCTTGCAAATAGGAAAACATATCCTTAGTAGGTTTTTTTTTTTTTTCTTGAATTTGGATTATGCGTCGATCATATCCCAGTATATCCCACTATATGGAGCGAGTGGGATGTACTGTTATTAATGGCCTCATCCCAATAATAACAAATACTAATGTATATCCAACTTTTCTGCTATAAATTTCCACCTTAAAAAATACTATGAGTTAGGTATATGGTATATTTTTATTAAGGTTTTGCCTTGGGGAATAAGAGTTTGGTTCAACTACGTACCATGATCAAATTCCTAATAAAAAAAAAATACCATGACCAAATAACTTCGAAAATGTTTACTATTTTTTATTAATAATAATCTTTTATTTATAACTTATATTTTAAAAAAAAGAAAAGAAAGAAAAAGGATTTGTGTCTGGTATGAAGCCAAGTGACACTTCCACTTCTGCGGCTTCTGCCTGCAGTGTCCCACACACAGTCGCAATACGCACGCCTCTAACTTTTGCACATGCTAATTGCCGACCTCGTTAGCTATTCTTAACTATAAATACCATGCATCTCAATATACTTCTACATAATTAAGTTTCTAATCACTGACATTAGCTTAGCTAAGTACCAAGTTTCATACACACCCTTGTGTTGCATTTGCATATTAATTCGCAGTGACTTTAATTTGTCTTTTATTAATTTATCCGTGTCAACGGCTGTCATGAGGGCTGTAGCTCTTGTTGCTTTTCTTGTAGCAATCAATGCTATAGCATCTGAAAGCAGAGCAGCTAGAAAGGACCTTGGGTTGGACCTTGGTGGGGTGGGAATAGGGGTTGGTACTGGAATAGGAATTGGACTTGGTGGTGGAGGTGGTGCTGGCTCTGGTGCAGGTGCAGGTGCGGGGTCAGGGTCTGGGTCTGGTTCAGCTTCTTCATCAGGGTCAGGTTCAGGCTCAGGCTCTTCAGGAGCAGGTTCTGAAGCTGGTTCTTATGCAGGATCTCGTGCTGGTTCTGGAGCTGCATCAGGTTCTTCAGGAGCAGGTTCTGAAGCCGGTTCCGATGCAGGGTCTCGTGCTGGGTCAGGGTCTTCTAGAGCGGGTTCTGAAGCTGGTTCATATGCAGGGTCTCATGCTGGATCAGGATCTGGTGGTAATGGGAAGTAAAATCATGCATGCAACTTAACTATGTGATACAGAATCGTGTGGAGGAAAAAAAATAAAATAAACATGTCGGTGTCACCATTAGTTCAATAGACATAATTGTGATTCGTAAGCAATTAATAAATAAGATGGTGTCTCCTTATATATATGTATGTGTTCATCGGGTTTTTTCCTTTCTGTTATTACGTCCGTGATATAGGCAATATTATGCTTCAAATAGTACCTATCAGTTCATATATAATATGTAGGAATCATTTTTATGAGTGGTGTGAAAAGTAATAGTATTATTATGTTTAATTAATAAGAATTAATGGATTCCGCAATCCGTATTTTGGGTTTATTTTTTGTATAGCAACAATAAATAAATTCGTTGACCAAAAAATAAATAAATAAATAAATCCTAGATGCAAAATTTAATTAGCAGTTCCCAGTAGTCAATATCAAACCAAATAGAGTACTGGTCTTGCGTAAAAATTTCACGCTTAAATATCTTGGATCATTGTCATTGTAAGACAAGAAAAGCCTTTTATGGAGTGCTCTTCAAGGCTACTAGTGGAACAGTCATTGCCAACTGATGGTGAATTTGCACCATTAGATTTCACACGGTTTTTGTTTTCAAGAACACAAATGCAACTTCCATCAAAAAAAAAAGAACACAAATGCAACTAAAGGTTTATATGGGTGTACATCCAATCAGGCCGGCCCAACACCTTTCTATGGCTAAAGCAAACTCTTGGAGGGATGCCTTTTTAAAGCTAATATTTGACCCCAAAAAAAAAAAAAGCTAATAAAATATTTTCATATGGTTAAAGAGAATTTAAAAAAAAAATTCAATCGCAGTATTCATTCAAATTATTTGTAAAGTAATCACGCATTTTTTTTTTGGTAAAACAGTACTTGAAAATCGAAATTTTTGTATCAACTATCACAATTTTGGTATCAGCTATCAAGAGTCCGTAATTATAACAATTTTCAAAAGATGAAGCAGAAGTTTTTTTTTTTCAAGCAAAGATGAAGCATAAGTTGTTAGAACTACACAACCTATAGCCTTTTTCTTGAGTAAATACTCAATTTAGTCCATAAAATTGTGAGACCGTATCAACCTAGACCCACCACATTATCAATATTCTAAAATAATCTCTAGAATTACAAAATACTAATCAAGTTCGTCCCTCCGTTGATATTTGTTGGGACTATAATGACATTAAGTTGTTAATGTCAGAGTTGTATTTGAATCTAAGTGAATAATGTGAGAGATGTATTTGCAAACAGATTCAGACGAAGGACGAAACTGATTAACGTTTGGTAATTCCAATAATTATTTTAGAATACTGATAATGTGAGGGAACTAGGTTGATACAATCCTACACTTTTATGGGCAAAATCGGGTATCTTTTTTGTACAATAGAATGCCTATAGCCTTTATTTCTGCCAAACAATGCGTTGCAACAACAAACATAATGGGCCTCGGTTTTTCGAGATCCAATCATCCAATTTATTCAAGCCCAAGCGGGTTATAGAATTTCAGTACGCAAATGGGGGCCTCTGACGTTGAGCAGTAAAATTTGAGGGGCTATTTGCATAATGTATATGTCCATATACTTAGCGATTGTTGCCCACACCTACCACCTCATTAACCACACCCCCACAATATTTGAAAACCCCAAAATACCCCTAACTTAAAAAATTCTAAAACCCCCTAAACTTCCCCACACCCACTCCATCTCACATTTTCTCCTCACCCTTACCGTAAATGACGTAATTTATAGTATGTTTTTTTTAAACACATACCGCAAATTACACAATTTATGGTATTGGCTAATTTTTATTCAATACCGTAAATCATGTAATTTACAGTATGTGTTTTGAAAAAAAATGTATACCGTAAAAATGCATAACCCGCGGGTTGATGTGGGTTATCCTCATGTCGAGCTGGGGCTAACCCACCCATTTTTTTCATAAAATAACTTAATTTTTAGTTATTTGTCTTTTATTATTGAACTTCTTTTGTTTTCCATTGCACAATTCATTAATCCTTCTGATTGTTTTTTAACATAAAATTGAGAAAATATTATTTTATTTTATTATCCAATTTTCTAGATTATTTTTGGCATATTTTTTAAAAATAGGCAGGCCAACTCACCAACCTGTGGTGGGTCGAGTCAGGTTGGTATATTCATGACTCACTATACCCTCAACTCATGGTGAGCCAACCCACCCAACCTGTAACCCGCGATGAGCCAACCCTGGTGAGTCGAGTTGGCTTATTTTGACAGCTCTACTATATAGTACTAGTATATAGGTTTTTTGGGCGAGGCCTAAAGCCCTTGCTTTAGGGGTCTCACCCTTGGGTTGGGCCTGTATACGCAATGAATATTAGATGTGGGAAATGGAAAATTATTTTGAGCGAAATGATGGTTACGTACCGTACAAATTTCTGACTCTTTCCTCGTTAAGATTTTGATGATCCTATCGATGTTCTAGTGCGAAGTACATATCTTGATTTAGTGCGCCAGAGGATTCCTCCAGTCTAGAGTATTTTGGCATCGAATATTGAAAATGTTGATGAAATCAATAATTATGTTCTCCAATTGATTCTAGGCGATTTTCATAATTTACTCAAATAATAATTTGGTATATGCATTGTTAGTTTTAACGACGTTGTTTCTAAAACCCAATGGGTTGGCATAGTGGAGTATGACAGAAATTGTATCCGACGTGTCGTAGGTTCGAGTCCCCACTAGCCCCTTTGGGGTGAGGTAAATGTAATTACTTTCGTAAGTGCTCAAAAAGCCCAGAGGTCTTCCTTGCCTTGGACTGGGGTGTCATCTCTTCGTCCTAAATTTTATGTAACAAAAAAAAGACGTTGTTTCTAAATTAACTATTATATATGTTTTTTAATTGATTATAGGCGATGAAATAGTATTCAAGCTCAGTTTCTACTGACAATTCATAGGAAGTTGAAAGCCAAGCACTTAAGGCAATTACCCCTGAATTTATGAATAGTTTCAAAACATATGGACTTCTTAACTATATGATAAAATTAAAGGTTGGTACTCTAGTAATGTTGTTGGAAAATTTTGAGCAGTCAGAAGACTGTGCAATGGTACTGGATTGATTGTCACAAGACTAGCAAACCATGTTAATGAGGCAAAAATCATGTCTGGCAAGAACGTTGGAAGTCTTATGTACATTCATCGCATGTGTATGTCTCCATCTTAGTCATCATGGCCTTTCAAACTGATTAGAAGACAATTTTCACTGTTAGTTTCATGCGTTATGACTATTAACAAGTCTCAAGCCAGTCATTAACAAGTGTGGGCTTATACTTGCCTAAACATGTGTTTAGTCATGGACAGTTGTGTGTGACGTTTTCTACAGTTCAGACCAAAGTAAAGATTGACGATTTTAATACATGATATAAGGAAGGGAACCCTCAAACATAGGGGTGTACACGGGTTCGGGCCGACCTGCCGACCCGGTGGCCCAACCCGGATCCAAACCATTTTCTGCCCAACCCAATCAAATTCGGGTCCAACTCGATCCGAACCAATCAGACCCAGTGTTATTTGGTTCAGATTACGAATTTTAAATTTTAAACCCGATGGCCCGCCAACCCGACCCAATGGGGGTGTTACTTTTTATTTTTTATTTTTATACTCAGTCTCTCAAATCTCACAATGACTCAATCTCAATTGGCTTTGCCTGGGTTTTATTCTTTGAGCTGTGTCATTTTGGTCAGAGGATTGTTCCGGAAACATGCAACTGATCTTAAATACTGCACTCATTTACAAACATGTTGCAAGTTTTAAAGGCCATGGGAGAATAACAGACTTTGGTTTTCGAAATCCAAAATGGGATTGATGGGGAATTGCTTCAACTGAATGGCAAGGCAAATTAGTGGTCATATGTGTTGCTTTTTTTCCTCAACGTACAAGCATAATTATTGGTCATAATCAATAGACCAATTTTTTTGTAGAATTTCTGTTGATATTTATGTTTCTTAAATTTTAATTTTGTTTGCTTCACGACCTGCGAGCCCAGCCCAATCCAATCCAACCCATTCAACACCGGATTGGTTTGGTTCGGGCCATTTAGAAAAACTGCAGATTTTTTTTTTGAAATCCAAACCAATCAAATTGATCGGATCAGGCTTTGGATTTGGTCAAAATCCATCCAAACCGGCCCATGTACACCCTTACTCAAACACTAACATGAACAGGGACTGAGCCTGAGTTGAACCATACAGGGTGCCAAGTATAAAAATATATAATTTCGTAAAAAAAGTATAAAAATATATAAGCTTCTTTTTGCTAATTATCTTTATATTCTGCAAAGAGTAGAACAATTCTATCTAATAAAAAACATGAAACAAAGAGTACGACAACTTCGTCTATTTAAATGCCACTTTAACCCGTTTTCATCAAATTATTCTGCGCTGGGCCTTTTTTTAACCAGTTTTCTAAGTTCTCCGCGTTTAAATTGTAAATAGCAAATAGTATACCCAGGGAAAAGGCACCTGAGGCCTTGAACATACCTCTATCCTTGACCATGAATGTTGTCTTTAAGGAGGTCTTCCAAAACCTCTGGCAAGAGTCTTCAAATTCGATTGCTATAATAATAGTTGTATGATATTATGCTACATCAAGTCTTGAATTGAAGCTTATGTGCGTGACAAGTTATCATCAGTGGTTTGTCTTAAGCTAATACTATTGCTGCCACATATTTGCTATCATTTTGCGGTGATAACCACATATGATCTTTATAATTGCCACTCATCTCTTTAACCCTCACCCAAAAGCTAGCTCATAGGGTGAGGGTTATTCCCATTTATAACCACTAATCAGACCATATCATTCTTCCATGTAGGACTTCTAACACCCCCCTTCACGCCCAGAATTAGACAACTGGAGCGTGACCCGAGTGGCCTGATAGCGGGTGGCCCAACAAATAGATCTATGATAGGCTCTGATACCATATAATAGTGTGAAACACTCAACGAGAAATGAAAGAAATCGAATCAGAGCAATGTGCTCTGTGAAGTTCATTATGATTGAAGTGAGTTTTCTAATTACATAGCATGGCCTTATATACAGGTCACTAACTAACTAGAAGGAGGACTAACTAACTGAATGTGTAAATTACAGCTCATCAAACAGAATAACAACCAAAACTAACTCTAACAGAATTGTACAGTATTACACATGTGTGATAATACTCCCTTTCAAGTTGGAAGATAAAGATCTAAAAGTCCCAACTTGGAAATCAAGGATTGAAATAAAACACGAGGCAAGGCCTTGGGGAGAGGGTCTGCAAGTTGCTGGTTAGACTTAACATGAACCAATTTCAGAAATTGAGAATTAATATACTGTCTGATGAAGTTGCAATCTATATCCACATGCTTAGTTCTTTCATTACTCAAAGGATTTGCAGCAAGTTGAATTGCTGACTTGCTGTTACAATACACCATCATTGATTTCATAGAGACTTCAAAGGTTCGAAGAAGCTGCTTAATCCACAATAATTTAGAAGTAAGGGATGCCAAAACTCGATATTCAGCCTCAGCTGAAGATCTTGCAACAGTTGGTTGCTTTTTAGATTTCCAAGAAATGAGTGCATCACCAAAAAATACACAAACCTGTGGTGGATTTGTGGGTTACTTAACAGCTACCCCAATCTGCATCAACAAAAGCTTGAACCCGAAAAGAGGAACTAGCTAGAAAGAATAAACCTTGGCCTGGTGTACCCTTGAGATACTGAAGAATAAAGTGAACAGCATGAAGATGAGGAGTTTTTGGTTGCTGCATACACTAACTCAACCGATTTACTGCATATGTGATATCTGGTCTAGAGATGGTTAAATACATTAACCTCCCTATTAATCTTATGTAGCTGGAAGCATCAGCTAACAAATCACCATCAGTTGTATTTAAAGAAATATTAGGATCCATGGGAACAAGAGCTGGTTTGGCAGTAATAAATCTAGTGTCTTGAAACAACTGGAGGGTGTATTTCCTCTGACATAGATGAATAGCTTTGCTGAATTGAGCAATTTCAAGGCCTAAAAAGTAATGCAAATCACCAATAATCTTCAGGTTGAACTTCTCAGCCAATAGGGTTTGTACCTCTGTGATCCGAACTGAATTTGGCCCGACTAAGATTATGTCATCTATATACACAATGAGAATGACTAAACTAGGAACAGATCCACTAAAAAATAAAGAGTGGTCAGCTGTGGACTGCATAAACCCGAATTGAGTTATTGTGGAACTGAATTTTTGGTACCACTGTCTAGAAGCTTGCCTTAAGCCATAAAGAGACTTATTTAGCTTACAAACCATGTTCTCCCCCTGAATAGGATAGCCTTTAGGCAATTTCATATAAACCTCTTCACTTTTTTTTTGATAGGCAAATGTTAGTTGTTAGTGAGTTATGTTAGTATCTAGGGTTTGAACTCTGGACCTCCTTCCTCCAACTCCTTCAAATGTCCTAGCTCAACCACTTGAGCTACACCTTGGGGATATAAACCTCTTCACTTAAGTCATCATTAATGAAGGCATTGTTTATATCCAATTGAAGAAAATGCCACTGTTTTTGGGCTGGCAATTGACAACAAGATTCTCACTGTTGTGAGTTTTGCAGTAGGTGAGAAGGTATCTAGGAAATCAACATCAGCTTGTTGTGTGAAACCTTGAGCCACTAGTCTTGCTTTGTATCTATCCAATGTCCCATTAGCTTTGATACCATCTTAGAATTTGGGTTTGGGCCTAACTCAACCCCAAAAGCTTGCTCATAGGGTGAGGGTTGCCCCCACTTATAACCACTAATCAGGTCATCTCATTATTCCATGTGAGACTTCTAACAATGTGCATCTGCCATTCGAATTTATTATCATTGGAATGGGTATTAGTTTTTCATTCGGCTTTATACTCTAGCATTGTTAGGAGTACGATTTTATTGTTGTTATTGGAATCATTAAGTATAATAATTTATTAAGAAATAGGTTCCTACTTGATATTTATGCTATAATAAAGGTTGCTATTTTCTGATAGGTTGTGCAATGGCTTTTACTAATTTTAATATAGAGTTTTAGCTACCATATATTAAAAAGGGTGGAAAATCACCTTTAATCTAAAGCAGTAACCTTTTCCAGAGATGGGCAATACTTGCAGCTTAAATTGCTAAATTATATGGACAATACTTCATATGAGTTTAGTATTATGAAATTATGCCACATTTGGTAAGTTTTATTTGGGCTTCGGCTTCCTGATCAGTGATAGCTAATCCTGTTGTGTAGTAGTACTGAAAGAAATACACAAGCTTTCATGTTAACTTATGCTAAATGAAATGGTTTGTTCTTATTGTTACTGGCTTATGGTTGATATATTTCCTTTAAATATATCAGATGATAGTTGACATGGATTATTGCATGCTTAACGCTGACATAAACTCTCAGAATTTTGTCAATATGTCTATTGCAGTAGATACTGCTAAGTGCTTTCTGGTAAGTAGCCAATTTATTAATTATTGTCATCCAAACGATATGGTGTTGCTTACGAGTTTTTCTTGTAAAACATAGAAAACACTCAAGTAGGCTTTAAAGTGATTTGGGTTTTGATTAGCATTTTTTGTTGTAAGATTTTTTCACATTAATAGAAGAAATAACTTCTCTAGAGGTTAAAAGTTCTATAAGAATTACTTTCCTCTTGCAGCAAGTGAAATTCAATCTAATTGACTAAGTTTTGTTGAAAGCATGTGTTTTTGGCTATTATCTAGGAGGTATTAATTAGTTGATGAAGCATTTTGCTTGAGTGGACATTTTTTACTTTTGTTTTAACTAGTAAAATACCCGTGCTAACACACGGGGCGCGCGTCATAGGTTCTGAAACGTGTAATTTTTTTTTTTGAAAGCTTTAGCATATATGTATTGATAACAACAAATAGCTATTAATAAATATTAGACTTGATCATGTACAAATCATTCTAAAGTATTGTTACACATATATATGCTTATATATATATATATAAGATCATTTGTCTTATACTACCATTTGTGAGTAATTTGTCTTATACTACCATTTGTTACAAACCAAGTTTGCTATTGTATTGTTTATTTGTTAGACAATTTACCTATTATCCATCATGTAATGGTCAAATACTGCATGGGTTACACAAATCTGCACTTTATTGAACTTGTATATTTCCAGCCGTATTTGAAGTCCCTTTTACATTGCCCAATTTTTAAGCAAGGGGATTTGGCTTTTTGTGATTCCCTTATATGTAATTGATTCAAATCAAATGTGGATCAAATCCTTTCTGCACAATAAGACAGAAGGTAGTGCCCTTGTGGGTCCATTTCTACACAATAAGACAAATACTACTTTGTATACTGAGATAAACCGCAGGACATGTGCTTTAGTTAATGGTTGCTACCATTTGGTTTGGTCTCCAACAGATTTGGTTGAGTAAGAAAGTATCTTCTCAGGACCTGTGTTAAACTCTTGTCAAGAGGTGTAATCCACTTCCTTTTAATACACATCAGCTTGAAATTGATAATTGCCTAATGCCTTGTAAAGCAACTCAGAACCATTTTACATCAACTCAGAATGTATGTGCCTGCAGAAAAAACAGAAATAACAATGCATCCTACTTTCAGATAAGATTATCATAACAAAAAATTTCTATAGTTTTATCAATAATGGGAACAGTTACAATACTAATTTTTCCTCATGGTGACTTGTTCCAAATGCATGTCATTTTAACAGTAATACATTTAACTTATTCCTATATAGCAGACCAGTAACAAAACATTTTGAAACATTAACCAATAAAGTATACAACCTTAATCAATATGCAACTTATTTCTAGTTCTTCTGCTTTTATTGACATTTGATACCTATATCAGCAAGATGGATGGCCTTACGCGAATGCTCATATATTACTGGACGATTTATGCTGCAGATTTGACAAAGTCAGAATGTGATGCAATTCCTCTGTGATATCTCGATGACAGTAAGAAGTGGGTGATGCAAGAATGATATCACACATTAGCTTATGTCTCGTGTGTCTTTCCAGAAGGGGATTGTCAAGTTGTTTTTTTTGACTTTCGAGTCCTGTTATCTTGTGGCCAATCTATGGATTAGCTACTAATTAGTGCATGATTGACTGATATCAAACAGGAAATGTAAGTTTCATGTTGAATGATATCAAAGAAAAAATTGAAGGACAGGAAGAATAATAAACAGAAAGTCAATCACTAAGACTGGAAATCATTCCTCCATGGAAATGCAAGCATTTGGCTAGAGAAATTAAATTATGCATGCGCCAAAAAAATGAAATAATTAAATTACCCCGGAAAAGGGAAAGGATGAGCACTATATGATAAGATAACTAAATTGAAGAGGACCTACAAATACATAAAAAAAAATTAGTTGTTTCCAAGCAAGTAAATAATGGAAGAGGAAAAATGTGCACAAACTTGGATATTTGCAATATGCAAACAATGGCAGTATCCGCTATCTGGAACTTGCTTTGAAAAAAGGAACCTCAAGCTTGTTCTGTCAAGCATATAGCATGTTCAAACATGCTCAGTAGCAATGTTGCTAAACTTGCTTGAGGAGTTGAAAGGTTGCTAAGCTTCCCTTCCCTTTGATAAAACATTTTTAGACACACTTTCTCAATTTTAGACACATTCTTAGTATGTCAAAGGCACTTAAACAGTGAGGGAGTACTTAGAACACCTCTCTAACTATAATCATGTTGTGTAAGAAAAGAAACATTAACAATCAAGCTTCTAGAATATTTGAGCAAAAACTCTAATTTTAGGATTTTGTAGTTCAGGTCTGCAAAACTACAATAGGTTAACATAAATGTAAGATGGGGAATAAAAATCCAACCAATAGCACAAAACAATATCTTTTAACATGATTCCTACTCTTTTAAGGATGAGCAGGTTAACATAATGCATGTCAATATACCTATAAAATGTAAGATGGGAATAAAAAGCTAACCAATAGCACAAAACAACATCTTTTAATCAATATCTTACAGGAAAAAAATTGTTACTTGATATATGTAGTATGATCTCTCTCCTAGAATAAATCTGAGCTAGGATTGTGGTCACGACAATGCTCAACCTCTGAGCTACTATTGCTCCAATTACTATTGTTGTAGAGAAAAACATGATCAAATAAATAAGTGACTGAGTGGGTAAGCATAGGTAATTTATAAAACCCAAAAAGAGCTTAATGTCAGCACAAAGATAGAAGCAGTAAACATCAAACAGAAAACTCAGATGTAGTAAGCTATGTTTAAACAATTCAAATTGAGTCAAAACTCAAAAGTACACTATACACATTAAAAAAAATAGTTGAATACAAACCAAAAACAAAACTATCAGATAAGACAAAAAATTTACCTTGGTTATGATTGATTCAGAAACTACCTATCAGAACCAAAATTAAAAACAAGTGACCACTCTCAAACAATGGATCTAAAAGAAATGGTAGTTTTATTAGAACCAATTGGAAGGGGTCTTGACTATAACTGTGCCATTCAGAGCTTCTTCAAGAACATTGGCTGAAATGGTAGTCTTGATAGGGACATTCAGCTTGCTATAATCAAATGGAATGGAATAAGAAACAATGTAGAGCTAAATCCATGCTAGTTCAAAGCAATGAGAAAACATTACATACCAGCTTGTTCAAAATCTTTTTTTTTTGCAAGGCTACTCATAAATTTAAAGAACCACCACAATATATTTGCCACCAATCCTGAAAAATTGAGGTGCTACTCAGGATTTAAACAAAATGCATAAAAGATCAAGTGCTGCAAATGCTAGAAAGGAGCTCACCTCAATAAAGGGAAGCTGTGGGGAAAAAAACAGTGGGAAACAGTGAAATCCAAATGAGCAAAGGGTGAAATTATAAAGAAAATCATAACCTATAAAAGATATAACCTAAAGAAAAATAGGCTAATGATTATGATTGTTGCATACTATTAGCTTAATTTTACCATGAGTATTTGACCAGAAGATTGTTTCTCTGTCAGACAAAATTCCATTCCCCTGAAATGAAAATAGAAGAGGAAACCCATTAAAAAGGTAGCATTTTAGAGTGGCAATAAAAAAAAACCCTACATCAGTAAAATATAGCAAGTGAGCAATGAATCAAAAACTTGGTCAGTAGTTGAAGGCAATTCTTCCCCAAAAGCAAAATGTTCCATTTCTTGTCTACATCAGTAAAATATAGCAAGTTATTACTTTGGTTAATTTACTTAATCTTTACTTTAAAGGTTAGATAAAGTTAAATACAACTCCTACCTAGCTATACAGATGTATAGATACTGCACTATGCTTTTGCATACAATCTCCAGGTGACCTATGCTTTCTCCAACACATCTAGCAATCTCTTCAGCAAATAAAGGTTCGGTACCAAATTTAGTCCTTGCTCCAATGTTCTTCCCGCCATTTGGAATGTCTTTAATTGAAATGCAACCTTAAAAATGGGAATGCAACCTTAAAAATGTGCGAGATCTAAAAATTAAAATGGGAATGCAACACAGCAAATGGGAGAAAAAAATGAGAACTTTAAAGTTCTGCTCACCTCTAAAATTAATTCCCTATCTTACATCACCTCCTTCCACCTTAACACGCCTCTTGTCTGAATTTTGTTTGTCAGTAAGAGCTGCAAAAACAGATATAAGTAATTCACTAACACTATTAATTTGCTTGGAATACAGTATAGAGAACAGAATAACAGAAAGTACCAGAGAACAGTAAGGGCCATGGCAGTAGTGGTTTTTCCATCGAGAGTCTTCCCAAATTCAAGCAAAGTAGCTCTATGCTTCTCTGAAATTTTGCTGTCTGGGTATTCTATTTCCACTTCATGGTGCAAAAGCACCATATCCTGCTTACAAATCAGACAAAAAGTTGATGCTTTGACTGGACATTAAATGTATGCTTTAATAAATTTGATTGATTTTGGTATGAAAAAGCTATAAAGCTATAATAGATATCATCCTAAAAGATTCAAAGAAGCCCATACCCATGAACCAAATCAAATCAGATGATATGCTCCTAAAATAGTAATGTCCAATGAAGTCATTAGTCAACAAATCAAAAAAAAAAAACCAAATCAGTAACAGCAGTGAAAACAAAATCAGTAACAGCAGTGAAAACAAAATCAGTAACAATACTCAGTGCCTGATTCAAGGACTTGCTTCCCACTCTTCTCATAAAATCATTTGCTATTCAACTTGTTTTTCTAAACAAAAGAGGAATAAAAACATCATAACAACATTCTAGTAGTAGAAACCATTCCGATAACAAAATTAAATCACTAAAATAGACATGCATACCTCATTTAGAATAACATAACACGACGTCACACCGCCATCACAAACAGTTTTACCATTTGTTTTAGCTTGGGTTTAACAGTTTTGCTCCTTTGAATTGAGTTGTTCACCATAAGAATCCCAAGAAACGTCCAATCTGCAAGCCATGCATTGCATCTAAAAGAGCCTCGAGTTCTTTGGAAGGAAAATAAAGATTCTCTGAGCCAAGAGCTAGAATACAATTTTGCAATAAGAAGGAAAACCACAAGCCTACATTTATTGAGCTTCCAAAGAACCTCAAGTAAAAGAACTGAAAGTGAAAAATAACAAAAACTGAACAATATAAATGTAATTAAGGTATAACTGAAAATAAAACGGAACCTTAGAAAAGAGCTTGCAAAGAGAATAAAAACCACAATGAGCACCCAATCAGAACTTAAAGGATTTTTGAAATGCAAACATTAGATCGATAAAATCCTCCCAACACCACTGTAGCCATTGCCGTGTGTGCCTCCACAACCGTATTTCTGCTCCCTGCCAACAAAAATTGCAGAAGCAAAATGAGGACAACCTAAATAACATCAAAACCTTGCATTACTTTCCCTTTTATGCAAAAATCGTGAGCCAAAGTAGAAGAAGAAAGAAAAAAAGAAAGAAGGAGTAGAGTCTGGTTCACTCACCTGAGCCAGAAAACGGAGAACCAATGTGTTGAAGAAGAAATCGCAAGCTGAAGAAGAGAAGGGAGATCTGGTTGGGGGTTTTTCTGCGGACATTGAAGAGACTCCAGTGATCAGTTTAGATTTCCAAAACAGAACCCACGGTGGCCGAAATCTTGGCCGGAAGTCGCATCTAGGTTTTCGTTTTGGTCCTTATTTTGTTCGATTCTCATGAGGCCTTTGTTGTGAAGGTTGTGTTCATCATCAGTTGGCCGAAATTGCGCCTGAAGGGAGCGACCAGCGAACTCAGATTTTCAAGAAGGAAGAAGATGGAAGGAGGAGGAGGAAAAGATCGAGAGAGAGAAGAATGAGAGGGAAGAAGATGAGGAACAGATCGACAGAGATGTGTGTATGTGTTAGGGTTAGATCAGTGTGTGTGTGTGTGTGTTACAGATCGAGAGAGAAGACATGGAGATGAGGAAGAAGATGTAAATCAGAGACACCATCGAGAGAGGGAAAAAGTATTAGGTTTTCAAATGTTTGAGTGACTTGAATTTACCTTATTATCCTTAGTTTGTAGATGTGTCAAGCATAGGGTAGTCTAACTTGGTAATTTTACCTGTCATGTCAAAGCTTATATTTATAATAGATAGATAGATAGATAATAGATAAATGGAAAATTATTGTCGTTGGTGAGCCATTTCACTTGAGTGGACAATTCTTCAAGATAAATGCCCTTTTTCTTTTTAATTTTTATGTTTTGTTATATTGTTGTGGATAGATTGATTTTGGGTTGCCTAATTGAGTCGATAATTTTTGCGTTTTTTTAATAGTAAATGATACCAAACTGGAACAAAAATGCTTAAGATGCAACTCCACAGGATTGGAAGGGAACAACAAATGCAATACACCTTTTTAGTATTTGTCATCGATCAATGGACTGTGTAATTGCTCAATCATTTTGATAGAACATTCAAACTTTATGTTACAAGAAATTGAGGACATTACAACTAAAATAAACATATTGGGAGCATACAAAAAAAAAAACACCGTGACTCATATGATAGCGCAAATATATGATTAGTTTATGCGATTAGTTTGTACATAAACTTTTTGATATAGATCAAATACGAGTATGTATCCACCCTGAGTCTCAAATACTTGGAGGGTTGAGAGTCGAGACTAAAAACCACATATAACGTTTCTAAATCCTCCTATCTCTTGCAGTAAAACTGCCACCCCATCATGTATTAGTTAAAAAACCATTGTTGCATCGTTGCATCGCGAGAGAGGATTCGGATCCCACATAAGACATATATTTAAGATTTTATATCAAATTAATATTGATTTTTCTTGGTTAAACAAATTTCTTATTCTTTATTTCTTTCATAACTATTTCAATTTTTAATTAAACATCAAATATAATAAAATATTATAAAAATAATTAAATATTAAATATATTTCATACCTAATATTGTCATATTTATTTTTTTCTAAAGCTGTTAATAAATTTTTATCAATAAAATTTAAATTTTTAAAATATTTTTTAGTTCCTATCTAAAAATATTTTTTTAATTTAATTATTTTATACTTTATAAAAAGAAAAATTACCGTACATCGAACGGATTTAAATGGGAATAATGCCTTCTACTATTAAATTATCAAAAAAAAAAAAAAAAAAAGAATAATACCTTCTTTCCATTCCATTACCTGCTAATATAACGCAGCGCAAAGCGAAGCATTGAAGCGCTAGTTCCCAGCCGAAAGAACGACAGGGAAGCATTGAAACGCTAGGGTTCCGAACCGAAAGTGCGATCAAGACAATCAATCGGTGTTTGCGATGGCGATGGCTGCTGCTCTGCGACGCGAAGGGAAGCGTTTGGCGCCTCTCATCTCTCCCCAACCGATCAGCAACAACATTCTTCGATCCCCTCTCATCTCTCCGTCAGTTCTCATTTCTCAAATCTCAAATCCACCTTTTTCATTACCTTTTTCACTATACCAATTAATTTCACTTGATTCACAGAGAACAAGCCCCCCTTGGAGGAGTGCGCTCTATTTCCACTCAAATAGGTACGATCATTTCTCCTTTCTCTTTTTTCCCCTTTCTATTTGCTAGTTTTTTATTTTTTTATTTTAATTTTTTGATCGTTCCTTTAGATTTATGACTGGGTAGCTGGTAGGTGTGGAATAAATAAATGTTGATTGTATATGGATCTATGTAATGGTGCAGTGAGAAACCGAATGAAGAGTGTGAAGAATATCCAGAAAATCACTAAGGCAATGAAAATGGTTGCTGCCTCGAAACTACGAGCTGTTCAAACCAGGGCTGAAAATTCACGTGGCCTGTGGCAGCCATTCACGGCTCTTCTGGGTGATGCTTCAAGTATGTTGTTTTATACTTGATTCTTGTTGATTGTTACTATTAGTTTTTATTTTTTATGCTCGTTCCTGATATTGTGCTCGCTCTGCTAATGCCATTGATATTTGTATTTACGGAGAAGAAGGCCACATTGGTGGTGCAACAGCTTTCAGTTTTAATTTAAAACTTTTAATGAAGGTTTTAAATTGCTGACGAAATGTAGTAGTGGAGGTTGCAGCGTGGACCTTTATTTAAAACCTTGGTTTTAATTACAAAATATCACATTGTCTTTATTTTTTGTATTCAAAGTTTTTTTCACCCTTTCCATTACAAAACTTTGAAATCAGGAAATAAAGTAAAAACAATGTGATATTTCTGTGATTGAGACTGAAAACAGAAAATGAAAATGAAAACCAAATGGACCCTTGGATTTTAGGAATAGGAATTATCCACGTCGTGTATGAGTATGCAATCATATGTGAATGTTGTGTTTCTGTTTCCCTGACATTGGTCATTCCGGTTTTTTTTTTTTTTTTCTTTTGCCTAGGTGTTAATGTCAAGAAGAATGTTGTTGTTACCATTTCTTCAGACAAAGGTCTTTGTGGTGGAATCAACTCCACATCCGTCAAGATAAGCAGGGCGTTGCACAAGTTAAATTCTGGTAATTTTTGCACCTTTTTTTTTTTTGGTGTATTGTGATGGCTACAAATAGTGTTTTGAATTGATGTCGACATTTGCAATTGCATTAGTTGCATTTGCCCACATTTTTCTGCAATTCCAAGGATCACAATGTAACTGTATCCGCTACACAATTTAGAACCTTTGCAATGTTGAATACTATTTTGGTTAGTCTAAATTGTTTTTAAGATATTAAAAATGATTCTAAATCTGTAATGTTGAAAAAAATTATGAGTTAAAATCTCAGAATGATAATGTTTCCGTACCTATTTGCTACTATAGGACCTGAAAAAGAGACAAAGTACGTCATCTTGGGAGAGAAGGCTAAGGCTCAATTGATTCGTGACTCAAAGAAAGACATTACACTCAGCTTGACTGAACTGCAAAAAAATCCTCTGAATTATACTCAGGTAAGTATATTGAGTCTTTCTGGCTTTTGCGAGGTCCACCCTAGGGTTGATGGTTTTGCACAATTACATTTGTGCCTTTACATTTTTTCCCAAGGGCCTACTTTTGTTCTTATCTACACTGAAGCCTGGACATTAATTTTTCTTGATTCCATTTCATAAGTAATTACAGTTGAAGAGCCAAGACTATGAGGAGTTTGATATTTTTTAGCGGCAATACTTTTAAGGGAAAGAAATTTTGCAAATGAAAATAAAAGGTTGAGATAGACGACAGTGACAGAATATCGCGTAGATGTAAATTTTGTGCGCTTTTGAATCTTGAAATCTTATGCTTTACATAGTATCAAGTTTTCAGGTTGTAAGTAAGATCGAATTTATGACCTTGCTCTAAATGGTTTTACGGGAAAACTGTTTTCTGATTGAACCCGATGTGGTGGTTGCTCAATGCAGGCAACCCTACCCAGTGAAATAAGACTTGCTTGTTGTTGAATATTGACACTTAGCACATTTGGTTCAGCTATTTTTGAGGAAATAACATTCTTTTCAAAAGTTATCTCGAGAAGCTGCCAAAGAAAGCATTATTGGGCCAAAATAAGCTTTTTAAACACTCAATGTGGATTTTGACTATCGCAAATTAAAATTGTCTCCGACATAGATACATTTTAAATATTATTGTTTTACACAGTCTTACACTGAGTATTTGCCCATTATTTCATTCTAATTGTTGTATTTTCAGGTGTCTGTCTTGGCAGATGACATTTTGAAGAACGTGGAGTATGATGCACTGAGGATTGTTTTCAACAAATTTCAATCGGTTGTACAATTTCTACCAACGGTGTCAACTGTACTATCCCCTGTGGTACTTTCATTTATTAAACAATGTTTTATATTGCCTATTGTATCCAAATTTTGTCCAGACTCAGAGTCCCCTAACATGAAATCTTGACAAGATTATACGTTTGCTGTTGCTTTATAAGAAGAAATGCATGGAAACTTATTTATTTTGCAATATCAGGCATTGATGTTATGCCTTTTGCTTGTTTCAATGCTGTGAAGTAATACATCTTACATGTAGGTTGTTGAGAGGGAGGCTGAATCTGGAGGATTGCTTGGTGAACTGGATTCCTATGAGATTGAAGGGGGTGAAACAAAATCAGAAATTCTTCAAAATCTGTCTGAGTTCCAGTTTTCTTGTGTGAGTACAGTTTTCATAACTTCCTGACAAACTGTTGTGGACTGCTTTTTTCCCCCATTGCACAAATTCTAATAATCTAATTGCCTCATGTAGGCCTTCAGAATCAAATTCAAAATATGACGATGCAAGAAAAATTGCTTTTGAAATTTTTGCTTTTGGAACATTCTGGTAGAACAGGGACCAAGAAACCCAGAAAGTAGAATGCTAGAACTGTGATGAAAGCTAGGATAGGGATAAAAAGGAGAGAACAGATTCCATATACTGTAATTGCTAAACAATGAAGCAATGCTCCTTACAGAAAAAAGTATTGACTATGAACAAAGTTAAGTAAACTGCTCTCCACAAGTAAAAACAATCCTCACCAGGGCAAAGCCGTACCGTCACTAACCCAATTTTCTCATATGCTCGTAACTGAGACTACGTGGGCTGGACCTAGACACAACTTTCATCTAGTTAGTGAGCTTAAACCCTTTCAAACTGAGAGCCCGACATTATTCCCTCTGCACCAACCTGATAAACCCGACCTGCCATGTGTTCCCCCTTTCACCTGCGTGAAATTACGACTTCCTGACTTTGACACTGTTTTGCCATGTATACCTCCTCAATATCCCTGGCTAACTCCATAGCTCAGCTACATCTTTGGGTTTGTGAATTTGCACACTCTCCGTTGAATGATTTTATCAAGGCCGTTCATAAAGTACCCCAAAACCTGTGCCTCTGGCAGCTCCGGCACCAGGGCAACAGCGTCCTTAAACGCATGAACAATTCTTCTACGGTACCCGGCCAATAACTCACAGCTTCTCCCTCCATATACACACAAAGGCTGAGTTGGATTTTGAGCTCAGGCCTAGTGTTCTGTAACTCCAAATATTTTTCTGCTCTGGCAGCATCAAAGTTTGGAAGTTCAACCTGTTGAAGTGCTTGACAGAGCTCATCTCCCCAAGTCCCATCTCCATTCGAGTTTCTGCATTGCTCCTCCTGAGATGAAGTGATTCAGCTCTTGGGCTAAAACTTTAATCATTGACTTCAGTTGTTCAAATCCATCAGCCATTTCCTCCATCCACTCCATAATCTCAACCCCGTAAAAGCTTATCAATAGCCATACCAACCATCTTGAATTTCCCATCAGTTTCTGATATCCCTGCGATCATTTTCTCCCATGATTCAACTCCTTCACTAAACCCCGTCATTTCGATGTTTCATGGCAATGGATACAAATTGTTACTTAACAGCAACTGAAACACATCACTGGTATTGATTATTACTAAAACAGCTCTGCCACAGCAGGGTAGTGAGAATACAACTCCAAGACCGACGATTAGAGTGACCTCTCAATTTCCTAATGGTAAAACTCGACAAAGTAACACCCTTCCAGCTCTTCACCTCAACTGCCTTCTTAAAAACCCCCTTTCCTAAGACTACCCCCTCCCCCCAAAATCTGGTTCACCCCTTTTCTGCCTCTTCTGATGCACCCTCAACTCCTTAGTCTTATTTGGACCTGCCATAACATCAGAAGGCCCATCTTGTCTTGGCCCAACCTCTGTTTCTAATTCTTTTGTGCTAACAGGATTCTTGCACTACATTAACGTGGAATTTTGTGCTTATTGAGGCTTATTACTGGTGATACTTGTATTCTTTCTATTTCTTTTAATGCTTTTTGATTTGGAATTGTTGTGCTGGAGCATGTGTTTAAACTGAGCTCTTTGACCATTTGATAGTAATGTGTCTTTCAAATTATACTTGTACTCTTTCTATTTCTTTGTAATCCTTTTTGATTTGGAATTGTTCTGTTGGGGCCTCTGTTTAAACTGAGATCTTTGACCGTTTGAAAGAGTTGTTTCTCTTTTTCAAATTGTACTTATTTTTCTTTATATGCACGCTATTTTGGTATAGGTTATGTTCAATGCTGTGTTGGAGAATGCCTGCAGTGAGCAAGGAGCAAGGATGTCTGCCATGGACAGCTCTAGCAGGAATGCTGGGGAGATGCTTGATCGTCTCACCCTCACTTATAATAGGTTTCTTTTTCTTTCACTTCTTGTAAATGCATATATTACACGCATTCAACAATAAGGTCTTCACTGAGACGTATTTTATGGTTTTGGACTATCCTATATAATTGCATCATTATATCAAATGAAGCTATGGTATCGTTGACTAGTCTCTTTGTTCGTTTTGTGACAGAACTCGTCAAGCATCAATCACCACTGAATTGATTGAGATTATCTCTGGAGCATCAGCACTGAATGGTTAATTGCAAGATAGCAATCTGTATTATATTCAACAATAACGATATTACGATAATATCGGTGGGCTTCTTTTCAAATTGTTGGTTCATTTTTATTTTTTTTTAGTCTTCGACTTCCATAATAATCGTTTCAAGGTGAAACCCGATTTGGGGATATCTTGGTTGACCAGATATTCCTGGAATTGTTTTTGATGTTGAGGTGGAGTATGACTTTTTAACCCAAAAAATGATTTGTCATAATATTTTTATTTCCAGTAACGATTTGCCTTTGTTTCTCGTACTGGTGTTTACTTGGATAATATAACTATTAAGCAGTGAACCCTATAAAAACTATGAAGCGGTGCGCTACACTTGTTGATCTATCTCAAATTGAATCTAGTCCATTCGTCGTTTCTGCTATCTGGTCATACAACTATTTTGTGGCGATTGAGATGTGCGAGCCAAACATGCACATGAACGTTAGGGTGGTGGCTTTTACGGTGTATTATTTGAGAAATGTTTCATCGGTGTATCCCTGAATCCCTTGCCCATCATTCTCAGTGCAGAAACTAGCACATCACACGGTGAATTTGAGGATGACATCCTTTCCAATCTCTCTCTCCTTGTGGCGAAATTAGACTTAATTCCCTTAGGGAGTCAAATTGTTAAAGAATATATTAATATTTAATCAAGATTTTTGAATTTTACTTGAGTCTTATTTTGTAGTGAATTTTATACATAGATCTAAAATAGGCATGTAAAAAGATAAAAAAATACTAGTATGGGATTCAATTCCAAATTTTAAAACTTTTGAAAAAACCAGCATTATCGCTACATCAGTTCCAACAAGTGAAAAATGTGACTATATATATATATATATATATATATGTACACACACTTAATCTTCGGTTTATTTTTAATTTTTGGGTAGCCATCAGGACAATGAGAAGAGCCACCACAGCTCTCTCGCCCTCCCCCCAAGTAACTTATGCGGTTAATTAATCATCAAATCATATTTAGTTGAATTCTTAATAAATAAATAAAACTACAACTGTATTTTCTCTTTCTTTGAATAAGTGATCTAATCTGTATTTAGATTCGCGATCTTGCAGTACCAGGATTCAAGTTTTTACAAACAAACGAGAGTCTTCAAGATGTCATAGTCAATGCTAGACTTAAACTGTTATAATATAATTGTACTTATCTATTGTTTTGCGTAAACGCTGGTACAAAGATTTAATTTAAATGCAATTGCTTTACTTGATTTATTTTTTTTGAGACATTAAGGTTGATGCACTCAGTTCGAGATAATAAATTTAATGTTTTAAAGTCAAGAATTCAAGAATTATTAAAAATTGAAAACATTGTGAAGAAATCGTAGCTTAAATAACATTAATATTTTTAAAGATCACTTTCTTAATAACCTATAGCCTCTGTTTTGTATTCCCTCCGTCGCTTAATATAAGACTATTTTGGTAAAAAAAATTGTCTCTTAATATAAGACCATTTTCAAAAACCAAGGTGCATTAATTATTTTTATTTTGTAAAATTACCTCTATATCAATGTGCATTAATTCTATCTCTCTCTTTCTCTCTTAATAGTCTTGGAAGATGAGAATGATAATTTGAAAAAAATAACACACATTTTGTACAAATTTAATGCTAATAACTAACAAAATCCACTTTTTAAGGAGCGTGAAATGTTCAAAGAGGGTCCTATATTAAGAGACAGGGGAAGTATTTATTATTCACTTTTTATTTGTATACTGAATAACTGATCAAATCATCCATGTAAAAGTAGGATGCAAATTTTAGTATACAAAAACCATTTTCTTTTTTTTTTCCTAAATTTTGACAGGGAAAAAGAATGATTTTTGTATACTAAAAAATTTGCATTTTACATTTACACGGAGGATTTGATACAAAAATCATTTTCGTGATTTTAAAAGTTTCAAAAGTTATATTGTACAACTAAATGCGGGTTCAAAATCAATAAACAAATCAAGTTTGCAACTTATATTCTTATTTAATATCGAATAGTGAGAGATTTTTTTGTCTTATATAGTATCGAATAGTGAGAGATTTAGTGAGAGTTAACCCCTCGCTAAATCAGTTAGTTACTAGTTAAAAAAATTTGGTTTAACGAAAAAAATATCATAACCCGTACTTATTTGATAATTAGAGGAGTGCTATCAACACCCTCATTTTTTATCACTCTCTTTCTTATTGGTTGAAATTTAAATGGGTCTTACTAAACTATGTGGGTCTCACACAAATTTAGTAGGACCTATATAAATTTCAACTAATAGGAGAGAGTGTTTTGAAAAGAGAGTGTGTCTCTAGCGTTTTTCTTGATAACTATTTTCTTGATAAAACTTCATTTCCAGAGCCTTCCAATCCAATAATATTCTGTGGCTGGACTGCCTCAATTCTGAAGGTGGAGGAGGGTGAGGCTTTGGGTGTTCTTGAGGCTCTCAAAGGTATAGGTGATCTCCAATTGGATAATGTGATTTTTGAAATGGATTGCAAAGTGGTTGTGGATAGTATCAAGCCTATGGGTGAAGATGTTTTTGAGTTTGGTGTTTTAATCTTTTATGTTATAAAAATTATAATAACGTGACCCTTTTTTCATAATGGCCCTTTATTTTGCAAAAAAAAAAAAAATTACATTAGTATAATTTTTGTTATATAAAGGAGCACTTCAAGAAAAAAAATAAGAGAGACTATATTAGTATAATTTTTAAAGATAAGAGACTAAGTCAAAATTTTTAATACATGATGATAAGGTCGAAACTTAAAATAAAGACAAAGAGAAAAGTATAATTTAACCTGTGTTATATTATCGATTCGTATAAGAGGTAGCCATAAAAGAATTATTTTAATTTTTGTACTTAAATATTATATGTTGACAAAAAGATACATACTTGAAAATGAATATATATATATATATATATATATATATATATATATATATATATATAAAGCTAAGTGATATACTATTACTAAAAGTCTGCATCAAAACTCAACGATACTCCCCAAGGTGTGCATCTTTTAAATGACTGATTTCTGATTTCTCACATTACATATATAAAGTAAAACAATTTGAATACAAAATAGTCTTCATTCGGGATTACTTCTTCATGACATCCACGTATAAATAAAATGCACCAAGATTTAAAAGTTCAACAAGTAAGACCTTTTTGCTGACATGAAAACCACTCGGTATTGTTCTCAGAAGTCTTCCGGGAATTAAGCAAGTTAGCAAAACGTTAAATACCGGTTGATTGTTATACCCAAAAAAAAGAATATTGGTACATTGTCTCGATCCCAAAAATAATAATTTCTTTGATGCATTTGTTGCGATAAAGCTAGCTCTAATGGCAGCTTTTATTTTATGTTTTCTCTTTTTCCTTGGTTAGACCGGCAGTTAATGACACTTAAAACTACTGTTTATTTAGTTTTACTAATGATGACAAATAGAATAATTATTAGTCAATAGTCATTATAGATGCTCAGAATTATTAGATGAATAAAAAAAATGCAATAATACTAGATTATTTATAAAAAGCAATTTTGTTAACAAGGGATGCATGTATAAAATTCCCATAAAAATAGATTTTTTTCATATGTAATCATTTTCTATCAATGTTTTAAAACCGGACAAGTTATCTGGTGAAGACACTGAGTCACGGTTCATTGGTTCAGCTGTAGTTGATTTGTGATCGAATCGGTGATAATTAAATATATTTTTAATATTATATAATATATCAATTAATAATTTAACATAAAATATAAATAAATTAAATTTCAAATGAACATAAAATGATCATATTAGCTTATAAAAAATGAGCATATTATATGTTCTACATAATAATAATAATAATAATAATAATAATAATAATAATAATAGAAACCTATGTATAGAGATATTTTTAATTTATCATTGGACTTTATTTGATTAAAATAATACTTGTTTTGATTTAAAGCACACAAAATATTTAAAAACAAATTCAAAAATGAAAAATAACTAGTTTAAACCGGTTCTTACCACCTGTTATGGACTGATTTTCACCGGTTTTGGACTAATTTGATCAATTAATGACTGATTCTCATCAGTTTTGAGGTTTACCGATTTTTTGGGTTAATTGGACAGGACATCTGACCGGTTCCCGATTTTGGTCGGTTCAATTTTCAAAATAGTATTTTCTATATATCTATCTTCTTTGTCCTTATTCTAATATGATTTTTTGATAGAATAAAGTATGAATAAATATGTTGCAAGTTCCTGCAAATATAGTAGTTTTTGAATTTAGTCCCTAAAAATTTTTATTTCGTCAATGTAAATTCTAGAGTCACATATTTTCGACTCTGACATTGGTCTTTGTTATCCAACGGTGCTTTGCCACGTCAGATTATTGAGCCTACATAGCACATGAGTAGGATTATGACATGGGTTACATCAAGCCTTCTTCTCCCCTTCCCCTCTCCACCCATCCCCTATTGCCATCGTCGCCCCACCCCACCCCCTCCCTCTCATCATAAACCCATATCTTGTGATGTTCCTGTTTGAAGCTCGAATTCTCGGACTTTTAATTATATTTTTGAATTCAATTATTATTCATCCACCAAATTTACCTTTTTTTACAACAAAAATCATAAATCGTTTCGGGTTTCAAGGGGTGCTACATTGCTGTAACCGCCACGACCTATATCCCAAATCCGTGCACCACTCAAATGGCCCCAAGCCACCACTCGAAACCACCTGGTAGCCTCATACCCTAGCACCCAAACCACAAGTCTAACCCCATATTTCATCAACTTGTTGTGCCTTTAACCAATTCCAGTGAACCCCAGTTGTGTGAATCCATTCGAACAAACATGGTCACACACAAAGTTTCCTTCTTAGAACCAGAAGAAGAAAAGAAGAAGAAAAAATAAAGAAACAAATGAAAGTCGTAGGGACCATAAGCTTCCTCCTCCACAACCTCGCTACGAACATCTGGGGAAAAAAATCGTGGCAACAGGAAACCATAACGTAAGCAGAAAAAAGAGATAAGAGAGAAGAGGAAAGACAAGAGAGAAGAAGAAAGAGAGGAGAAATATGTTTCTCGCTCCTTATAGGCCGTCGTGTGGCCTTTGGGAGCCATCGTTGCATCACACTCCTTAGGCCATCTCCAATGGATACCCATAAAGTGGGTACTTAGGGGCCCCACACATCCACATAACTCATTTTTATTTTTTTAATTTGGGTACCTAATAGATACCAAATCCTTCCAACCCAGACCTCTAAAAAATTACTAAATATAGGTCCTACCAATAACTTCACATAATCATATATCAACAAAATTTGACATGCGGGGCCCACAGAAGAGGAGAGAGAAGAGTACCTATAGAAGTACTCAATCCTAATAGATGCCTCAAATTTTTTTCACAATGGGATTACACTGTCAAAATAAGCCCAACTCGACGGGCTGGCCCAGCCCGCCCGATAAAAAAGGTGGGCTGGGCCATTAAAACCTTAGCCCAAAAAATTCTAGCCCAGCCCAACTCGACCCGAAAATTTATTGGCCCATCATGGGTCTGAGTGATAAATTTGGGCCACCTGTTGGTCTAATTACTTTTAAATTTTTTCCTGATTACATTTTTTAATTTTGTTACGTGAACCGAAGATTGTGAACAGACTGGCCTATTATGTGTGAAATTATTTATCCATGGATTCTATATAGCTGTTAAACTGTATTAACATATCAATGTTATTTTTTTTCATCAATATTTTGAATTTTTAATAAAAATCACAAAGATACGCAAAAACGATCTGTACAAAATGTCTTGGCTCTAAATTCTTTTGATTCAATAGAGGTGGCACATTTCTTTTGACAAGAACAGAGGCTGCACATTTCATTCACGTATGGAATTGGAAGCTATGGTTTAACATTTCTCTGCGAGAGCACGAGAGGCGAGATCGGCCGTTTTATAGAGCACAATTAAATATAAATGTTCAAAATTAATTCTATTGAGCACAAGTTTCCAATTTCATTTAAATTTAGAAATGATAAGTAGTAAAATAGGGATCCGAATTAATTTTTGGCTAACTCACCAAATTTCAAAATTGTCTTTGGCGAATAATTTGGCTGAATAAGCCAAATTTAATTGATAGCTATAGGATTACCTATTATTTATCATTCTAAAAAAATACCCAAGACTCAGGTACCCAATAGACACTCCCATTGGAGATGCCCTTGTCCCCCTCCGATGTGTTGCACACGACCTTCTTTTCATGTCGTTGTCGCACACGACTTTCCATGCCGTTGTGGGTAGCACTAGCCACTGACAACGACTTCTTCCTCTTGCGGTTAGCAGTCGCTACTAGGATAGCTCCGTTTACCCCTCCTACCAAAATTGATGAAACGAAACCCTAATCAATCATATATGTAACATGCCATGTCATGATCATCCAATCACTGCACACACGTATTCATTAAAGTGACGTGGCATGCGTGGGTTGGAATTTTATTAGCTACCTCATCCTCAAACCAGCGAATACTGATGACAAGACCAAAATTGGACACTTTGAAAATATTTGGGACTCAAATGCTAAAAAAATAAAATAAAATTGTAGGAACTAAAACTAGAAGAAACCATATTACATGGACTTGATACATATTTATTTAAAAAATAAAGTTAAAACTCATAATCTTCTTAATATTTGATTGGATGTCAAATTCATGATAATTTTCTTAGTACTCTATGAATGCTCTCATCGATTGTGACATATAATAATAATAATAATAATAATAATAATAATAATAATAATAAGGCTTAAATATAGAATTAGTCCCCTAAAAATTCGTAAAGTTTGCTTTTAGTCCCAAAAAAATTGAAGGTTTTTAGTATCCCAAATTTAAAAATATTTTTCCGTTGGTCTCTGTTGCTGACGCCGTTTCGTGGCGCTTATGTAGCGGGGACTAAAAACGAATTTTTAAAATTTTTGAGGGACTAAAATCATAACGGCGTCAGCGACAGGGACCGATGGAAAAATATTTTCAAATTTGGGGGACTAAAAATTTTCAATTTTTTTTTGTGGGACTAAAAACAAACTTTACGAATTTTTAGGAGATCAATTTTATATTTAAGCCTAATAATAATATACACATTAAGATAACCTTTTTTTACAAGCACGATTAGTTAACCTGACGATTTCCCAAGCAATAAATTATGAGGAAATGAATAATTTGTTTTTATCGAATGGTTTAAACAAACAAAAAATGCTCCCCTAAATTCTTTATTCTGAGTTTAGTTTGCCCAAGAAGCTTGACATGGACATAATCTTTTTTTTGGCAAATATTAAAGAGTGCCTTAGGACATTGTTTAAGAAAAACAATTATAAGCAAACAATATGCTTAAGTTTGGTGGACTCAAATATAAGCAAACATCAACTAATCTACCTATATATTTTTTATTATTCTAAAAATATCCTTAATTTAATTCATTAATATTGTGAGGAGATGACCATTATGATTAAGGATAGTTTAATAAATGTATTTCTTTTTTTTACATGGAATCATAAAAATTAAATGCACTTAGATAACATTCATAATAAGTGTGAAAGTAAGTATTTTTGCGTATAATTGAGTCTGGAGGGAGTAAGTTTTTATGGGAAGTTGTGGATTTAATATATTGGAAAAAAATTACTCCCTCCATTTCTTTTTACTTGTTGTTTAAGGTTAATTTACAATAACTAAAGAAACTAATAAATTTTGTTGTTTTTAATGAAATTATTAGTCTTTTTCCCTATAATACCCTTGATCATTCATTAGCACTACAAGAAATTGCGCTGTTACCGACGGCCAAAAGCCATTAGTAAAGAGAAAAAGCCGTTGGTAATAACAATTTTTCGACGGATTACCGACGGCCTAAAAACCGTCGGTAAAATGGGCGTCGCAATACTTACCGACGGGTTTTTTTTAACCGTCGGTAATTTCCGACGGAAAAAGCCGTCGGTATATTGTGACACAATTGTTGTTTTTTCCAACGGTTTAGGCCGTCAGTAAATTCTCAATATTTTTTTTTATTTTTATTAAATAATTATTTATATTAATTGATTTATTTTCTTTAATTAATTAAATTAATTGATTTTTCCATCACATTTCCTCGCATCTGCATGCCATCTAATATTCTTTGCGTCTTTTGGATTCGTGAACAGTCGTTGAAACCTTGGAATAATTGGAAGATACCATAACGTGGTGACATCCACCACGATCAAGCATGCACCTAGAGACAACAGAAAATGTAGCAATCTAAAATTTCATCATGTATTAGATAAAAGATTTAAAGACTAACTACTAACTAAATAAAAGAAAAGTTTCTTCCCAAACTGTCCTACATGGAAAATTCAAGATTCAATAAAATGAGCGGTACTATCCCCGGTACACATGCAAATATTTTATTGAATCTCAAACGGGAACTAAGGCTTAATACACAAATTAAATAGAGAAGCTCAAATATAAAAACATACATCATATACCATAATCACAATTATCCATCTAAATAGTCAAGATATTCATAAAAAACAATGAAAAATACATCAATATATTCTCCTGATACATTTATCCAATTAAAATATTAAAACAATCAAATACATTAATAAATAACATGCATAATATAAAAGCAAGGCTAGTGGTGGCTCCTTGAGGGGTCCTTAGGACAAAATCGGGCTGTAGAATCCTCCGAAGGAGTCGATGGTGTGTAATCCTCTACGATTGGAGAATACTCTAGTGTGGATGGAGTGTAATCCTCTACGATTGGAGAATACTCCGGTGTGGATGGAGTATACTCCAAAATCTCATCGTCATCGCTGGGAATCTGAACGATGGTCGTCCCTCGATGAACATCGCTGGCAGCTACTGGCCTCTTGGGATCACCATACTGGTTCATCAAATCACGATCCTTATCGCGATGACGAGCATCGCGATCTTCGGTCCTCACAAACATATTTCGATACTCCCTTGCAGTCATCATCGACCTCCTGGAAGGCATACGAGGATCACCATGCTGGTTCATCAAATGACGATCCTCATCGCGATAAGGATCACGATGACGAGCATCGCGATCCTCAATCCTCACAAAGCTATTTCGATACTCCCTTGCAGTCATCATCGGCCTCCTGGAAGCCATATGAGTACCTTGACCACGGTTTTCATCTAAAGACATTGTCTGTTGTCAACAATGGTCAGTCATGAGCAACAAAACTGAAAATAATCAAATTACAACAAAACGAACAAAACAATGGGTAATTCAAAAGGTGTTCTATTCCAACGCATACTGATTAAAGCCTTGTGAATCAAGAGACATCTCAGAAAAAGAACGAAGAAGCAGGAGCTGGTATTGCAATTCCAATAGTAACAACACAACCAAAACAATAGACAACCACACATAGGAAAAAGAAATTAAGACTTTATTCCAATAATCATAAAAGCAATATTATAAACTACACATCTACAAGGAAATTTTTTGACAAATTACAGCCAAAGGCAAGAGAGATGGTGAAAATCCTTGGGAGCAAGTAATGCCTCTGCAATTTTAAACAATAATCCATCAGGGGTCAAATAACAATATATCATATGATAAACACAACACATAAAAACAAAACCACAAACTACGAACAGGCAGAGAGAATGAGATATTATGCAGTCCACTATACAATCAAATCAATAATAATAAACTTTATTTCATAAGGGTATTCAAAATCCCTAACTTGAACCTAAGGGTCACATGTTACTAAAGGAAAGAAATTAATTCATACCTACCGAAAAAAAGACTGTGGCGTGCGGCAAACTGGAAGAAGGAAGAGGCGAAGCTGTGTGATGCAGCGAGCAAGCATTTTAGATGACAAGCATCATATGAAATCAGTTTCTAATCCAAAGCACAAACACAAGAGTAATCACAAACACAAGATTAAACTCAAAGAACTACAGAAGAACAATAAAAGCAACTAGAAATAGAAAAGCAAAATCATTACCCAAAAGGTGTAGTGTCGATGGGACTATAAATCGAAGACGAAGCTAAGAACCGAGCGCTTACTAAAGCTCAGACTGTGCAGACAAGATTGGAAAACCAAATTAAACTCATAACTACAGAAGAACAATAAGGGTTGACATGCAAAATAGGAGCAGCTTGTACAATAATAGGAGCAACTTGTACAAAGCATAGAAAGCTGAAAAAGCTTAATTAATATAAGTTGGAGAAATTAGATGACATTTTAAAAAAAAAATTACTAATTATCGAGAGTAATTTTAACTTTTTCAGAAAATAGTTAGTATTTAAAAACTCATAAAGATTATAGATTACTAATTTTAACTTTATACACCAACCTAATGCATCTCAGCACAAACATGTTTAAATCTCACATTAACACAAGCAAGTGTTAACGATAAAAAAAGGGCGCTGAAAAGAAAAAGTCCAGCAATAATAAGAAAACGATGAAAACAAAGAGGGTACATAATAACAGAGTAATTCAATATTACTAGCTAAACATAAATACAACGAAATTAAATGAAAAATGTGGCAGTAACTATACTTAAATGGCAAAATCTTATGTTGCAATCCTTTTAAAGTTATATTTCAGTGGCAAAATTAACAAACAAGACCTGTAGTATTTGCCAATAAGAAATAACAATAATTTCACTTGATCATCGAACACATCATATATTATACTAAGCCATTGGGAATCAGTCACAATATTTGAGTGGAAATATAGATCCAAACTATGTACAAGCTTAACAAGCAAAAGGCCAAGCTGTTTCATATTCATACTCACGCAGAGAAGAGAGCCTTCGTGATCTGGAGAGGAGAGCATGAGAGGTGAGATTTCCGAATTAGGGTTTTAGAGGAAAATTAGGGGAAAATTAAACTAGGGAAACAGAGAGAGAGAGTTGACCGGTGAGACTCACCAATAGGCAGGCCGCGTCGGAAGGTGTGGCGGTGTGTTGGTGAAGGTGTGGCGATGGTGACGTCCAAGTGTGGTGCACCGCTGCTCGGTCGGACTCACGCAAAGCAAAACAAAACTTTGGCAATGACTTTCCTGTGCAGAGGCGAGAGAGACGAAGCAAGGGGTGTGGGACGTCGCCGGAGAAGAAGAAAGGGTCGAAAGGGAGTCGGAGAAGAAGAAAGGGAATAAAGAAGCGAAGAGAAGAAGAAGAAAGGGAAACTGAGGGGGAAGGGGCGGGTTCTGCAACTAAACGTTGCATACCGACTACCCTTTCAATCATACCGACGGGTTAATGTCGTCGGTAAATAGAACACGTCATTTTCGACGGTTATTTTTAAATACTGACACACCTCATCGTCGGTACATTCCGACCGTTGTCATCTCACCCTTACCGACGGCTTAAGCCGTCGGAAAAGCCGGTTTTCTAGCGACGGGCATTGGCCGTCGGTAGTAGGCCATCGGTATCTCCGTGTTTTCTTATAGTGTACTTCATAGAGCATATTTCTCTCTGCAATAAATAGTTAAGGGTATAATTGACAAACAAGTAATTAATGTAACCTTAAACTTTGAGAATGACAAGTGATTAGAAACAAAATTTCTCTGAAAAACTGACATGTAAAAAGGAACGGAGGGAGTAACTTAGTTTTTCAATGAGTATTTACCTTGTTTGGTATCCTTAAATAATGCCTTAGGGTTATTAATATGACTTTTTTTTTTTGGTTCAATATTTTTTTTTGTCTAGTACATGGACATACTTAATCCGAGAGACCTCGATTTTTGTTTTATTTTGAATTTTATTTTGAGATCCTGATTTTTGTTTTATTTTGGATTTAATTAACCGCAGAAGAACCACCGTGGAAGGTTCCAAGGTACAACTACAAACCACAAAAGAGATACATGTTCCCATGATCCGCCAGCTAATACAAAACCACCGCCTTTTATCTATGCTGGCAATTGGCATACGGAGGATGGAGGAAACGGTCGAGCGGCAAGTCAAACAAACGCAGATTCTATTTATTTTTATACTACTTATAAGTATCACTACACATTCCAAGAGGTTAGCCTAGTAGAGCATGACATGACTTATATCCGACATGATACGGATTCGAGTTCTCACTAGTCCGTTTAGGGTGAAGTAAATGTAATTACTTTCGTAAGTGCTCAAAGAACCCGGAGATTTTCCCTGTCTTGGACTGCGGCAATCCCCTCACCCTAAATTTTTTGTTATAAAAAAAAACGCTGAAAAAGTATAAGCTGGGGGTCCGGGGTTCAAACCCAGGAAACTAACATTTCTAACAATTACTAATAACTAATATTTGCTTATAAAAAAAGCGATGTTTAATTGATCCCAAAAATGGCTTTAATCAATACCCAAAGCAAGAAATACCTATATATACGAGTGTGTACTTCTAATATTAAATTAAAAATAAAATTAATTTTAATCAATGTTTATTTTTTATTTTTTATTCAATACAAGAATTTTCGTCATTACCGACGGCCAAAAGCCGTCGGTAATTCTCAAAAACCGTCGGTAATTCGAGATTACCAACGGCCTCGGGGTCGTCAGTATTTTCCTCCTTGGTAAAATTTACGGACGGCCAAAAAAGCTGTCGGTAATTACCAACGGCTTGACCGTCAGAAAGTTGTCACGTGACCGTTGGTAAAATCCACGAAAACAACCCTTTTTACTATTGTATTTTACCGACGGCTAAGCCCACTGTAAACTACAAATTAAAATAAAAAAAAAAACATAGATCAGTATGATGCCATGCCTTCATGAATACATTAACTGTCAATATGACTTGAATTCCTCATTGGAGGGCAACCTCAGAATGATGTTTTAAATTACATCAATCAGTTTTGAAATATCATATCCAGACCAATAACCTTTGTGTACAATGGGTAGGATATTATCATTTATGAATAACCTTTGGTTGGTGAGTTTCCAATGGACTTTCAATCGGAAGGAATGATAAGTGGAGAGGGGTAGTAGCAGCTAGTGGAATTGGGATGATTTGCTTTTAGATATGGATCTGTATAATGATTTTTCTTCTTAGATTATTAATCCTGCTACTATAGGGAAGACAATGCATGGTAATCTAATTATACCTTGGTTGTGTATCAATATTAAAGTTTATTGTTTTCCAGGGGAATGGTAGCTAAATTGGAGTATTTTCTCACTAGATGTTGTGTTGATGCTACCTTGCAAAGGATGGAACATATGAGACATTCTCTCTCAGAATAGTCAAATATGTGGCATATAAAACTCATACACATGAAGTTGAAGGCATGATGAGAGATAATTACAAGAGGCTAATCAAAACGATAGATACAATTTTAATAATATATAATTTCATCTTTCGAGGTGGAAGACTTCTTGAACTACATCCAGAAACTAGTTTTTTATTATTTAATCTTATGAGTTATGTAATAAATTGAGTGTAGGTAAATAATGGATTACGTGTAAACTCCGCATAACCTTTCTTTAAGCTAGTTCTATAAGCTATCCCAAGAGTAGCTTATGAGAATGCCATAAGCTATTCTATAAACTTTTCATAACACTTATGCAAGTACTTATATCATAAGATAAGTTCAAATAAACTTTACATAAGATCTTCTAAATACCCCTAAGACATAAAGTGGCTAGAATACTATGCATTATTTGTAAACTTATTTTGTACATGTTCTTTTGATCTTGGATGGCTCTAATAGGAAATAAAAATGCCCAATATCTCTTAATCATACATGAGCAATCAGTTAACCCCCTCCCCCCTCTCCCTCCCTCTCTTTCTCCCTCTGTGTGTGTGTGTGAGAAAGAGAGAAATAGTCTCCTTTGTCTTCACGATATCAATTAAAAAATGTCATCATTTCATTAAGATAGAGTTTCAATTTTTCAGTTAAACTGGTTAATTTTATCCCATTTTAATCATTGTTTGCAATGCAATAAATGCTATATGTAAAAAAACTTGCAAAATGTATTTAGGATTAGAAAAGGTTACGAAGATGTTATTCTAGATGGAACAAGAGCTCTAAAGGTGGGCTTACATTGGAGATTGATACACACACGTATATGTATAAAGGTAGCATACGAGCTATAAATCATTATAATATATAATAAATGAATGGTCAATGTTAAATTTAACCAAAACATTATTGACCATATAAAAAATAAGTCTTTTTCTTCTGTTACACTCTTATTAGATACACATTTTATACATATACAATACAGAAGAAGTGTAGGTGAGATTTGAGAATATGTTTTTATGAGGAGAGTTAATCTTAATCATACAATATATTTTATATAAATAGTCAAGAATAAGTTTAAGTAAAATCATGAGATGATAACAAGCTAGAAAATCTTGAACACTAACATGCTAGAGGAAGCTTAACAAACAGAAGCAACAGACACTACTCATCAATGATCAAAATAGCTAAGATGTACATTCCAAGACTGTGATTAGGCCACCCTGAGAAAAGCACAATGGCATTTTTGCCCCAGTAGAAACTCATCTGCATCTGCATCATCATATTGCTTGTGCCATTATTCATGGGCATGTCCATTTCCTCTTCTTGATACAACAACAACAACAACAACAACAACAACAACATGCTTTCACTAATTTGCAAGGATTTTTTGTTGGACTTACCTTTTATTAATGAAGAGAGGAGCCAATGATGATAAAAACTGAGAGAGTTACATAAACTTCTTAGCTATATTCTTTAAGGCTCTAGCTGTATGATGAGATGTAGAAACAGGCAAGACTAATCCATTTCAATGGCATTTATCAAGAAACTAAATGATTTAACACACGATATTAACACGTATTTCAAATCCATTGTTTCCGCAAAATTCATTTTAGTGTAAATCAACACACCAAACACATGTACTTCCAAACCATATTTTCAAAGAACTTAAAGAAAACATAGATCATCCAAATGATATATAGAAAATGAGAACCTATTTGAAGGTCTTATGGTTACCCTTCACATAAAGGAAGAACTCCCAATGATACATTGAGATTCAACCCATTCTCAGCGATAACAATTTCTTCCAATTGGAGCTCAGTGGAACTCACAATTGAGAAAACATCACACATGGATTTAGGGGGGTTGGGGGCAGCCATCCAACCCTATTTCAGTCAAACCCCATACAAGATCAGAATAATTAATATACTAATTATTAATCCAAGCTTTTTAAATAATCAATCCTAGCACACCCTAAGGGAGGTTTTAGGGGAAGTCTATGTTACCTCTAATCCCAAAATTAGGGATTTAAGCTCCATTGTTCTTCTTCTTCTTCAATCATGATGTTCCTTCCTTGTTCTTCACTAGTTCAACACATGCAAGATGGTCTCCTCTTTGATTTTCGAGTTCCTTGCCCTAACCTCCATGGAAGTGGCTCCTCAAGCTCCAATATTCATCCTTGAAGCTTTAATGGAGGTGAAATCTCCATCTTATTCTTTCCTCTTCCTCCAAATCGAGCATCCATCTCTGTCCCGACCTCTCTCTCGATCTCTGTTCATCCCCTTTCTCTCTCTCTCTCTGCGAACTCTCTCTCTCTCGCTCTAGCCACCACGAAGGGTGGCGCGTCGCCGGAGCTGCGAGCTCCGCCCCCTTTTTCGTCTTCTCCCTCCGTCGCCTCCCCTCTTCTTCTCTCCTTATCTTTTCTTTCCTTTTCTTCTTTCTTTCTTTCTTTCTTTTTCTGAAACAGGTCACGATGGGGAGGGGGTGAAGAGGAGATGAGAGATTTCTAGGGTGTGTGAGGGTTAAGTGAGGTGTATGGTGGATCAACGTTCATATTTTTACGTTACCGACGGCCAAAAAATCACCAGACATATTTTTACGTTACTGACGGCTAAGCCGTCGGTAATTACAGACGGCCCATAAGCCCTCTGTAATCACTACAAAAAAACACGGGATTACCGAAGGCCTAAAGCCGTCGGTAAGCTATAAAAGCCGTCGGTAACCCAATTTTACCGACGGATAACCGACGGCCTAAAACCCGTCGGAAATATGGTCGTCGCAAAGGATTACCGACAGACTCTTCTTTGTCGTCGGTAATACCGACGGTTATACCCGTCGGTAAATGACGTCGATTACCGATTGGCAAAGCCGTCGGTCGCTAATACCGACGGTTATACCCGTCGGTAAATGACGTCGATTACCGACGGGCAAAGCCGTCGTTAGATTTCCGACGGACGTGACCGTCGGTAAATCTGAAGCGTTTCCGACGGCTTAGGCCGTCGATGTCGAATTTTTTTAATTATAATTTATTATTATTTTTATTTTAATTAATAACCAAATTAATTTTATTCTTTAATTAATTTAATTATTTATTTGTTTAATTATAAAAATAATTTACTCTCATATTAAAAATATTTATTTATTAATTTAATTAAAAATTACTTGTAATTTAATTTAATTTAATTATTAATTGATTTTCCATGTATAAAAATGTGATAACGAAAACTAAAAAGCAAATTAAAAAAGAAAACATAATAAATAAAAAATTCAGCGAATAAAAATCATTAGCTAATATCCAAACGAAAAAAAATGATATCCAAAAATATGAAACAATATAAGTACAAAGCAGAACTAATAGTCACGGTACTCGATCATGATCGAGATCCTCTACATCATCCGGATCATCGACATGACCATGAGTACGCGAGGAGCGAAGGCGGCGAGGCGGAGGTCGAGTGGCGAGTAGGTGGCGGCGAGCTAGCAACTGGTACATCTGCTCCTGTCGCGCCAGCACCTGAGTCAAAAGCTCCTGCTGCTGGGCCACGGTCCACTTCAACTCGGCTATCTCCTGGTCATCCGCGGCAGAGCGACCAGTGGCAGCACTACTACTCGACGACTCTCTCCGTGTGTAGGCGGCGGGCCCCTTTGTAGTTCTTTGGCAAGGTCGCTAGCACCATATAGCGACCTTCTTCTTTTCCGCCAACCACTTCCGCCAAACCCTCGGCGGTGTAGATAGATCGTCAGGGCTCGAGATGGAGAACATGATGAGCTCGAGATCTAAGCCGAGACATCCTCGCCTCAAACTCCTCTGTTAAACAAACAAATAAGTCAAATCTTTTTTTTAACAAAACAATATAAACATTATTAAAAAATATTTATTATATTTTATAATTACCTGAGTCCGCCTCGACGCTCATCAACGAAATCACCAAGTACTCCTCTTCAGATGAGTTGCAAGATGAAGCTCGTGCAATGAACTTCTCTCCCCAACCTCCTTGGCGAGATTGTATTAATAAAAAATTTAAATAAATAATAATAATAATAATAATAATAATAAAATAATAAAAATAACAATTTTATAACACGTCATAAGTCTAATCATGCGTCTTTCGATGACATCTTGCCTCCGGTGTGCAGTGTCACCCTTCTCGAGGCCCTATTCTTCTTGGCCTTGTGGTCGCCTGGAACTCAGGGGAGTTCGTCGCTACCGCCGAGCTTCGCCCCCTATCCAACTGGGCTGGCGATCCCTGATGCGGGCATCTCGAAGCATGTCAGAAAGGCGGTGGGAGGCCTTCATATGAAAATTCTTCTCCATCAGCTCCTCATCTTTTTCCTCCCAAGCAACCCTCGGGTGTATCAATATAAGAGATTATTAAACATAATTGAAATTCTGAAAATAAAATAATATGCAATAAAATAAAAATTGCACTTACTCAAAGAATTAAACATATGGTCCCGCTCAAAATCCTTGATGTCCCAGTGGGCCAAAACTCCTGGTAATTCTCCTCAATTATTCTTTGTGATAGCTAACGCAGGCTTTGAGGAAGAAACTGAACAATAAAAACATGTTAAATAAAAATATATATATACATGTAAATTATTAATAACTCAAAAATTGCAAATACTTACCTCTACCAGATGGCCTCGAGCAAGAACTCCCCGACCATCATACAACATCTCAAGAGTGTCGTGCTCCTGGCCCTCCCCGCTCAAGAACCTCCTCCCGGCCAACCTCCTCGCTTCCTCCCCGCCCTACCCAACATCAGCGTCATCGTGTATGGCCCGCACTATAATCATGGTCTGACCGATGAGCATCGGCCACCGGATCGCACAACATGGAACTCCTCGCCATGTGGTCGCTGGAACCCCGGTGGGGATCATGTCAATGTGAGGCAAAGGTGCCGAACGCGCCCGAAGTCTCAGGTCAGCCGTGTCGAATGTGCCTGAAGTCTGCGTAGGTGGTGCGTATAGGTCGTTTAGGTGCGTGAGGTGTATCGCCGTCATCTCCTGCAGATGTACTAGGATCGACGTGGTAGATGACAACGTAAAACCCAGGTGGTCACGCCTAATGATGGTCGGCCTCGACGACGCAGGGGGGTCGAGGGCGATCCCTTCCTTCCATTTACCACCACCGGGTGGTCCGGGGGTCCTGCTCCTCGAACCTCCCGATGCCATATCTGCCTATAGAGCAATTGAATAATAATACTATGAAATATTATATTTAAACATAACAATATTACAAATGAATTCCATAAAAATAAACAAGTTAGGAAAATAACTCACAAATTAAAACATATTGTTACACATTAATTTCTCAAATTGTAAAAAAGTTAAACAATTTCAATCTCGCCCATTCTCGCCCACTCAATTTCTGATCGCCTTCGATCCCGACGATGGTTCCGCCACTTCTTCATTTAATTCCTCATCCCCATCTACATCTTCATATGTGATTGGATTGTCACGTAGTCGAGTAATGGGTTCCACTTCATTTACTACATTGACGAGACATCTCATCCACTTGATAAAGCCACTTCTTCCTCTCAGATCATCCGCTTCAATGCGACCCCCGTGGTTTTATCTTTATTGCGACACACCAACCTTGTTTGTCCCTTCGAGCCGTTGATGGATAAGGCGACATAATACACTTGTCTTACATGTTGTGCCATGATAAACTGATCAAACATTTGGTATCTTCTGCTCATGTGTATGTCAACAAGATATATTTTCGATCCACTCTTGTGCCTCTATTTGACTCGATCAAACCAATTACAATAAAATAGCACTATTTTTTTAGTATAGTCTAAAGTATTGTACGTCTGCTCATATATATGTTGAATCACGCCGTAAAGTCATCTTCACCTCCATCCGCGTGGCACCTTTTACATAAACCCAACGTTAACTGCTTTTTCCCTCTGCTTTTGACTGGTTTGGAATTTGTATCCATTTACAAAGAATGTGTGCCATTCTTTACACGTGATTTAAGACCATGAGATAAATTTCAAGTGTTGGATTTTAGGGAATTCTCGCCGCTATACACTGTACACACCATGTGCAAACAAATTATGGTTCCTATTTTCAAACAATATTTTTGTATTTTCAAACAATAAATAATAATAATAATATATATATGACGACTCAAAAACATACCTGGTTCCTAAACCACGCTGGGAAATATTCATGAATATAGGCGGTAAGAGTCTTGTACGCCAGGCTTAGTTAACTAGAATGCCCCCGACCAAGTCATTATCAAACAAATGATCAAGAGCAAGGATTAAAGAAATTGAAAGTGGTCAAAATGATACATACGTTAGATACGGTGATACTTCGCACGTTGATCAACACGCACGCAAGTGTACTTCCACACTTCCCGCCTGCTATCCAATTATCCACCTCCTTTCCACCATGATCACTGGAAAGGCAAAATACCGATAAGGCAAGCGGTGTCTTTCACTTTCAATTTCTACTGCTCCTACTATTTGTTGGTGTCAACATGAAGTTCAGTAAAATAATGGGAACAGTAAATGGATTGTCTCACGGCAAGTAAGTCGCACAAATAGATCCTTCAACTCCCTGGCCTTATTTTTCACCGACCGCTTTGAGTCACCCATAAAGCTACAAAATAACAACGCTGATGATAAAATTTGATACATTTAACCCTTCAAATAAATATTTATTTTGTAGAATACTTTATTATAGTACTCTTTCGAATGGATACATCCATCCTCAGATTGAACCTGGCCCACTAAGCCTAGCTTCATGTGCAAGATGCACTGCTAGATGCTCCATAGAATCAAAGAAAGCAGGGGGAAATATTCTCTCCAACTTTCAAAGAATGATCGGTATGTTCGTTCCATCCTTATGAGATCATCCTCTCTCAATGTCGAGAACACAAATCTTTAAAGAATTGGTCGAGTTCAACAAGGATTTAAAATATTTGACGGCCCTCAAGCAGCTTAAAGAGTAACAGTGCTTTGGGTTTCGTGGTCTTCCCATCCGATCGATTCGCAAATGCAAGTCCTTTCGCCTTACAAGAAAGTGGTAAGTCTAGTCCGCCTTCTCATTGTCTTTTGTTTTTCCTCCGACGCTTCATCAAGTGAGAAAAACATTGTCAAAAAAGTTCTTCTCAACGTGCATAACATCAAGGTTGTGTCTCAATAAATTATCTCTCCAAAGATGGCAGATCCCAAAATACTTCTTTTTGTCCAATTATGCCATTGTCCATATCCTTCAAATCGATCCCAATTTGCCAAAATCAGGATTTTGGGCGCTCCATAACCCTTTCCCAGACCGTTATGGTGTCAACCTCGCGCCATCTAATTCAACTTCCTCTTCTTGAAAGCGTTTTATTCCGCCTAAATGCATGATCATCGGGTAAAACCTGCGATGTGAGTCAAACCAAGAACTCTTCCCCAAATTTCAAGGTAAAGGCCTTTGTATGCTCCATGCAATGCGACATGCCATTTTACCATGAGTACCCCAACCGCACAACATGCCATATGCAGGGAAGTCATTAATGGTCCACATCGCTGTTCTCATTGTAAAATTCCTCTTCGCAACATCGTGACGTCACAACACCATTCCACAACCTTTGAGATCGCTAATAAGAGGCTCTAAATAGATGTCAATACCATCCGTTTGATTATCTGACCCAGATAACACAAGTCAAGAACATATAAGGCTTAGACATGCACATTTCGGGAGGAAGATTGTATGGGGGTAACGATAATCGCCAGCAAGAATAAGGTTTCGCTGGTGGATTGAACATACGGTAAAACCATCGTAGAGCATAAGCCAAGTCGACATTACGTGGATCTGGCAGCAAGAAATCAGATGCACACGATCAAAGTGCTTCCCAAGCTTCACCATCGTAAGGGTGGCGCAATATACCGTAGCTTCTATTCTCATAGTGCCATGTCATTTTGTCTGGCAGCCTGTGGTGATGCAAACATTCTCTCATGAATTTTGGAATAATTGGCAAATAAAACATTGCCTTCACTAGAACTAGTTTTTGTCTACCCGTCCGATTATTAGTATGTGACATATACCTAGGCTCACCACAAAATTTGCATTCAACTAGCGTACTCATCGCTTTTTTACCAAATTCATTGTCGTGAATACAACATACACCCTCTCACATAACAATCAATCCTTTTAGATTCCAAATTTCCACTTGGACACTAAGCTTTTAGCCTCGTGAATAACTTTTGGCAAACCATCTCTCGAGTAGGTGACGAGTCCAACATCATTTTCAAGCTACAAGATCCAAGCACACTTCTGGTAGGGCACCACAGCTTGGACTTAAGAGCCAAGAGCCTCACACACATTGATAACTTAGAGTCCAGAGACCCTTCAAACAACTACTTGTTTGTTTCTAACAATAGATTATAAAATTTTTGTGCGTCTCATTTGGAAGTTCATCCTGCGTCATCATAATCGTTGTTCTCAATAACACGCTCACCCCCAAGGCATCACAAACCATATCTTGCATCAATTCAATCCGCTTCACCGCATCCCGAATCTACGAATCGCCAGCACCTTCGCAATTATCACCAACCCCTAAATCAACGCGGAGGCAACTTTTTCACCATGTGTAGTCCAAATCCAGAATTAAGCCTAAATCCAATCAATACAGTGTGGTGCGTGACCTCACTTGGGCTCTTAATCCTTCTCGCAATCGCAATTAAAGCACTGACATCTAATCCCTCCATTAGTTTTGAAATCTTTATGTCACATGCGATTTGACAAAGTACGCAACCCCAAACAAGTAAAAATCTGGTTTCAAACCCTCTCCCTGATACAACCTATCGACATCCAACTACGACTAAAGAAAATATTCCATCTTCTCGCATGTCAAAAATGACAATTTCAAAGAAGACGACGTCTTACAACCGCTCTCTTTCTTTAAATGGTATGACTTATCTCATTCGAGAAAAACTTTTGTAACTCAGATAATAATCATTCATTCTCGTGATCTTACTTGACAAAATTTATCGCAAAGATTTCATTGGTCTCCTCGAAAGTACACAAAATGAACGCAGCTTATGAACACCGCAATCAAGTATGCACCCAGAGAACAAAGGAAATGAATCGAACTAAATTTCATCAAATATAAAGATACTAGAATTAAGCAACAACTATTATACGAGTAAAGAAAAGTTTTTTCCCAAACCGTCCGACTTGACAATTCAAGGTTCAATATACAATGAGCAATATGGTACCCTAAAAGAGTATATGAACTCAATAATATATTAAACCTCAAACGGGAAGCTAAGGCTTCTTCTCCGATACTAATAACAAATATCAAACATCCATTCGATCAATGATTAACATAACAATTAGACAAGGTAGGACAAGGGTAGAATTAGTTTTATTATATATATATATATATATATAATAAAAAATATTTTATTTTCCTTTTTCATTTAATTTCTTATATGATAATTTTTAATGTTGTTATTTTTATTTCTTTTTTATTGAATTTTTTTTAATTCTTCTCTTCTTCGATCTTTTTCATTTTTGTTATATCATATTTTTAACGATTGTTTCCCTTGTTTCTCTTTTTTTTTAATTCTCGCCATCTCTTAATTATTATTTTTTTCAATTCTGTTTTTTTGAATCCTTCTAATTTTTTAATTATGTTATTTTTCAATTCTATCTAATTTCGCTTTGTTATTCTCTTCTTTCTTTTTAAAATCTGCTTTTTATTCTATTGTTCTTAAAAATTCTGCTTTTTGATTATTTTTATCTTTAAATCTATTTTTAATTCTATTATTATTTGTCCTTTCCAATTCAAATATGTCTTGTTTCTTTGAGCAATGGTCCATTTCTTTGTGTGTGTAGTTTTGTTAATCATTTAGTTGCCACTACGCCATCCGCCATATATAAAATAAAATATTTTAATTTTCAATAAATAATAATTATTAACAATTCAATCAATATTCCAATTTTAATTTATATATTTTATTTTCTTAAAGCGGAAGAGCTACTTATTCATTCAGGTTTATTTAAACTTATTTTACATCACTTAAAATAAATGCTGATATTAATATTCAAATATATCAACATAAAAATATATTTCAATATTATCTCTTCATTTTATTTTAATAAGCCTCTAAAGTAATTTATGAATAAATAATCACTTAAGGTTCTAAAAATAGCTCATTAAATAAATATTTTATTATGTCATTTCAGATTTTGTCTTTGAGCGTTAAATATTATATGTCACTTTTTAATATATAATTTTATAATTTTATTTATTTCACCCGGTATTTGACTTCTACGCTATCTCGCCCGCTATTTTACGCTATCCTACCAATTTACGCTATTTTTCGCGATCCTCGATTAACAAATAATTATTAGAAAATATACTAGGTCATTTAAAGAGGATAGAATTAGACAAGCGAGTATAGTGAAAGAAGTACAGAGAGATGTGCAAAGCAAATTGCAGCCAAGCAACATCACCAATGTAAACTTCTTAAATTGAAGAAATTTTATCTAGTTTTGAAGTAAATTATTATTTTATTTTTTTTAATAAAAATATATAGTTTTTAAGTGCATCGAATACTAAGAAAGACAGGGAAAAGAATCTAATGGTATCGCAAACGGCATTGTGGATTTCATTGGATTTCTTCCAACTATCTTTTTGTTTTAAATCTGTTACGTGATAAGCTATCTCATGTTGATTTACTTACATGTTGATAATACTGATGCTGGGATTAAAAGAAATCTAAACTATAAAAGTTTAAGGTATAAATCTATTACAGAGAAGTTCATGGACCATTTCTAAATTATAAATTAAAATTGCACTCTTTACTCACAAGCATTGTGACTGATGAGTGATAGCGAGCTCGACAGACAATTACACAAGTACATATCATTTACACAATTACACAATACACTTCAAAATCCCCTTTTTGGAGAGAACTATGAATCCAAAAACAAATAAATATGTCGGTGTGGGGTCACAGACAACCCTTTCCACCCAATGAGTTACCCGACATTTTGTTAGAGTGCATACCTAGTGGTACAAGTGGCGAACTGGTGGAGGTGGCGAACTCAGACCTATGAAACAAAGCTTTTTGTGTTAGCGTAAACTAATAAGATATAAACAAGAATATCAAAACCACACCGTAATGTAAATAAGGATAGAATTCAAGCAAATATGACATTTTCAGGTTTAGAGGTGCAACTTAAATTCAGGAACTGTAAGTAGTGGTCCAACACTTCCTTTGAGGCATATCCAATGGAGATAATGCAATTTAAATATGAAATCTTACACTAATTTTTCTTTTTAAACATCATAGAAATTCATTGTTCACACTTGATGCTACTAACAAAATATTCATAGCTTCAGGGTCAATTTACATTAAACTTTCAGAACTTCATATCTAAGTTTTGTATGGGGTTTCAAGCATATTTGGCCAACATTTGGAAATCTAACTTAATTCCTAACAAAGATCAGAGAAAACTTATTGAAGTGGAGCAAATACTTAATATGTTTTGAAGCACAAATTATTTACCTATCCAAAATTTTGGAGTCCTAAATTGTTTGCATTATTATAGATAATTGTTTATAAGACCTTTTGACCCTCAAATACTTTTCTCTAATCCCAATTAAACTCAAATGATGCAGATGAAAATGGAACTAACAGAATTCCAATAAAAAAAATTTAACCAGAATGCACATAGGCAATCAACCACTATTTTGGTTCAACTCAACTCTCTTGCTTTTGCCTACTTTCCTCAAGTCTTGATGCAGCCTATAACTTACCATTCCTTCATCTAAAACATTTTCAAATCATATATGAACCTAATTATGCAGATATATCAAATACCAAATCAGATTTTCAAATCACAAGCCATAGAATCATCAAGAACGCCAACAAATTACATCAACTTTCTCGTAACAATCCATATGGATATTCTAACTTTAGGGAATCATTTTATCTATAAACTTAAGCTTCTTCCTTTAAAAAAATTGAACATAAGTTTCTCTAACACCAAATATATTATTTTAGATGACTTTAGCAGATCGTAACCTTCACCAAATTTAACAAAACTTGAAATATATTTCTCTATCACTAAACTCAACATTTTAAGCTACTTTTCCACACTTGAAAAGCTCTAAAATTCTGCAAAAGAAATGTAATACAACCAAAATTATAAGTGTTATATTTACATTTTTCACATAGTTCTTATCACTTTGAGCCACAAAATCAACCTGCATTTTATCCAACTAAAATGGCACTTTCTCAACTCATTACTAACGTATTTAATACATTACTCAAGTTCATATGCAAACCTAAAACTTGGCAAAGACCAAGAACTTTCACCAATATCACATATATGGCCTATTCAAATTCCAAAAGTCTACATTCATGGCTTCAGATTTCAGCACCTAGCATTTCTATTATCACATCAAATTTTTTTTTCGCTTACATGTGCAAAATCAAATAGATTATTTTCTATTATCCTTTCCCTTTTCATTTTGTTACTTTATTTATGTTGTATGTCCATGTCCACAAGTCTTTCAATAAATTGGAATCTAAATGGCTATCGATTGATAAGAAGGGTAACAAACATATAAGGGCATTTATTACGCTTTTTAGAATAAAATCATTTTTTATGTTGTTCAAGTGCACAGGCGCAGCTTTCTCTACCATCTTCTCGTGTTTAAAGGATAGAAGAAATGCAATCACTTCGATAAATTGCAAGTACACATGAAACTATTTAATTTGGAAACTGAAATTAACCACCAAATTGGTATAATGAACACCATGAAACCGAATGACGTGATGCATTCATTTTTCAAATGATATGAACTGGAAAACTAATTCTAGGATAACTTAATTCCATTTTTGGATGACATAGTACACGATCTTTGATTTATCATAACACTACCAATACCTTTAGTACCTCATTAATTATTGGATATAGAGAGAAATTAAATACTAACCTCCAAATATTACAGGCCGATTATTGTGCTGTCTTCTTTGGTTTCCAAGTTTTAGAAAACGTGCCACCTAGACTTCCCAAAGCTTTACTCCTCAGAAACAACAATAAAACAACAAATAAAAACAAAGTCCAAAGATACCAATTAAAAGGCTCTTCCAAGGAGGCTAGTCAGATAACAAAAGCAAGAACCTTGTTTTCACAAAAGTAAAAGGAGATTCAAATAATTGTATCCATTAACTTTAGGATAACAAGATCGATACCGACTTAAATCATGATCAATGTAGTGCGGATACCTCATTAATTATTGGATAGGAGAGAACCAATTCTCGAGCAAGTTTTTCCTGAGTAGTTTCTTAATAATTAATATACAAACATAATCTATTCACAAAAAAACATAATCTATGATTATAAAAATGAAAAGAAAAGAAAAAAAAAAGATTGTAATAAGAAAGAAGATTGCAACATTGTGAAGTAAGGAGGAAGATGTGAAGCACGGATATAAATTTGAAGTTTGAAGTATACTACCTGCCTGGGAACCATCGAGGAAGCAATAATGAGTTCCAAAGACGAGATATAGAGGTCAAGGGTGGAAGTGAAGGAAAAGAAGGTCTGTGAAAGAGGGAGAGAAGCAAGAATTAAGGATTATAAGAGGGTGAGTAACGCGTTTTTAGCCAATAAGTGAAGGATGATGATCTAAATGTGTTCTTATTTATGTGCTTTTTGTATAGAATAGAAGAGAAGAAACTCACACATAAGAAAGGGTAAGCAACTAAGCATGGTAGTCTTGAATAAGTGGGACCCACCATTCATATGGAAGGGAGAAATGTAGGACCCGCATCACGCCTCATGCGCATATGCCTGTCTTTTTACCAATATCAAACCCATCATCCATCATCGATCCGATTCCTTGGACTAACTCAACCCAACAACGCAGTAATAACAACCCAAAGGTTCAGACAAAACAAAACCAAAATGAAAGAGAAAAGAAAAAGAAAAATAGAAAAACAAAAATACTAGCATCCGCCTCAATCCTCTTATTAACCCAACACATAAGCTTCTCCAACTCGCTTTTCTCTCTTTTCCTTTCTTAGAACTCTTTATTACCTTATTTCCTCCAAACCCCTAACTACCATCTCTTTACTTCCATAAAGGTAGTTTAGAACAACACTGCACAATTCCTCCCGCATGAAATACGAGATCATCAACAAATGTTGCTCGATTCAGACTCTAATTCTCGTGGATAAGTTTTCCCCTAATGTATGGGCATGCAGATAATATCCACAATCTCGAGGAATCTGGTTGGTTTGATAAGCAAAACGCAATATTGACACAACATAACACAAACAACTTAAAGACTGAGTGCTCATGCATTTGTGCTATCAAAGGAGCAATATTGACATAAGAAACTACAAACACTTTAAAACCATGAACAATTCAAACTCTATTAACAAAATGTGGACAATATACAAAGCCGTCATGAAAGCACAACACCTTGCATGATATCAAGGTCGGTAAAATCTTGTTTAGCAAAGAAACAACATGGTCGAGATGACCATGGTTATTAAAGTCAAACAACTCTTGCACTACGAAGTTGTTTTCATCGGTTCATCTAACCTATGAGGTCATCTTTCCAAAGGATGTTGCAAGTGAAAAATCCTAATGAGATCAGTGAAGTGCCTTATGCTAATATTATCGAAAGCGAGTTGGATGTATTGTAATAGGAAAAATAGTCAAAGGTAAGCTCAAGAAAGAAGGGATCCTAACAATACCATGTATAATAGAAGAACTAATGGAAAGATTGGAAGAGGTCTTCAAGAACCAAAATTACTTCAATTCAACTCAATTCATAGTCAAAAAGCCTGAATTTACAAAGATACATACACTTGACAAAAACTCCCAAAAATCACTTCAAAACAACTTTATTTTATAGCCAAAATGCACCCATGAAATTACAACATACATACACTGACAAAAACTCTAAAAACTTCAATTCATAGCATAGCCAAAATATAACCTTTGTGGCTTGTCTACCGTAAAGTGGTCTTCGGTCATATACAATACATGATGCCAATTTGGGCACCAATAACAATGCTTGTATTCTTAGCAGTTGGATTAAAAATTCTATCAAACCTTAATATAGTCTCGCTTCACATCGAATTACTCCTTTGCAATCCTTCACCTCACATTTCTGTACCTTCTCCGGAATCCTCCCACGCCCACCACCACCCTGCCATTCCTCCATCACCTCACATTCTGCTCCTTCTCCCGGATATATCTATGCTACTATAGCCAAAATATATACATAGCCAAATATATCTATAGCATAGCCAAAATTCATAGCATAGCATAGCCAAAATTACAAGCATACATACATAGCCAAAACATATTTATAGTTGCAACATCACCAACCAATACAAGAACAATCCTACGTATAAATACAAGAACAATACAGAATAGAAGAAACAAAATATGGAGAATATCGCCTTACTTGATAATCAAATCAAAACGAGCGGGTGCGGTGGCTCCAAGCAATAATCGAAGATGGAGAAGATAGATACGATGCGACGAAGGAAGCTTCTCGAATCTCCAAGCTTCGAATCTAGAATACGATCCGACGGTGAGTCTGCGGTGGCTCAAGCTTCAAGCTCCAGTCGAAGCTTCTCGATCTTCGCTTCAATCTCAAGCTTGACGCCTTCAAGCCCAATCACGTGGTTCTTGCAACCGATCGGTGGCTCCAAGCTACTCGAATGTCTTGCAAAGTTGTGACAAGAGAGAAATCACGGCCGAAGATGAAGAAGGGCGAGGGAGCTGCGGAGATGAAGAAGAAGGATAAGAAGCGATCTAAGCGATCAATGAAGAAGAAAGATTCTGCTCTCGCCAAATAAAGAGCTTCTGACGCCATTTTAAACTTTACCGGTCAAACCCGCTTCGATAACGACATAGATTACCGACGGACCAACCCGCTTCGGAGCTACACATTACCGACGGTCAATGGCCGTCAGATTCAAAAAACAAGCGGGAATTTTCCATAATTCACGAGTTTACGACGGACATTAAGACGGCCTGAGTCCGCTCTAAAAAGCGGTTTCACCGGCTAACCCGTCGGTAATATCCGAAATACAACATATGGCGTTTACGGATTAGGCCGTGAATCCCTGATTTTAGCTGACGGACTCAGCCGCTTGAATGTCCGTCGGTATGTGTACTATTTCTTGTAGTGAATTATCGACGGCTTAGCCGTCGGTAATGTAGCAAAAAAATAATTTCGTAAGCAGATTTTTTCCCGAGCATTAGCGACGGCTTGGCCGTCGATAATTAAAATATTACCGACGGGGCCGTCGGTAAAATTCCATCGGTAATACACACTTTTCTTGTAGTGATTGTTAATTAAAGTGTGGGTAACGAGTACGAGTACTTAGGTGTCCAGCATGTAAGGGTACGAGTATTTGAGTAGCTATCCACGAGAATATGGGTTCAAGAATGGGTATTTTTTTCTTTCCAAAATGCGGGTACGTAAATACTACCCAGACCCTATCCATTGTTATCCTTAGGCTAGTGTTATAGTACCGACCTAGGTTGTACCGATGTCGAATTGGGTATCACCTCGAGGCCTAGTAGAGACATTCATCTAGAAGATTCCATAAGGATTACCTCAAAATTGCCCTATCTCAAAGGCACAATTACGAACTCTTAACAAATTAAAGATAAAAATCATGACTTAACTAGGACTCCAACTCAAAATTGCCCTATCTCAAAGGCATAATTACGGACTCTTAACAAATCAGAGATAAAAATCATGACTTAACAAGGACTCCAAATAATACACGAATTAATCTCAAGAATCCTAACTCCACTAGAAGTCCTAGCCGCATACACACTACAACATAATTAACTTTTAACAACATTTGAAAAATGTTACCAAATTATATGAAAATGTTACTAATTTGCTTTAGTAACATTTTAGCAAATGTTATATAAAGGCTATGTCGCTAAAGGGTTTTCGCGACACTTTAACATGTTTATAAAAACATCGTAAAAATGTTACTAATTTACAGTTTTTGTAACATTTCCTATCCTTTTTGTAATATTTAAAAAATGTTAATAATATATTTTTGTCAACATTTCCTATCCTTTTTGTAATATTTAAAAAAATGTTACTAATATATTTTTTGGCAACATTTTCTACATTTTTTTGGACATTTAAAAATGTTACCCGTAGTTTTTTTGCAACATTATTTACAAAATATTATCATTTAAAATATGACAAAATAAACAATTTTTTTTAAAAGACACTGATTTTATTAAGCATTAGAAACTCTCAAGGCATGCCAGTTATATATAAAGGGTATGTTGGAAACTGGAAATAACCGATATAAAAGTTAAAATTCTGCCACAATGGCAGACAAAAAAACACTAGAATTTCAATATTTCACTTTACTGGTCTACAAATACAACTTGAAAGCCATTCTAGCCTAAAATTTGATTGTATATTAGTAGAAAACACATGTCCTTCTTCTCCCACTCTCTCTTCAATGATGCTTGCACCAAACAAGAGGGCCATAAGATGAAGCACAACAATTGGAGAAGCAAGTACTAAAGTCAACTTACAATAGAAAAACACCAAATCAAAGACCAAATATGGAGAAAACCAGAAACATTGAACTTAAACTTCTAAAATTTAGAATATAACCAAGTATTTATAATACCTGGGATCAAGGGGTACCTTTCAAAAACAAACTAAAGGCATAATTAAGTGGGGTGAATTCGCCTCTCTTTTTGCTTCTTGACTTCAGTAATATTCTCCACAACATGAATTTCTTAAACAAGCCAAAAGAACTTACATATGTCAAGTTATAATAGGAATTTTAAAAAATAGAATATAATATGAAAAAAATGTAAAATCTCTCCTAGATTGAAATGCTTGGGGGACAGAGGAAAGCATTTTATACTATCAGTTACAATCAATATCATCATAGCACTGTAACTGAATCACTAGAAGTTGCGTAAGAACGATGAATAGACAAAAACATAAGAATATAGAGAGGAAAAGGGACACAGAGGTGAAGCTCCTCTTCATTTTCTTGTGTGACAACAAATGAAGGGTGTGTTGTTTAGCTCACTTAACTCAAACTCCTTCAGTTGTCCATCAATTTTATTCTGCTTTGACTCAAGATCCTTGACCAATTTTATTATGTATGCAAAAAAACAGTACATAAAATCCAAAGTAAGGATAAGAAATCATTCATATATGGAAGTGATGATAAATGTTTTGGGAGAACTTGCTGTGATAGAGGGCTAATTGCTTAGGAGATCAACACCCTGCAAGCTGTCCAAACCTGCCACACAAGTCAATCTTCATCGTAAGGCACATTTAGCCAATATATGCCTATGCAAATATACCTCAACAAAATACAATGAGAAAAGTTAAAGAAGTCTCAAAGTGTCTAACATAGCAAAAGAAACAGAGCAGGGAGATAACAAATGAGTTATATGTAGTGACAAAAGAATGAGCATGGGGAAATACTAGATTATGTTCCATAGGGAAAGCAATTGGAAGTCCCTTTCAAAAAATGATGTGCACCTCTTATCTAATTGCCATAATCATCATTTCCCATATTCTCCACACCTTAAAAAGTGATCTTTGCAAACAATTCTCTTCAAAGAACTCAAATAGAATAAGCACCAGATCAAAAAAACCTGCTGTATCAAGTTTTTTATATAGGTATAAAAGTTGGAGCTTGTTGAGTTTAAGTGAAACAGTAAACTAACTCACTCTAACCAAATGAATAATGAACAACCAAACTATGACAATGAATTTTAATGGTTAGATTTGCAACAGCACAGGGTGCTTCACTTTGATACTACAACGATCCAAATCTTGCAGGAAAATCATATCCCATAAAATTTGTTTCACATATAATAACAATATTGAACAATGCAATATGTCATGAAACATTATTCCTTCGGTTCATGCAATTCAATATAATATAACAAAAACAAAGTACTGGCTCCACACCAGAGTACTGGCTCACCCAAAGTTTGTATAACCAGAGTAAAACAGAGAGAAGCCACGCAAAATTAGTACACTAAGAGAGTAGGTTGTTCACCACCCAAAAAGAGGAGAAAAGAAAATTACCTTTAAGTTTCAGTTCAATCCACTACTAGAGCTAATATTTTTAAAACCACTCTTATCATTCATGACTCATGAGTTGATATTCATATGCAATTTTTTGCTCTATGTTCTTGGTGTGTTGCTTTCCCATTTTTAGCTCACTTGTTTGTATCTAGTTCATGCTGCAACAAATTCATTTGAGCCTGTAAAACAAAATAGCAAGCAATAATAATAATAATAATAATAATAATAATAATAATAATAATAATAATAGCAGAAAACAACACAAAACAAGAATCAAAATGTGAATCAAAAATAGTGTCAGAAATTAGCAAATATACATGTGCACACAAGACTATTAAATATAAATCATAAATTCAGGTTGCTACTAAATATAAGTAAGCCTAATCATAGCAATATATCATGAAAGAGGAGGAGGCCTCAAATCTCAATGTATCAACAAGTCAGTTATGAATATCTAAACAAAAGGAAAATAATGTGAAACAAGAAAGCTAAATCATGCAAAAGCATTTCCTTCTTGCTTTGGTAATGGAACTGCACCAAGTACCATGGCTAGAATATGCAAAACATATGCAACATCTCAATCAAAATCAACTCTGTTAATATATTAATTAACATGACATTTTCTATTTACCAAAATACCAGTAAACTAGTTCATAAACATCGCTTCCACCAAAACACATTTATGTATAATGTGTTTGCTCTGGGTATTTGATTATTCTGAAAGTAGGTAAATCTTTACAAGCATTTCTAAGAATTTTTTAACTATCTAGAAGATTTGGAATTAATATAGCTGATACAGAGAAGTAGGAAAAAATGCAATAGAAAATAAATCACCAAAGGTTACTGAAGTTGAAAACATGAAGTTTAGGTCCAAATGTGATAACAACTAAATTTTGGTGCAATTAGAGTTGTGAATGCATCCAACTATTGCATTACTTGCAAAGAAGATTGCGATTAACTTTACTTGCAAATTCAACACATGTGTACTGCAACCAGAGCACAGTTGTGAGTGCATTGAACTCAGTTAACAGATCAATAAATCAATTACAATTAGGTTTCGAGAAAAGATATGAAATTAGTTTTCTATTTGATCTAAAATAATTGAATAGAAACAGAATCCATAAAAATTGAGTTCGAAATGGAAGAAAACTCACCTAAAAACCAACTTGAGATTCAGATTTTCTAAAATTAGAAGAAATTAAAGACAAAATCGAAGAAATCGAAGGGAGAGGGGAAATCAAAAACAAAATCAGAGGTTACTGTAAATATGAGGTAGGAAAGGCGAAATCGAAGAAATGTAAACTCACCTATTCGAGTCAAATTTTCTGAAAACCATGAAGAAGCATGGGAGATCTAGAACCGAATCAATTTAGAGGAAATAAGGTTGATGCGAAGCTGTAGATGGTGTGCGACGCCATCGGTGATTGATCGGAGGCCATAGGGGAGGGGGAATTCCGGTCGGTATTACGATGAGCATCGACAACGCAACCTGATGGTGTTGAATCTGGACAAGAGGTGTGCCGAAGTGAATAATTTCATTATGCGTGTGGTCGAATCGGAAGCTAATAGTGTGCATGGTTAAGGAATGGTTAATCAGAGCCATAGAGAAGATAAATCGGTGTGAGGAGGGAGAGAGAATTGGGGAGTGGGGAGTTGAGTGAATGAATTGAGTTTGAAAAAAAAATAAAATTTTGAAATAATAATTTTTAGAGAAAAAGTGCCAGTACAAAAAGTTAAGAACTGATCCCTGGCCTTCACCGTATAGGCAACACTTATTTTAAAAAAATGTTGCAAAATCTCTGTTAGTAGAGGCAGTAGTAACATTCTAATAAATGTAGCCAATCAAATGTTACTAGAAGTTGCAAATGTAGTAGTGACAGATTGTGGTCAGCACACATGCTATAAATAGGGGTTTTGACCCAGATTTAGCACTTCTCATTCAACTCACTTCATATACTATTTCTCTCGCACTCTTCTAAGACTCATGTTGACTTAAACATTGAAGTGTCTTTGCAGCTAAACCTCTCATTTGAGCTTCGATGGACCTCACAACCAGCAGGGAGAGAAGAGGCCCCTTGTGTTCTAGCCAGGAACATGTTTTAACTTTAGATTACTTGCTTTAGCAAGAACTTCGAGCTGCATGTCTCCCAAGTGATCAACAGAGTTTGATTTTATCCTTATCCTTCAAACCACACATCTTTGGGTACGTGTCTCGTGTTGTATCTCTTTCAAGCTAACCTTTGTTTGAACTGCATTTTTTACCCAACACCGTGATATATAATTTGTTCATTCAAAGACTGGATTGACAAGAAACAAAAAATAGTTCTCATTACTGCTGCTTTCCCCTTGTGTGATCTGGATGCAGAAACTGATTGCATATTACGAGAGAATGTATTCTGGTTAAGTAGGTGTTGGAGTCGCTGTTGAATCAGGAGATGAAGATGAGAGGTTTATTTTACTCCCAAGGTACAGAAATGCAAATTAGTTGCTGATAACTAGCTCAGCATGCTTTAATGGAACTATTGGGTGTTAGCTTAGTGTTACAAGCACCCACAGGATATGGCAGGGACCTCAATTTTTTGGGCTTTAAGCCCTCCTTAATACCAAAAAAAAAATCTCATTTAGATGAATGTAATAGGGACAGAAGATATCGCTCAGATTCGAGGAAGTCATGAAAGGTTTAGAGGTAACGCGTGAGACATGTCTTATATTATCAGTTTCTGTAATGCATGCCAAACAAATTATGCTCATATGAGTCATATTAGCTTTGGCATACGAACCAAAGTGGGAAACAAATGCCTCGACGCATTTTTAATTGATTAAATTGTTTAATTCTTTCATGTTCCGAGTAAGGTCACCTGTGTCTCCTGCGCACGTGCTTTGATTATGTGTGAAGCCTTGTATTACGTATAATTATAATATATATATATATATATATATATATATTAAATTTAATGGCTAGTTAATAGTTAGACTGAATTGTTACTCAGTTTGGTCAAATAAAACGACGAGTAATATAAATGAATAAATTGATACACGAGTAAATGAATAATTATTTTTTTCCAAGGGTATATGACTCCGCTTTGGTGTTTAGGATAAAGTGATCCTAATTAATTCGGAGTCCGAACAAGAGGTAAGTAAAGTTTCTCCCCAAATTGTTCCATCACTAGGAATCAAACTCAGGTACTAGCCGAGTTCATCTCTTTAGATAGAGTGCGTTAACCATTCGCACTTCAATATTGGGTTATACATGAATAAATTTTATGATTTGATGCAAATTTACTGGGTATAATTTTTTGGAAGTATTTATAGCCACTGATATTTCACGAGCCGTGGAATCTCTACCGGTTATATTAATTTTTTTGGTATGTTTAATTAAAATAATCACACACCTCAAACAGGTTTCATGCATGCATCCAAACTTTTAAATTTCAAGTGCACGAACTATGAATACTGTTTTTTTTTTGTTGAGAAAATAAGTATGAATACTGTTAGTATATGTTAAAAAAATACTGTTAGTTCAGTAAAAAAAATACTGTTAGTAATATATTTTGTATCAGTAATTAAAGATTATGTGAATTTAGAAAAAACTAAATGTAATTTCGTTTAATAAAATACACGTAATATAATATGATTCAAAAATTTTATTATTGATATTTGTATCCAACATAATTATGGTAAGCGTTTCATTCTCATTAGTGGTGATAATAGGTTTACCATAGTCTGCGTGGATAGCAAAACAACTATTCCCTCTTTAGTCGTGGATATTATTGTTATTATATTTAATTATAATAAAGGTAAATATTGGTTAGAGGAAAAAGGATAATTATTTAAGAAATCAAAACTAAAAAGTTTATACAAAAAAACTTTTTAAATTATTAATATAATATATCAAAATTTTAATTTTTAATAAACTTTATTTATATATTAATTCCATTGTCAGCACATTGTCCTTATTTAACCTCTTACCTCTTATTCAACCACAAGAATATCGTAAAAACCAAAAGTAATTGATCTATCTATGCATGATTCTCTTTAATTTATTTGGAATATTTATTTTGCTTAATTATTTTAAATAAAATGACAACTGAAAATGTAATTTAACCTTAAAATTTAAAAATATCAATAATTTAAAAATAAAAAAGGATAAAGTATTAATAATAGTTTTAGAATAAAGGTAGCAATTTAAAGAATAATAAATAGTACTCATCATAAAAAAAAAGAAAAAAGAATAAAGAGTACTAAGGATTAACATGACGCGGCAATAAATTTAATAAAATACATTTGGTAATACAGCCCTCATTTTTCTTTAGTCAGCCCTTCTGGAAGGGAGAGTAAAGAAGAGCACACGGGTTTGCTTTGCTCTTTCCCCAAAGAGCCAATTGTTATGGCGCTCCGTCATGTTCCTACCATAATCTAGTAATACCGCTCACATCTCTCAACATTTATGCTACGCATTCCATTTCCAAATTCCAAAAAGAAAATGAGTGACAGACGAAGCCTAACAATAGCAAAACTTGCTTAAATTAAATCCAACTGTTACTAGTATTTTATTTGTGTCCATGTTACGCTGCACGACAGATGAGTCATGGGCAGGCCAATCCTCAACGACTCAGCCTCAGCCTCACCACCGGTATTTCATTATTTTACCGCCACATTTGTAATGACCTAATGAATAATGAATTAAATATAAATAAATATAATAAATAATAAATACAAAAATTCCGGTCCCTATTAAAAAAAGGGGAATTTCCATATTTATCTCCCATGTTCAGACTAATCAGTCATCAAACACACGCAGATTCTCCCTCTAAAAAAAGTCCAGAGAGAGAGACTCCGCTAAATCCCTGTTTGTATAGTCCCTCTTCCACTCTGTCCATTCTTTAACGCGTTCACGCGTATACTTGTCGCTTCTAAGGGTGTCACCACTATATATAACCACCCTCCCAATTCGTCAAATAGCAGGTGCAGGAAAATTTATCTCCCTTTTTATTTTCTCTGCATCTGTTTCTTCCTTTCCTCGTCACCAATCAATTCCACTAACCCATCCGAACAATAAAAAAAAAAAACATTTTCTGCCCGAAAATCAAATCCCTCATCATCCTCTCATTCTCACATCTTTGAGGTGAAAAACAAAAAAGAAAAGAAGATCATCGATTTTTTTTTCTTTTCCAATAAAAGAAAAACAATTTTCGTTGCAAATCTGGGAAAGAAAATGCCGTCATTGGAGGATGAACTCTTCCCCTCAACACCAGGCAAGTTCAAGATCGAGCGAGCTCACGGCATGAACCGTCAGGTCTACCGTTGCTTCGCTTCCACAAGCACCATGTTCTTGTGGGCCCTCTTCCTTATTGCTCTAACCGCTTCCTATCTAAGCTTCCAAAGCTTCGTCGATTCCGGTAGCCGGTACCTCTCCGCATCCTGGGGCGGGATCCAGTGGGAAAAACAAGTCCGCACTTCCGCTCAAATCCACCGACAGGGAGGCATGTCCGTCCTTGTTACCGGCGCAGCGGGTTTCGTTGGGTCCCACGTCTCTCTGGCGTTGAAAAGAAGAGGAGACGGCGTCGTTGGGCTCGACAACTTCAACGACTACTACGACCCTTCCCTTAAGAAAGCGCGCAAATCGCTTCTCACAAGCCACGGCGTTTTCATCGTCGAAGGTGACATCAACGACGGCAAGCTATTAGCCAAGCTCTTCGATGTCGTGGCTTTCACCCACGTGATGCACCTCGCGGCTCAAGCCGGTGTCAGGTACGCCATGGAGAACCCTAACTCGTACGTTCACAGCAACATCGCCGGTCTCGTCACGCTTCTCGAAACGTGTAAATCGGCGAACCCTCAACCCGCTGTTGTTTGGGCCTCATCAAGCTCCGTTTATGGTCTCAACGAGAAAGTTCCGTTTTCTGAATCGGATCGGACCGATCAACCGGCGAGCCTCTACGCCGCAACAAAAAAAGCCGGCGAGGAAATCACCCATACCTACAATCACATTTATGGCTTATCCATCACCGGTTTGCGGTTTTTCACTGTTTACGGACCCTGGGGCAGACCCGACATGGCTTATTTCTCTTTTACACGCAATATTCTTCAGGGAAAACCCATCACAGTTTACCGGGGCAAGAATCGGGCCGATCTGGCCCGAGATTTCACCTACATTGATGATATTGTTAAGGGTTGCGTCGGGTCGTTGGATACTGCAGGGAGGAGTACCGGGTCGGGTGGGAAGAAAAGGGGACCCGCCCCGTATCGGATCTTTAACCTTGGGAACACTTCGCCGGTGACTGTGCCGACGCTTGTGAGTATCTTGGAGCGTCATTTGAAGGTGAAGGCGAAGAGGAATATAGTGGATATGCCTGGAAACGGCGACGTTCCGTATACTCACGCGAATATAAGTTCGGCCCGGAGAGAACTCGGGTACAAACCCACCACCGATTTGCAAACCGGGTTGAAGAAGTTCGTGAAGTGGTACCTTTCCTATTACGGATATGGCAAACCTGTAAATTAATTGGTTTGCATTTTGTTTTGTTTTTTTTTACCTTTTTAGTCTGTTAGAAATTTTAATCACAGTTAATGGAGGTAAAAAAACTGAACGGGAAAAGAAAAAGAAAAGAAAGAACCCTGTCAAGAACGAAAGAAAAGGGAAGAAAAGAAAAAAGAAAGAAAGATGAAGAATACATTCTTTACTTAAGAGGCCAGCTATAACAAACAGCTGTTCATTGGCTGATTTCTTTTCTTTTTTGGTATTAAAATTGTGTTATTTGTTATTTTACATTTTCTCTTCTGTAAAGAAAGTTCAAGTTCCTTTTGTCTCTCCTCTATAATATTTATTTTTGATTTTTGGTATTTAACTTTTTTTTTTTGGTATTTACCTTTGATTCAAGATAGAACGGTTGCACCGTAATTTTCGTATGGTTTGTCTGTTCGTCAATCATCGCTGCTTTTCGTAAGAGAGCAATAGCATTTTTTAGTGGATAAAAAAATTGGGAATTTTGCGGGGAGCGAATTGAAAGGGTGGAGACAGCTAGGATGATAGCGACAAGTGGTGCAATTTGTGAGATACGGCTGTGTGATGGGATCCACACAGTAGTGGAGGTGCTGGACAGAGAGTATTAACCGTTGGATTTTGGGGTATGGGATAGATTTCTCCAGCTGTAAAGTGTTATTATGAAGATGCACGACAGTGCGGTGGTACAGGTGGGTTCAGGAAAAAAATACATGTTCAGCTTGCCGACAGTGGGGTGTAATAAAACAGGCTTGGTGGATTTTTTTTCCCCTTTCAAAGGGACAGTTGATAAAGAATAAAAATATTTTTTATTAAAATGCAGATTTTAAAATTATAAATTAGAGAATAATTTATATGCATTGACTAATATTTTTTTTTTTTTTGAGATAAACGGGGCTCAGGAATTATACAATAATTAAATGAGGAGTTGAAACTCCCAAAACATCAGCATTAACTAAGTGACGAATTTGAACAGGGGGCGATCAAAATAATTAACACCATCCTTCATCTAACAGGCCAAATCTGCTAACCCGTCTGCTTCTTTGAAAACATGCTCAATGCGAACGCTCCAGGCAGAACAAAGCAACTTCTTAATCCTTCTCACCAATCCTCTACCACCAGTACCGCCCACAGAATCCCTTTGGAGGCACTTAACATTAATTTCGGAATCCATGTTTAATTCCACTTGAGTGAAGCCTCTACTCTTGGCCCAGCTCAAACCCTCAAAAGTTCCCCATAATACTGCAATATAGGCAGTAGTAGTCCCAATATACCTAGCAAACCCACCAAGCCAATGGCCACTACCATCACGTAAGACACCACCACACCCGGCAACCCCAGACATACCTTTGGAGGCTCCATCCGTGTTAATCCAGATGCAACCCCAAGGAGGGGGCACCCGACGAATATCTATCATTGAAGATTGTCTAGCATGCCCAGATCCAATCTTACAAGAACCATGCTTGTATGTGTTGATCAAGTGTCTCAAAATCTATGAGCAAGCCTAACCAATTCTAGGTGTAATTCTGTTTTGACAATTATAACTTAGTGGTAATTCGGTTACTGGCCATAGCTGTACATGGAGTTAGTTAATTCTGTTATGGATTGTTAGGATCGGTTATGCCTTGGTTTTAGTTGCTATATGTGATAGGTTAGTCCTATGGTAGTATATATAGGTGAGGCAAGGATCAATGTAAACTCTCTACATGAAAAAAGAAGATTAGAGAGATTGAGTGATCGGGTTTGAGTGAAAAATAGAGTGATTGTAAGGCTTGGGAATCTAGAGACTGTGACTCAACAGTGGTACATCAAGGTCAAGGAGAATCATCTATTGTAACCGATTCAATCTTGTATTTCTCTCATATATAGTGGATTGTGCTCTCTTCCCGTGGATGTAGGCTTTCACCCTGAAAGTTGAACCACGTATATCTGGTGTTAATCTTCTTCCCTTAATCTCTTCTTGTTTGATTGCTTGTGTTCAGTTCTGTTTTCATTTTGCTTGTTAAGTTTTCTCTGTTTCGATTCTTTGTATTGGCTGCTATGTGTTGCATTGTTCTTGGTTGCAGGATCTTAATTGTGCATAACAGTATGTCCTAACATAGTTAAGAATCACACGTGTAAGATGAGTTGGCCTAGCAAAGTCTTCATCATGCTCACCCTTATTCCTCCACATCCAAAGGTGATAGCAAGCACTTGTCCAAATACACCTCCAATCCACTTCATCCAACCCCTTACAGTCCAAGGAAATATTAAAATAGACCCAGTCAATGAATTGGCCACCAAAGAAACCCCCACTTTATGCTCGCTGGCACCAGACGATACCACATAAAGGTTGCCAATGGACAATCACGGAGAACATGCATGATTGTTTCATCCACACCAATGCAAGAGGAACAAAACGGACTATCATGCCTCCATCTGCTGCACATGTTCTTTGTGGGAAACCGTCCATGAGAGATTTGCCACCAACTTCCAAATCCTACTCTAGAACTGCTTCCAATCAAAGAAGGAAAGGCACTAAGCACCTGGTAAGCATTAGAGATAGAGAAACCACCATTTCTATTCCCTGGCCAAATTTTAGCATTAGGACCGTCCATACTTTTAGGGGCTGGGATAGCAAGCAATTTGTTAATGTGCTCTTGAGACAATAATTACCGCAAGAAAGCAAGATTCCAACACCCCCTTTCATCAACCAAGTCAGCTACCGAAAACAATTGTAAATCACGAGGAATGCGATGAGCAACATCACTCAATCGGGTGGCACTATCCAACCATCTATCCTCCCAGGCATTAATACTCCTACCATCCCCAATTTCCCATGTTACAAAGTCGTCAATAGCATTCCAAGCCTTCGACACAACCTTTCAAATAAAGGAGTCAGAATTCTTAACCGTCACCGCTCCATTATCAAAAGAATTTCTACCATATTTACCTTTGAGAACCCGACACCACAAACTGTCGCAGCCATCACGCAAAGCCCACCCCAACTTCATGATATAAGCCTTATTCATCCTAGGAAGATCTCCGATGCCCAAACCACTAAGGTGCTTGGGTAAGATCAAAGTATCCCACTTAACCATATGCAGTCTTTTGCTATTTTCCACCTCCCCCCAAATAAAACTATGTTGCAATTTCTGAATTTCTGCCATACTACCCTTCAGAATGGGAAAAGTCATCATAGAGTCCACCAGGGTAGCTTGAATAATGGATTTGGATAAAGTTACTTTACCTGCGAAGGATAAGTGTTTAGATTTCCAACCTGAGAGCTTATTCTTTACTTTATCCACCAAATACTGAAAATCATTCTTCTTAGGTGCCCTTCCAAGCAGAGGAACACCCAAATATTTACCTAAGCTACAAGTCTCCTTGAAACCAGACTGATGAGGAAGCTTGCTCTGTAATCTTCAATCCACATTCTTGGAGAAAAGCACAGTTGTTTTATCCAAACTAACCACCTGACCAGACATAGAACAAAACTTGTCAGGGGTTTAAGAAACACACCTCATTTTTTGCTCAGTAGCTTTGCCAAAGAGAAGCAAATCATCGGCAAACATTAAATGAGACACTACCGGCCCCGATCTGCCAGCCTTCAAAGGACACCACTCCCCCTTATCCACCTCCTTTGCTATCAAGTGAGTAAGCTTGTTCATACATAGGACAAATATGTTAAGAGACATTGGATCGCCTTGCCTAATACCTCTCTCAGGAGAAAATTAATCCGAGCGACTACCATTCCACAAAACATTTGTTCTCACACTAGTCACACGGTGCATAATAAAGTTTATCAAATTCCTGGGAATACCAACCTCCTCCAAAACTTCGCGAATGAAGGACCAATGCAACCGGTCATAAGCTTTGGTAAGATCCACCTTGATTGAAAAGAAACCATCCCCCCCGGCATCTTATGCATACTATGTACCATTTCTTGAGCCACTATGATATTCTCATGAATACTTCTAGTAGGTACAAACCCGGTCTGGTAAGGAGAAATAATCTTCGGAATGAGGGGTTTAAGCTTATTGACCACAATCTTAGTGAGCACTTTCTAACTAACATTGCACAAAGAGATGGGCCAGAACTGGTTAACAAATTCCGGTTTATCAACTTTGCGAATTAGACAGATGTCAGTAGTGTTCACCTTGCCAATCTCCAAAGGATGCCTCCACATATGCTGCACAAAGTCACAGAAAGAAGCATATATAATTTCCCCGTTAGCTTGGAAAAAGCTCGCTTGGAAACCATCTGGCCCAGGGGCCTTCCAAGGCGCCATACTGAAAAGAGCCTGCTTGACCTCACCAACCTCTACATCCCTGGCTAAATCCTCCGTAGTTTGAGGCTCTAGAGGCTTGAAACCATATCGCATGGCAGGCAAATTAGTCCGACTAGCATCCTCTTTGAACAGAGAGATGAAGAAAGAATTAACCAAAACCTTTAAATGTGTTTCATCTTCAATCCAATGACCATCACTATCCCGAAGCACGTGAATGCGATTTTTCTCCTTTCTATCCGCTGCTTTGATTTGATAGTATTTGGTATTCCTATCTCCATCATTATTAAGCCATTGTGTATGCGAACGTTGATACCACATAAGTTCCACCTTGTAAAGGATATCAGACAGTTCAAGTTGAAGAGTCTTCTCCAACTGAATAAGGAAACAATTCATCTTCCTTTGCTGATGCTTTTTTTGAATGCCTCCTATGCGAGCTAGCAACCTTTTCTTCTTATTCTTCACACTTCCAAAGGTCTCCTCTTTCCATCGCTTAAGCTTATAAGAGGATACAATCTATAAGCTTCTAACTAGAGTTAAGAAGGTTGAGTTAATTGTTAGTTAGTTAGTAAGCAAGCGGTTAGGAAGTCAGGTTGTTATAAAAGACAGTTGGCATAACTGTATTTGTAAGATTGTAATTCTGAATCTTCATTCAATGAATCAAGTATAGTTTTCAGTCCACATTCATCTTCTTCTTCTCTCTTCTATTCTTCTCATGAGTTCTCAGATTATCAATGGTTCTTGAAATTCATCATGGTATCATAGAGCTTTTTTTCGCGACCTCGCTTCCTCTACACTTCCTAATCGCCGTTTCTTCGTTCGTGTTTCAATCTTAATCGTCTTTTATGGCGGAATCAGTTCCAAATCCAGAATCGTCTTCTCCGATCAATGGAGTTTCTACAGGAAATTCAGTATTACCGCGTACAAACACAAATAGCGGTTTGACTCATTCTCTCTCGATCAAACTCGATGAGAAGAACTTTTTGCTTTGGAGTCAGCAAGTCAACGGTGTCATCACCGCACAACAACTACACAAATTCGTACTGGATCCGAAAATTCTGTTGAAATACGCTTCTAAAGAATATCACATTCAAGATAAATGGTTGATTCAAGACCAAACTCTGTTCACCTAGCTCCTTTCTTCCTTATTTGAGGGAATTTTTCCTCGTGTACTTGGATGTTCTCATGCCTTTCAGGGTTGTTGGGACAAAGTCCACAAACATTTTCACTCTCTTCTCAAGGCAAAGGTTCGTTAGTTACGTACTGAACTCAAAAAAACAAAGAAAGCATCGAGATCCATTTTTGAATACTTGTTGCGAATTAAGGCAATTATCAATTCTCATGGTGCAAGAATCTCAATTCAAAAAGTTCAAGCAAGAACTTGCTACACCTGCAGTTTTGGCTAATGTAGCACAGGCAACGCAAAATTCTGACTCTACCACTGCCTCGAATCAACCTAGTTCTGGAGCTCAGGACATATATCCTTCTAATTTTCGTGGTGGAGGTCGTTTTCGCGGCGGCCGTGGCCGCGGTAGATCATGTGGCAGAGGTGGTCTAAGACCTACTTGCCAACTCTGTGAGTGGCAAGTATGGTCATGAAGCTCTTCGGTGTTGGTACTGATTCGATCAGAATTTCACACTGGCTCAACAATCATCATCTCCTGCCATGAATCAGCACCCTGGTTTCCCTTATGCACAACCTAATTTTCCTATGATGCGACCTATGGCTAATCTGGCAATGCAACACCATGTGCCTACAACTCCTGAGTTCAATTTCAATGTTGTGCTATCATTTTATAATCAAGGATGGTGCCCTGATTCAGGTGCTTCACACCATCTCAATACTAATCCTCAGCACCTCACACAAAGTTCACCATACACTGGTCAGGATCAGGTCCTTATGGGCAACGGAGAAGGTTTAGAAATTAAATCTATTGGCTCATCTATGATTTCCTCTAATTCTCAGCCAACTATTCCATTGCATCTCAATAATTTATTACATGTTCCACAAGTCACCAAAAACCTATTATCTGTTTCCAAATTTGCAAATGATAATCAGGTTTATTTTGAATTCCACCCTACTAAATGCTTTGTCAAATCTTAGGGATCTGATCAAGTGCTGCTTGAAGGTTCCATTGGTGCTGATGGCCTTTACAAGTTTCAACATTTTCATATTCTTCCAAATCAGTCTTCCAGTTCACACACATCCAGTATTACTTTTCCTGCTTTCAATAATTCTGCTACTTGTGACATGTTGTCAAATAGCAAGATTTTTGATTCAGTCATTGTAAATCCATTACTTCATTGGCATTTTCGATTAGGTCATACACATACCAGTGCTGTTAGGTCCATTTTACAGATGTGTAATATACCTTTCAGCAATAAACATCAATTTGATCATTGTAGTGCATGTTTCCTTGGTAAATCACATCGAATTCATGCTCCTGCGTCTGTTACAATATATAATAATGCCTTTGAAGTCATTCACAGTGACTTATGGGGCCTCTCTCCCTTTCCATCAATTGTTGGTTACCATTACTACTTAACTTTTGTTGACACTTTCACCAAATACACATGGATTTACTTTCTAAAACTAAAATCTGATGCACTAGCTGCTTTCAAACAGTTTCACAGCTTAATTCAAACTCAATTTAACACCTCAATTAAAGCCTTTCAATCTGATTGGGGTGGTGAGTTTCGGCCATTTACAAAATTCTCGAATGATCTTGGTGTCAAGCATAGACACACTTGTCCATACACCTCACACCAAAATGGCACAGTTGGGCGCAAATATTGATAAATTGTTGAAATGGGATTAATAATTCTTGCTCAAGTTTCCATTCCACTGTTCTATTGGGATCATGCATTCACTTAAGCTGTCTTTTTGATAAACAGAATCCTTACTGCAGCTCTCTCAAACTCACAGTCTCCTTTTGCTGCACTATATAATATACTGCCTGATTATAACTCAATTAGAGTCTTTGGTTGCTCCTGTTTCCCATTAATTCGACCATATAATCAGCATAAATTGCAATTCAGGTCTGTTGAGTGTGTTTATCTCGGAATCTCTCCTCAGCATAAAGGCCATAAGTGTCTCTCAGCTGAAGGACAAATCTATGTTTCCAAAGTTGTCACTTTCAATGAGTTTCATTTTCCTTTTCCTCAATTGTTCTCTAATAAGTCTTCTATCTATTCCTCACCCACTGTATCTACCTACCCTGCTTCTATACCAATTTCACCATCAGTGTAGGCTCTTAATTTCCTGCTGCACAAAATTCTTTCACTCCTGCTGTACAGGATTCCTCAAATTCATCAAATTCCTTTAATTCTTCTCCTCTATCTACTCCTTCTAGTGTCTTAGTTCCACCCACTACTCAAAATGTCCATCATATGTTAACAAGAGGAAAAACAGGAAATCTAAAGCCAAAGGTTTACTTGTCCATTGTTGAGCCCAAGTCTGTCAAACAGGCTCTAGCTGATCCAAAGTGGAAGGAAGCAATGCATGCTGAGTACAATGCATTAATTTCAAATCATACCTAGACCCGAGTTCCTTTGCCTCCACACAAAAAGGCCATAGACTATAAATGGGTCTTTAGGGTCAAAGAGAACCCGGATGGAAGTGTAAATAAGTTCAAAGCAAGACTTGTTGCTAAGGGAATTCATCAAACTACTGGTTTTGACTTCACAGAAACCTTTACCCCTGTTATTAAACCAGTCACAATTCAGCTTATTTTGTCATTGGCACTGACCTACAATTGGCAAGTTCAACAAATAGATGTTAACAATGCTTTCCTAAATGGGTTTATCAATGAAGAAGTATATATGGTACAACCCCCTGGATTCACTTTAGCTAACAAATCTCATGTTTACAAGCTCAACCGATCTCTTTATGGGCTTAAGCAGGCCCCTCGAGCCTGGTATGACAGATTGACATCAGTTTTGCTTGGTTTTGGCTTTGTTAAAAGTAAATGTGATCCTTCTCTCATGGTGTACACTCAGCAGCACTCTTGTATATATGTCCTCATTTATGTTGATGACATTCTAATTACCGGCTCTTCTCCTCAACTGATTCATGATTTGATCAAGAAGATGAATCAACAATTTGCTCTCAAGCAACTTGGTCAGCTAGACTACTTTCTGGGAATTGAGGTAAAACACTTGCCAAATGGTGCTCTTTTGTTGAATCAATCCAAATACATAAGAGACCTATTGTGTAAAGCTAATATGGATGACTCCAAAGGTATCTCCTCTCCAATGGTCAGTAACTGGAAACTGAGTAAATATGGGACAGATTCTGTTGCTGATCCTTCACTCTATCGGTCCATTGTTGGTGCATTGCAATATGCTACCTTAACAAGACCTGACATTGCATTTAGTGTTAATAAGGTGTGCCAATTCATGTCTAGGCCACTTGATTCACATTGGAAGGCTGTCAAAAGAATTCTTAGGTACCTTAAAGGTTCAATTAATCATGGTTTACTGTTGCAACCTGGAAAGCCGGATGTTCCCTTCTCTTTGAGAGCCTATAGTGATGCAGATTGAGGAAGTGATTTAGATGACAGGCAGTCCACTTCAGGATCCTGCATTTTCTTTGGTCCAAACTTGATATCTTGGGGTTCTAAGAAGCAACCCTTAGTTGCTAGATCAAGCACAGAAGCAGAATATTGCAGCTTGACTAATACTACTGCAAAATTGTTATGGATCCAATCTCTACTACATGAATTAAAGGTTCCATTTCATGCTCCAACTCTCCTATGTGACAATCTTAGTGATGTGTCATTTGCTCACAATCCAGTAATGCATTCCAGAACTAAACACTTGGAGTTAGATATTCATTTTGTCAAAGAAAAGGTGCTCTCCAAGCAGCTCTTTATAAAGCATCAACTGGCTGACTCATTTATAAAGCCCTTGTCTCCTTCTCAATTTCCAATGATCAGAACCAAACTCAAAGTACTTGCTTGTCAGCAACCACCTTGAGTTTGAGGGGGGAGTATAAGAGGATACAATCTAGAAGCTTCTAACTAGAGTTAAGAAAGTTGAGTTAATTGTTAGTTAGTTAGTAAGCAACCGGTTAGGAAGTCAGGTTGTTATAAAAGACAATTGGCATAAATGTATTTGTAAGATTGTAATTCTGAATCTTCATTCAATGAATCAAGTATAGTTTTCGGTCCACATTCATCTTCTTCTTCTTCTTCTTCTTCTTCTTCTTCTTCTTCTCTCTTCTATTATTCTCGTGAGTTCTCAGATTATCAATGGTTCTTGAAATTCATCAAAGCTCATTCTCTACATTGCTAAGCTTACTCCCAAAATCACCCTCGACCCTCCACCAGGTTTTCAAATCATCTTGTGAATATGCATAGATCCCTGCAGGCAAACAAGGAGAGGATGATGGTTTGAGAATTTAACACGAGGAAGCACTTTGACAATTGCATTAGGATAAGCTACCCTCCAAAGATCATTACAGAGCCCCCTGTTAAGCCTTTCATACATCCTTTCAACACTATTGTAGAGAGGCCCTCTCCAAGTAAACTTGGACCCAATCGAACCTAAGTCTAGCAGATTGCAGGATTGAATTAGGTCTCTAAAAGTATTACATTTCCTCATATTGATCGGCGCACCACCCCTCTTCTCCTGCTGAGAAATGATATCATTAAAATCCCCCGCCACTAGCCATTAACTTGCATATGATTGGCAATGAGAAGCATCTCAGCCCACAGAACAGTACTCAAACCCTCAACCGGACTAGTATATACAGGAGTGAAGAACCAATTCTCGCCCCAGTGAAGTTATAAGAAGATGCATAAATTGAAAATTATTTTGAACCTCCACCACCGGCACCAAATCAGTCTTCCAAACAGCAACAATGCCTCCTGCAAAACCATGATTCTCAGCAAAAACAAAACCATCAAAACCCAACATGTTAAAGGTACTACGCAACCTCTGTGGGTGAACTCTAGTTTCCATAATAACAAGAATTTCTGGATGATGGATATCCAGATATTGTTTGTAATTTCGGAATAAGTCCGTACTAGCTGCTCCTCGACAATTCTATATCATAATCTTATTATTTTGTAGATTCATAATCGAATTAGATAAAAGGAACTCAAAACCTCAAATTTTCTATTGATCAAGACCAGGGGTCTCAGCCACCACCTCCATAGGTGAGTCATCTGTAGCAAAAGCATCATTTTCACGTGCCCCCACTACATGCCTCCTTCTCATGCTCCAAGTTATTTCCATTATTTGTTAAGACAGGTGTAGAAGTAATAAGAGCGGCATTGTTTTCATCCGGTGGCCTAGATGGATTTGGCAAGTTTGGCCCATCTAGGCCCATACGGACACTAGCCTCCTCTATGACCAATCCTTTACGCATATCCACCCGGCCCGGCCCAAGAGACACTATGGGTCCCGTTGTTATGACAAGTTATGTGTTTTTAAATTTATTGGAATTAGATGAGGTGACAGCACATTATTGGATATATGTATAACGGTACATATAAACAAAACTCTATTAATTAATGTATTCAATTTACTTAATCAGTAATCTAGTATATATATGTGTGTATATTTATTTATAGGCTAAATAGCACTTTTGGTCCCTTAACTTTATTTTAGTTTTCGTTTTAGTCCCTTAACTATTATATTTTTCATTTTGGTCCCTTAAGTTACAAAAATACGGTATTTTCGTCCCCTAACTATTTTTTTTCATTTACGTCCCTTAAGTTACGAAAATACGCCACGTTCATCCCTTAAGTTACGAAAGTTATGTCAAATTTATCCCTTCCGTCTGTAATCTTTTTAAACAATAAAGTCAAAATCATGCTCCTAACAAAGTTCTTATTAATGAAGTAACATGATAAAAGGTAATTTGAGCGAAAAAAAAGAGTTTCAATGACCTATACACACAAAATAAAAGGATTACAGACAGAAGGGACGTAAGCGGCGTATTTTTGTAACTTAAAGGACCAAAATAAAAAATATAATAGTTAAGGGACCAAAGCGAAAACTAAAATAAAATTAAGGGATCAAAAATACTATTTAGCCTTTATATAACCAACAATGCTATTATGGATTCACCAGGCAAAAAATTACTGTGCGAGACTTTCTAATAAGCAAACAATTAAAATGGGGGCGTTTTTTGTCTTTTTACTCAAAATAGTTGTCCTCTTTCCTCTTTCCGTCCGGTTTAGAGGAGAAAGCATCTTGTGGTGGGTCACAGTTGCAGGTTTCTTTCCTTCCTCTTTTACAGTGGTTCCAAACATTGAAATCTCCCTCCTTCCATCCTCTTTCCCTTCCCTCACTATCTTTCCTTCCCCTTTCTTCTAAACCCAACATAGTGTTAGGCTAGGCGGATGAAGATACTTACGTACTCCCTCCGGTCTCAATTATAAACAATAAAAACTTCATATTCTTTAGTCTCAAATATAAGCAAATTTAATCAATTTTACACCAACATTCATAAAATACTCTTATTAAAATCACTTTTTGGCCTCAAAAATCGTAAAAAGTGCGTCTTTTATATATATCAACAAAAAAAAATTTACTCTTTATATTGTGATTTGTGCTCTTAATAAATATGTTTTTTTTTTTGATTAAATACAGGACCGGAGGGAGCATGTAGGTTTGGGCTTTTCCAGTGGGTCCGAAGGCATCGCTGCTGTTCTGTGATGTGATTGTGACGCGTTTTTCTACATTTTATACATGCGGAAAAACGGAATCCAATGGGGTCTATCCAAGTTATGCGAATTTTACTTTAATGGGGCCTATAGGCTTTAGGGTAGTGATTTATTTGCGTACAAATCATTGCAGCTCTCAATGTATCTTGTCTAAATCTGCATGCTAAAGCAACTGAAAAATCTTATTAAATTGCTTTAGTTTAGATGAATAACACAGCGCATCCACCGACATGCTTTATGGGCCCAATTAACATGTGGGTTTGTTTGTTTGTCAATTGACCAACTGGACAGGTTACTTATTTCTTACAAAACAAAATTAGGAAAAACAAAAATAAAGAATGGGAGTTTGGGGATGTTATTATCGGCATTAAGCGGCTTGTGCTGTGTACGTATGTACTACTACTAGTACTAGTACTGTCTAACACTCTAACTAGGTAAGTATTAACTGCATATCTTGGTAGTATACGCTAAAAGGACCCTTTCCTTTATTCACCGACCTAGACAAGAGTGTAGGCCAGATATGTTTGATTGACCAGTCTATGCGGTTGGGGGTGGTTGAAATTATAAAACTTTTGGTTTGGATGTGTTCTGGACAAGGACCAAGTACAACAGTTTTAAGCCTAATTGGGCCGACTTAAGCCCAATATTCCTAAGGGATTGGTCCAACTTCGCTATAATCCAGGAGCTAGGGCATTCAGGAAGATTTTGAAGGAGAGTCACGCACCTTATGCACATATTTAGCTCCTTGATCCTTCCACCACTAGGATTTGTTTTGATTCTCAAACATGTTATAGGAGGCATCTTTAATAAGACAGAGCGATTTCACACTCCTAATCACACCGTATAAGTGTGTCACTAACAAACACCCTATAATTATGTGTGTGTATGACGTAATAGAGGCGTGTCTAATTCCCTCATTATTGTCACTTAACTAGTGTATTCTCTGAATTGAGTATTCAAGTATCTGCAATAGAGAGATACACTGCCCCATCTGGTCGGACAGAGAAACCTTAATGACGACTAAGGGGCGTTTGGATTTTGGACACATAGGATGAAAAACGAGAGGGGACAAAAGAGGAAATATCACTGTTCTTCATTTTTATAAAAGAGAAAAAATTGTGTGCTTTTATATGACATCCTAAAATTATTTTGAATTATTTAGCCATAAAATGTGATTCATCCAAAAAGAAAATCTTGATTTATACTGACATTGTTGAACAATGATGATTTTGCCGCTCAATAAATGTTTGAAGATTTCTTTGTTATCAATGTTAGTAGAATTCAATGGAGGAGAGGCTAGTGCACCTACTATTTTGATGCTCAAGTTAATAATGGTTGAGAAGAGGAAAATTGAATAATTAGATAACACGTGTGAAATTCTATGTCCTGCACTTATAGAGAGGCTTGTGCACCTCTTCCCCTTCTTCTCCCCTTCCGCCTTTCCGATTAACAAATTGTTTCTGCACTTGTTTCTCGTCGAGGATGGTCTGTGGCTATGTGTTTATGGGAAAATTTGGTTTATGGTATGGTTCTACCAATTTTGATGATCTTGTATGATTTACCAAATTCATCAAACAAACAAATAAATTTTGATGATCAAGCAATTATAAATCCGAACGAGTTACGTGATAATCTCGCTCGTAAAACAATGGTTTTTTAAGTATAACAATCAATTGTTCGACACGTTACCCGTCTTTCAACTTTCTTGGCTTTTAAAGCCATTAATCATTGTGATTTTTGCCAGTTTTGAATACAATAATTCCAAGCAACAAGTCAATTGTTGTTTGGAATGACACTAAATGTATAAATAAACAAGTTTTGGCTGTGACTAGCCAATGACTTGATTGTCAAGTACTTGGACAGAAAATAAAGTTAAAGCATACAATGCAAATGCTGAGGCATGCATTCATATAAATGAACTTGTGCATTTAAATTAACGCAAGAATGTAAATAAAAACACTTAAATGACTGAATTTAAGTAAAAGCTTTTAAAGAACATGAATTTAAAAGAAAGCATGGAAATGACAGTGAATGAAAAGTTTGTGCAAAAGTAAAGAACATAAAAGTAAAAGACTGGAATTTAAATGAGAGGAAAAGTAAAGAAATTAAGTGCAAAGCGTTGGAATATAGATGATGATTAAGTAAATGACAGAAGTAAAATCACAGGAATTGAAATGAACGCATAAATAACATGACTTCAAAAATAAGTAAATGCAAAGCAATGAAGAATGTAAGTTCGAAAGGCTTTAAATGAATTGAAATTGAATTTAAATGCATAGACAGAGCGTAAATTTAAAGCGAAAATAGAATTGAATTGAAATTACAAATGCTTTGAGAGAGAAAGAGTGGAAGGCATACTGTGATCGTGTTTCCTTTAATCTGCTTCGCCGTCGAGATGTTAGGAATTTTAGATCAAGTATCCAACCTCTGTTACATCGTACAAACTACTATTTATAGGCAAAAATATGAAAAAATCAACTAACATCCAACCTGACACGTGTACGGACACGGGTTGGTAGTTAAGTTTTCACTAAAAACTACCTAATCGACAGTAGCACATCCTGTCGAGTTGTACATTGGTCTTTACTTAACAACTAAGCCTATTTTGACCATGATCATTTTGACATCTTCGACGCGTTATGCCTTCCGTCGAACAGCCGTCCCATCACTTGGTCTTTCAAACTTAGTCAATTTTCATCCCTTGTTCTGGTCTCTTACACATTTACTTGTCGAATTCTAACATTTTGTCGATCAACCCAAATTTGAAATTTGGCACCCAACAGATGCCCCCCAAATTCTGAGTTCTCGACACTAACACACGGAGAGACCCATAATTTTGTTTAACCTCACGCGCGACGGTTACCTTTCCGCAATGTCCTATCACAGGTCTGCGTTTCCCACTTCCCTAAAAAATAGGACCATCATCACTTCAAATATTCATTCCCTGGCTCTGCCTATTTCATTTGGAAGCCAGGGGCTCCACCTCCCAGAGTCTCTTTTTTTTTTTTTCAAAGTTTTTGTCTCAACGGTGAAAGACTCTCTGGGTTTTGGTAATTTGCCTAATATCAACAATGAGTTTTGGTAAGTTGCCTAATGCGGCTTGCCAACCTCGTTGAAACATATGAGAAAGGGAAAGCCGGAGCAACTTCTTTCTCCTACTGTCTTGCGCTCCTTCACAACTTGTGTTCGAAATTCAATGTGTGGGCAAGCAATTAGGAAAAGTTTTGGCACAGTCGGGTTAATTGTGAAGCGTACCCCTAAATTGGCGATTGCTTCTCAATCTGCCTGCTTTACCTTTACTCGCATGGCATTTGACATTTCTCATCGACGCGCCCATGCTTTTAGCTTCACGTTCCCGTTGATTTGGGTGTCTACCATCTGAAACAGCTCTTGCAGACTTGATTGGCCGGATGGTATGCCACGGGAGCCGCTCTTGCTTCCCATGTTCCTCTATTCTGAATTCTTCCTCAAGATGATCGAGTCGGGACACTGGCTTCCACAAGTGGATTTATTCTGTAGTAGCCTAGACTTATAGACTTTCCAGTACTTGTATTACCAGGTTGTAAGCCTATTAGACAATGTATATTGTATACTGCCAAATGGCTTTTGAATAGAACAATCTAGTTTACTTTTCAAGGTTGTATTCTTACTTCGCACATTGTTGGTCTATATAACTTCAAATATTTGCCATTAATAGACTTAATCCTGAAACCAGAATTAACTTCAACAAGTGCATAAGCATTTCCTGAGAATGTTTGGACAATCTCAAATGGCCCTTCCCACTTTGGGGACCATTTCCCAAATTCTCGACATTTCTTATCCATTGGTAAAATGACTTTCCAAACTAAGTCACCAACCTTGAAACGCTTGTACTTAACTCGACTGTCATAGAATTTAGCTATTCTTTCTTTCTGTCGAACTAAATGTTCTAAGGCCACAACTCTCTCATCATGGACTTCATTCAATTCGTCAAACATCGAGTTCCAGTATTGGTCTACTGGCATCTCATTTTGCTTTTGAATTCTTAATGAACCAAGATTTATCTCAACAGGTAACACAGCATCATGGCCATAAACTAATTTATAAGGAGTAGTACCTGTCGATTCTCTAGGTGAGTTTCTGCATGCCCAAAGAACTTGTTCTAAAGTCGAATGCCAATTTCTCGGATACCTGCCAATATGCTTCTTTATCAAACCAATGATAATTTTATTCATGGCTTCTACTTGACCATTTGCCTGAGCATAATATGGTGTCGAAGTGATCATCTTGATCTTCCTTGACTCAGCATACTCCACAACCCTCTTTCCAACAAACACAGATCCTTGATCAGTTGTTATAGTTTGTGGTATGCCATATCGACACACAATATGGTTTTCAATAAAATCCACAATATCTTGTTGTGTCACTTCTTTCAAGGCTATTGCTTCTACCCATTTGGTGAAGTAATCAACCCCTACTAAAAAGTATTTATGACCTTTAGAAGAGGCAGGAAAAATTTGACCTATGAGGTCTAATGCCCAACCTCTAAAAGGCCAAGGCTTAACAATGGAATGTAACTCACTAGCAGGTACATTTTGTAGTTGACCATGCCTTTGACATTCTTCACAGGATTTTGCAAACATAATGCAATCCTTCACCAAAGTGGGCCAATATACTCTTTGTCTTCTCAAAACCCATTTCATCTTCTCACCTGCCTGATGAGCACCACAAATTCCTTCATAAACCTCTGCTAAAGCCAAATAAGCATCCTCTTCGCTTAAGCAAGTTTCCAAATTACCATCAACAGATTTTCTATATAAAGCCCCTGCAAGTACAACAAACTTAGTTGCTTTATACTTAATCTTTCTGTCGACGTTAGTATCTGGATTTTCCAAATACTCAATGATGGGCTTACGCCAATCAGCTGCATTCGACGTACTTGCAGCAAAAATATCTCTTTCGTCCAAAGGGTACAATAACTCACGGATTTCTACGAGTTCTGTCAACACCTTTGAAGATAACTTATATCCTGAAGCCAATTGGGCCAATTCATTAGCCTCTTGATTTAGCTCTCTAGGAATATGCTCCAACTCGACATTGTCGAACTGTTTCATCAACTTGTTAGCCACTTGACAATATTTGACAAGGTTATGACTAACACATTTGTATGCTTGAGTTAACTGTCTAATTAGCATTTGCGAATCACCAAAAACTTTGACAGTGCGTGCTTGTATTTCTATCAAAATTTCCAAACCCACAATTAAGGCTTCATATTCAGCCTCGTTATTAGAACAAGCATACTTTAGTTCAAACATCAATTTAGTTGATACCCCTAAGGGCGAAATTATCAAAATTCCAATACCAACCCCATTTCTATGTCTTGAGCCATCAAAATACAAATGCCAAGGCTTCAACTCGACTAGCCCTGTCAGTTCTTTTATTTCCAGACATGGATGGTCCGTTAAGAAGTCAGTAATTGCTTGACCTTTAACAGCCTTCATAGGTACATATTGCAAAGAAAATTCAGACAATGCAAGTGTCCACTTTCCAATTCGACCATTCAGAATTGGCTGGGACAACATGTACTTGATTACATTTGTCTTTGACATGACTAAAACATTGCAAGGCATCAAATAGTATTTGAGTTTTGTACAAGAGAAATATAATGCTAAACATAATTTTTCTATAGCACTATATATAGTTTCTGCATCATTGAGCACTCAACTGAGGTAGTAAACGGCTCTCTCGACATTGTTTCCATCTTCTTGAGCCAATAAACAACCAATGGTCTCTTTTGATGCTGATATGTACAATTTCACTGGTCGATGTGGCTCTGCAGGCATCATGACCGGTGGATTTGTCACATCCTCCTTGACTTGGCCAAACGCTTCTTGGTGTTGTTGAGTCCACACAAAAGCTTCTTCTGCCTTGAGTTTCACTAACAGAGCAAAACTCTTGTTCTTCTGAGAGATTTGATATGAACCTTACGAGAAAATTGACTTTTCCTAAAAAGGATTGAAGTTCTTTTTGTTGGTTGGAGGTCTTGCTTCGGCCTGACTTTAGCTTTATTCTTATCCACTTCAATGTCTTTTGTGCACGAGAAAACCTAAGAACTTAGCGGCGAAACCCCAAAACCACACTTCTCGGGGTTCATTTTCAAACTATGCCTTCTCATTTCTGGAAGGCTCTCCTCAGATGATTCAAATGCTCCTCTTGACTGTCGGATTTAACAATGACATCGCCGATGTACACTTCCATGAACTTGCCTATCATTTCATGAAAGATAGTATTCATTGCCCTCGATATGTTGCACCAAAGATTCTTCAAACCAAAGGGCATCACTATCCATTCATAGGTTCCAATTGAACACTGGGCACCTGAGCGGTTTTAGGTACATCCTCTTCAGCTATGAAAATCTGATTATAACCAGCATGCCCATCCATGAAACTCAGAAGCTCATGACCAGATGCTGCATCCACTAGCATATCTGCTATGGGCATAGGGTATTCATCTTTAGGAGTGGCTGCATTAAGGTTCCTAAAATCGACACATACTCTCATCTTGCCATTCTTCTTTATGACAGGCACTACATTAGACAACCATTCCACATACCTAGTTGTGCGAATGAATTTAGCCTTCAGCAACCGTTCGACTTCCTCCTTGATTTTTAACACAACTTCAGGAGCGAACCTTACATTGGCTTGTTTGTGAGCTTGCAATCTAGCTTTAGAGGCAATCTATGCTCCACGAGTTCTCTATTCAGCCTGGCATCTCGTGGTAATCCCAAGCAAAGCAATCCTTATACTCAGAAACTAGCTCCACAATCTGCCTTTTAAACTGGTCTGACAACATTGCACTCACATATATTGGCCTTTTTCTATCTGCATCGCCCAAGTCTATCTCTTCTAAAGGGTCTTCCAACTCAAAGCCATTTCTATCTTCAAGCCCCTTTTCAAAACCCAAAGGGCCATCATCAAATATATAATCGGCCAACACACCTTCTTCTGAGTTTGGCCGTCGGTCGGCCTCAAAGGCCGACAATTGTATTTGAGGATAATCATGAGTCATTACTGTCGATTGGCCGATTTTCGTCGGCCTCATCCAGCAACTTAACCCCAAACTGCTCCATTAAGCACGATTCGAGCTTAACTTTATCAATAACACCACCTGACCTTTGAGATGGGTTTCACCCTTGGATCATACACTTTGAAGTCCACATGCATTTGTTGCAAATACACATGGACTATCATCCGTCTCAATAATCTCAACTTCATCACGAGCATTCCAAAGAATCATTTTTTGGTGTACTGTCGAAGGAACTGCTCCAACAGAATGAATCCAATCCCGACCCAACAAGACATTGTAACTAGACCTCGAAGGAATCACAACAAGCAGAGTAGATCTTTCTACTGATCCTACCTGCACATCAAGCATCACTACGCCATCTGTTGGTACAGTTCTTCCCCCGAAGTCAGTAACCACTATATTTGTTGGCAACAGGTCAGACTCATCCTTTCCTAATTTCTTGAACATGGCTCTTGGAATCAAATTGACTGATGCACCTCCATCAACCAGTACCCTGTTAGCTGGCTTACCTTCAATCATTGCTCTAATGTGCAATGGTCGAAGATGACTTCTCTCCTCATGAGTTGATTTGTCGAGCCTAGCGAAGTTATCAAATATAGTGACCATGTCTTGCTCAACAAATTGCCAACCAATAGGAAAGTCCTCTAAGTCTTCCTCGTCAGGCACTTCAACTAGAAACTCGTAATGAGCCTTATATTCCGCTGGCAACACCGAAACCAAGTTTACATTCAATTTAGTAAACTCCTCTTCAGTAGCTGTGTCTTCATTCTCCAAATGACTTCCCAACCTTAAGCCTAGTTCGTCGAATAAACAATCTTCTGATCCCCGATCTGACAAGGTAGTACCCATTGCCATCACTAATTCGTCCAAGTCTTTGTCTAGACTGGTGTCAGGATCAAACTGTTCTTCATCTTCAAAACCTATTGGGTCATCTGGATCATTTAATGCGGCAATAACCTCTTCCATAGACAAATCTGTTTTGACAACATTCTGTTCCATGGACTCCAAGGGTTCATCTAACAAATCAGAATCATTAGCTATGATCCTTAATTCCTCCATTGACACATCACTGCCTGTGCCCTCCTCCGGAGCTGGTTGAACACCAACTTTGCCGCGTTCCAAAGCTAACCTTTCAACTTCAATTAAACCTACTGGCCAGGGAGTCACCTCTTCCTTAGCCAAATGAATTTCAGCATTCTTGGAACTCTGCTTGACAGATGCCCGCTGTGAATGTGCTCGCATCTTGGAAGTCTGGCCCTTGTCATAATTGCTACCTCTAACATCAACCACTACACTCTTCAACTTTGGACCCGATCTCCTTGGGCAACGACACTTTCATATCCCAACCATGAAACAATCTTCACGTTGAGATCCTCCCAACTCAACGATCTTCGTTTTACGTCTCGAAGCTTGCCTTATCCTCCGCCGACGACGCTTTTGGCTTTTCGGCGGTGAGGCCTTCTTCACTTGATCACCCCAGGGTAAGGTTTTCTGCCATGATGGTATTCTTCATCCCAAAATGGCGTTTGTCGAGGGTTACTCTTTGTAGCTCTCACCCTGTTTCTCAGTTCAGGACAACGAGCCTTGGGAGAATTCTCAACCCATTTGTTCACCATAACATCAGTATCAGGTTTTCTAGTCCTGTTAACCTTTCGACCAAGAGATCCTCCATGATTACTCCCCGTAGATTCCCTTGGAGACTCGACCAACCATCCACCGATTGCTCGATTAGGCCTATTAACCACAGGCCTTTGCACTTGGTTTGCCGGTGCATGTCTCACGTACCTATTCCCATAATGAGTACGAACTTGCTGATGAACATTTGCACCATCAACTTTCTTTGCTCTCTGGGCTGCTTTCTCATCAAAGTACTTGTCACAATGTGGGCATAATTTCAACTGCCCCTATTGTTTTTTCTTCTCAGAAAAGCTTCAACAGTCTCATGAGGCCTTGGATAGATGTCGAAAAGATCCTCGACATTCACCACGATATACGCTTGGCGCTAATGTTCACCATGCTACAGCTTCTCACATTTTGGCCTTCGACATTGGCAATGCCTTAACCAAATGGATCAGTATCCACCTTTATGCTAGGCTTCTGTTTGTCAGCAAACTTGAGCCTACCTTCTTTGAGAGCCTTTTGAATCAAATCCCTGAAACGAAAACATTCATTAGTAGGGTGGCCTAAAGCTCCATGGTACTTGCAATAATTCTGACCATTAGAGTCCTCAGGCCCTTTCACTCTATGATCATCTAATAACTTAAGCTGTTTATCTTTTAAAAGAATATCAAATATTTTATCAGCTTTGGTTATATCAAATGTATAGGTTCTCTTATTCACATAACTCATCTTTTCCTTCCCCTTGGAAGGTACTAACACTTGACAAGCATAAGGTGGTCCTTCTTTTAATTCAGCAAGGTTTATTTCTTGCTCTGTCATAGCCTCATCCTCACTGTCTGTTAGATCTTGTTCGACACAATTGACTTTCTCACGCCTGATAAACTTCTTATTGTTCTTCTGATTCTTCTCAGAGCGGAGTTGTTCAACTTGTCGAACCTTCTCCCCTAATTGGGCGAGGTCAACTATGTGTTGGTTTACCAATTTCTTTCTAATATGGTAATCCAAACCACTAGCGGCCATTTTCACAATTTCCGCTTCGGGAACAGGCGTGAAACACCTGCTCTTCATTTGCTTGAACCTAGAGATGTAATCATCTATAGATTCATTATAGATGCGTTTGACGTTGAATAAATCAGTCAGATTAACCCTCAAATCGCCCCTGAAGAATTGATCATGAAACAATCCTTCCAGTTGTGTCCACGAATAGACTGAATTAGCTCTCAACGTCGAGAACCAAGAAAATGCGTTCTTTGTCAAAGAACTTGGAAAGAACCTCATTTTCAAACCTTCGACAGTGGCCATCTCTCCCATTTCTATCGTGTATCTAGCCACATGCTCGACAGTCGATTCACCATTGTCACCAGAAAATTTGGACAATTTGGGGATTTCCATCCCTCTTGGCACTTCAGCTTGTTGAACCCACTCAGGAAATGCAGATATAAAATATGGTCTAGTGCCTTGACCAATATTAAAGCCAAGCCTATTCAGCATTTGCTCGACAGCCTGATTCACGTTTTGTTCTATCTGATTTCCCATGATATTGTGCCTGAGGTTGGCTAAACCTTGATGCACTGGTGGGCCCTGGTCTTGATTCCTTTGTAGAATCTGCACTTGGCCATAGGCCAAGTTATTCAAATTCTGACCAAGGTTGTGGTTTGGCTGAACTACCTCGTTCTGCACCACCATAGGGTTATTCGCATTATGCGGAATGCCCCCCATGCCCTGACCATGAGGTATAACCCCTGGGCCTTGTTGAACATTCTCGTTCACTGGTGCTGCCAAACCCAATGCTTGATTTAGCCTTTCCATTTGTAAGGCTAATGTATTACATGCTTGATTAGTAGTCTCCATAAGAAGCGTAATCACTGCACCCATCTGCTGAGTGAACATGTTCACCATCTCATGGTTACTATCATCCACTTGTTGTCGAATACTCGCCAACGAGTTTTGTGTTAATCCCCCATTATTCTGAGGCATTTGTCTCGACATGTCCCCCAGTCCTAACCCTTGTTGATTGGCTGTCGTAGTGGTAGCCATTCCTGCCATTCCTTGAGTATTGGAAGAATTTCCGAATGGCATAAAAGACTGGTTAGCATATTGGTTGAACATAATTGAACCAATAGCAGGGACTGTCGAGTTTTTCAAATAACCATACGGCATTCCAAACGGAGGTTGCGTTACTTGCGGTACAGGCCTAATACTTGAGTTCCTCGCACTTCCAGGCGATGCCTGAATTTCTAGAGCACTTTGAACCATCGGTTCAAGCACTGCAGCGCTTGGAATAACTTCTCCTTGCGTATTGGCCATTGTCAACCCGATGCACCGCCCCAACGGTAGTATTATTCGTCCGCGGGATCACAACTACCCCTGCGTTCGTACTAGTGGTCGAAGCATTTGTACTGCTAACACTTGGCATTGTGGCACTGCTATTCATGCTGGCACTCATGTTTCTATATTGCGTTACGTTAGAAGCAGTAATCTTTCCACTTCTTAGACGCATAAAACCATCGTTTAAACGAGTTACTCTAAACTCGTCCCACTGGGCGTGCCAATTTGTTTATGAGGAAATTTGGTTTATGGTATGGTTCTACCAAATTTGATGATCTTGTATGATCTACCAAATTCATCAAACAAACAAATAAATTTTGATGATTAAGCAATTATGAATCCGAACGAGTTACGTGGTAATCTCGCTCGTAAAACAATGGTTTTTTAAGTATAACGGTCAATTGTTCGACACGTTACCCGTCTTTCAACTTTCTTGGCTTTTAAAGCCATTAATCATTGTGATTTTTGCCAGTTTTGAATACAATAATTCTAAGCAACAAGTCAATTGTTGTTTGGAATGGCACTGAATGTATAAATAAACAAGTTTTGGCTGTGACTAGCCAATGACTTGATTGTCAAGTACTTGGACAGAAAATAAAGTTAAAGCATACAATGCAAACGCTGAGGCATGCATTCATATAAATGAACTTGTGCATTTAAATTAACGCAAGAATGTAAATGAAAACACTTAAATGACTGAATTTAAGTAAAAGCTTTTAAAGAACATGAATTTAAAAGAAGGCATGGAAATGACAGTGAATGAAAAGTTTGTGCAAAAGTAAAGAACATAAAAGTAAAAGACTGGAATTTAAATGAGAGGAAAAGTAAAGAAATTAAGTGCAAAGCGTTGGAATATAGATGACAGTTAAGTAAATGACAGGAAGTAAAATGCAGGAATTGAAATGAACGCAGTAAATAACATGACTTCAAAAATAAGTAAATGCAGAAAGCAATGAAGAATGTAAGTTCGAAAGGCTTTAAATGAATTGAAATTGAATTTAAATGCATAGACAGAACGTAAATTTAAACTAAAAATAGAATTGAATTGAAATTACAAATGCTGAGAGAAAAGAGTGGAAGACATATTGTGATCGTGTTTCCTTTAATCTGCTTCGCCGTCGAGATGTTAGGAATTTTAGATCAAGTATCCAACCTCTGTTACATCGTACAAACTACTATTTATAGGCAAAAATATGAAAAAACCACCTAACATCCAACCTGACACGTGTACGGACACGGGTTGGTAGTTAAGTTTTCACTAAAAACTACCTAATCGACAGTAGCACATCCTGTCGAGTTGTACATTGGTCTTTACTTAACAACTAAGCCTATTTTGACCATGATCATTTTGACATCTTCGACGCGTTATGCCTTCCGTCGAACAGCCGTCCCATCACTTGGTCTTTCAAGCTTAGTCAATTTTCATCCCTTGTTCTGGTCTCTTACACCTTTACTTGTCGAATTCTAACATTTTGTCGATCAACCCAAATTTGAAATTTGGCACCCAACACTATGACAATGACTGACTGCAAATTAAAGCTGAATCGACGTTAAATGGGAGTATATGGGCCAGCACATAATAAAGTTAGCAACTTTGGACCAAAGAGGAATGAAGAAAATGAAGGTAATTGGGAATGAGAAACAAGGTTTTTGTGACGCTAAGCGTGTGTTTTTTGGCAAAAGTTTCATGCGAGAGAGTCAGGCGCGAGAGAGTCATGCGAGAAATGGTCTCTCTCTCCTGATTGGTGTGCCACAAAATTGGGACGAAAGAAAACAAAAGGGTGAATCTCATGCACTTTTCCTTTCTTCGCAACAATGCGAAGAAATGAGTCTTGTGATGGTTTTTTTTTCCTCTTTCCACTTCTACCTCTATTCTCTCTTTATATCTCAAATTATTTAAATTTTTAGTTAAGGATATTGATGTCTTTTAAAAAATAATCAACATTTTTCTCTTCTCTTTTTCTCTTTTCTTTCTCTTATTCCAATCAATACCCAAACTCTACCATATTTCTCACTTTTTCTCTCTTTTCATATCCTCTCCACAATTTCTCTCGTTAATCAATCACACCCTAAGGGAAGAAAACAAATGAGGTGGGTTTTGGGTTAATAAAGTGCAGGAATAGAGAAAAACAGATTATAGAAAACCATGAGACCATTTCTGAATCAATGAAACTTGTTTAATCGGAAACTGAATTTTTTGAATACTAGAGCGATTTTTTTTGCTGTTTTTAATTTTTTCAATTTTGAATTAGTTTTGGGTTGGGCCTTTAGGAGCAAGTTTTTCCTTGAATATTCAATAGTGAAAAATGATCATCAGATAATGAAGGGAAAAAATTGAAGTATTGCATGAATGATTTGTTGCCTTATGGAAAGGTTGGATGTGAAGCTTTTCTCATATTCCTGAACTATGTATAAATAGGTAAGCTCAAGCCCTCTCCAATGGAGGTGTCTACATGTGTTGACAATGTGTGTGCACCTGCAATTAACTTTGCCGAGGAGTTGATTTATGCCTCTTCCATTTTTCAAATACCAGAGTTTGTGTCACTTTTCCGGGTAAACATTCTATCTTTGATAGTATGATGACATAAAAGAACACCTCATAACACATATTATTTATGTTAGAGTATCATGTGTTAAGCTTAAGCTTATCGAGTTCTATCATTTGATAACTAAATTATCAACCGTTGTAATATTTTTTTTTATTTTTTATTTTTTACTAAAATTTGATTTCATCAAGCTTCCAGGTAACTGATCCCTTTTAAGTTTTAATTTAACCATTACCTGACCTCCACTCCACTCTGAACATTTTTCTATATGTATTATCTATTTTATGAAATATTAGTTTAAATTTAGAAAAAAATTAAATAAATAAATAAATAAAAATATGTCTATATATTATGCTATTGGCATGTCCCGTGCCAAGATGTTTGCATGATGATTCAGAACAGAGGAGGTTTCATATACTAAGGTAATGTAAAGACGGGGAAGGGAGAAGAGAGGGCAGAGGTCACCAACTGGGAGAAGTAGGAGGTGAGGAGAGATAAGGTAGAAGAAGGGAAAAAGTGTCAATTTAGTCCTTGTAATTTGTGTTTAATGAGCCAGATTAAGTGGCACCTACGTGAACAGTGATGTATGTGCCACCCATGCACTTAAAGTGACACATTACCACATCTAACTCTCTTAAGTGACAGAGACTAACGGAAGAAGGATCGATCCATGGAAAATTGGATATCATCTCCATTCATTCTTCTTTCAACAAGTTGCAATTGCAATATATATATATTTAGAGAAGAAACCTACCTTTTCATTAGGGTTATAATAGTTTAACTCACATCAATTCATGAAAAGTTGTAACAATACCTTTCAAGAATTGTAATAGTTTCACCCAATATAAATTCTTTCAACTACGAGTTACACTGCTCAAGTCCACTAACTCCCGATAATCATTATTCGCAAAATAGATATCAAAGACATAGACCATTCAACTAGTGTTTTAGAAATTAAAGTAATATTCAGAATAGATTAAAATAAAATTTTACAAGCAATATTCAAAATTAAAAGAAGCCGAAAGAACTCGCAAGTTGAATACTCGTGGCATCTTTGCGTATCTTGATTGTAAACACAACAAAGAAGGTTCAAAGTCACTAACAAACAATTAAGCACTTATATCACCTTTTTTCCCTATGTTTTCGACCTCATTCTAGTGTTCAGGAAAAAGGGGCCCTGAAAAATCCGGAATTCAGCCAATAGGTGAGTAAAACCTGACCCCAAAATACTCCCAAAATATCACCTTTATGAAAACTAGAATTGTCAATTCAGTAGTTAAATACTCCCTCCGTGAAAAAAAATGCAGTTTTAACAAAGAAAGATGTCCCAAAATACAAAATATGTACCGTTTTATTTTTCAATAAAAATTAATTATCTTATTCTATTTTTAACTTTCAAATTAATATTGTGTGTATCACTTTCATGTCATTATAGTTCTTTAATATATATTTATGACAATGGTTAATACCAAATGATTAATAAGTATAATTTAGTAAAATTATTATACTTTTTCATTTATTTATAATTTTTCTTAATATTTGTGAAAAAATCTAAAACGATAATTTTTTTTGAGACGGAGAGAATAGTATTATCATACAATTTTACACGGAAAATAGAAAACCATGATTACAAGTGTTAACGAAAAGTTACAAATTTTAATTGATATTTTTGTGCATTTAAAATAATTAATCATTTTTAAAGAGTTCAATTTCTATACACCGTCGGTGTAAAAATATTTTACACGTACATTCAATGATGTGTTACCACATTTTCAATCAAAAAAAAAAATGATGTGTTACCACATCATTTAATGAGTATGACAAATCCAATATTTATCAACTTATTAAATGATGTGGGAACATATCACTAGATGCACGTATAAAATATTTTTACACAAACCATATATATAAATTAAATTCTTTTTTTTAAAATGATTGCCAAGGGAATGTTAAAGCTAGAGTGTAGATAAAATTACGTCTCCTGAATTAATCACGTGGACAATGCTTAATTCAGTAAAAAAAAAAGCACTTCTTAGGGTCTGTTTGGTTCAAACGAGGCGAGGAGAGGGGAGAAATTTCAATGGAGGGGAGGGGAGGGGAAGGGAGAGAAAGGATTTAATTTGATTTTGTGTTTGGTTGAGAGGAGGGGAGGGGAAGAGAGGGAAGTCTTTGCTTGTTTGGTTTAGGAGGGGAGGAGAGAGATTTTAATGGAGGGGATGAATTAATTTACTTGTATATCTATATAGTCTTTTATATTATATTATATATAAGAATATTTAAGTAATTTTATTTTAGATGATTTAATCTCTCCTCTCCTCCCCTCCAAAAAATCTCACTTTTGGAGGGGAGCCAAAATTGGCTAAAGAGGGATTTTACTCCCCTCCTCTCCCCTCCCCTCTAAAAAAATAAGCCAAACATATAAAATTTAAAATAATCTCTTTCCTCCCCTCTCTTCCCTTCTAAAACCCCCGATCAAACACTACCTAAATGAAACCTCAAGGTAAGATGGCGACACATAATCATAACCAAATTTACTCGAAGAAACAAAAATCAAAGAGAAGAGGATATTATGTACCCAAAAAAAAAAAAAAAAAAGAGGATATTATTTTCCAATAAAGCGGAACAGAACGCAAAGTAAGGGGAAAGTTGCATAAATGAGACGGCGCGGCATGACGCAGGAAAATAAATAAAGATCAGTTTCTTTCCCTTACCATGTTAGTACCAAACTTTTCTGTTGGTGTTAAAAAACTGAATTCGTTGTTGAGAACGGATAGCAGCGAATGGGCGCGTAAAAACTAGTAAAAAGGAAGGGTACTATCAACGCGGTTTCAGGCCACAAATCATTTTTCCACTTGACTGACCCAACAAAAAACGAAAATCTATATACCCAACAACTTGTCTTCTGGATATCTTTCAACTTCAACAAACTGAATGATCTCAATCCAAATCAAATGGCCTTCCTTCGTATTCGTACACTTCTTCCCCTCCGTTTCTCCATCCAAGTACGTACTCCTCTCTCTTTCTCACACGCTACCGTATTACTCATTCTTCTAATGTTGCTGATTTCGTTACTCCTTCTTCTGTTTCCTCTATCACAGGGCACGCTGCTTTCATCTTCTGCACTTCAACAAGGTCTTCTTCTTTTCATCAGTTTGTTTATTTTCAAATATTCATATTCCATAGTAATAATCATAATGCTTTATACCTGTTTGTTTCTTTTCTTCTGTAAAAAAAAAAAACCACGCTAGAAAAAATAAAATATGCGTTTATCGATTGGGCGGGAAACCACTGAGCCGAGTCTTGTATGATTTAGGGTTTTCTGGAAGCTATCGAAGCTACAGCGGTGTTGAATCGTCGGAACGGAGTGTGTTGCAACCTGATGACGAGGAGGTATCTGCGCTTCGTCGCGAATTTGAAGCTGCCAAAGAGAGATTTCTCAAGATTCCCGATGCGCTTAAAGAAATGCCGAAAATTAATCCTAAAGGTTCGTCTCCGTTAGTTCTTTGCTTCAACATTTATTTTCTCTACGCAATAGAATCGGTGCGGTGTTGTTTGTGAATGTTAATCTATTTTCTTTCTTTCTTTCTTTCTTTCTTTCCGTGTATTGGATTAGGCATATATGTGAATAAGAACTTGAGATTGGACAGTTTGCAAGTTTATGGGTTTGACTACGATTACACATTGGCACATTATTCCTCCGATTTGCAGACTTTGATATATGACCTTGCCAAGGAGTTCATGGTTAACGAGGTTAGCTTCGACTAACTCACTCTTGCTTTTTTTTTTTTTTCCAATTGTTGTTTCCTTCCTTACTCTCCTAGTTGTTTCTTTCAGCTTAGGTATCCAGAGATTTGCATGAATTTTGAATATGATCCAGCTTTCCCTATTAGAGGCCTGTACTATGATAAGTCTAAAGGGTGCCTCATGAAGCTGGATTTCTTTGGTTCAATTGAGCCGGACGGATGCTACTTTGGTAGACGCAGGGTATCGGACATTGATTCTTTTGTTTCATTTGGCACTTATATACAGCATCACATTAGCTTCTATTGTCACTTTAATAATTTTTTTTTTTTTTTTACTTTTTATGAATTGTGTCTGTGGCTCTGAAAATCCACACACAATTGAAAATGTTTTAGAATTTTATAGATTGCATAGTGGACTGAACATATTAAATGCTTGTGTTGAAGTAACATGTGTTTCTGGTTCTATTTGACAAGCTTCTCTTAGCATAGCTTGTCTGTTGCAACAGAAAATAAATATTACCAGTAAAATGAGTTTGGCATAAATTTATTTCTTCCAAAATTTACAGCTGAGCCGAAGGGAGATACGTGATTTGTATGGCACTCGGCATATTGGTCGTGATCAAGCTCGATCACTGGTTGGTTTGATGGATTTCTTCTGCTTTAGTGAGGTTAGTTCCTTGTTATCCTGTCATTCATTAGTAATCATATCATTCATAATTATCTGGTGCATGAATAGAGGACTTTTGGTACTATGGATTGGTGGAGCTTTGCCTCGGTGAAATTTTATGCAATGAGTCTTGTACTTTTCTCCATATGTCACAGAAGATTATCATTCTCCTGAGTACGTGTATCCTAAAACTATATAGACAAATGATTGACTGCCATTGACATACCATCTTCAATTTTATCCAAAAGGGCTCTGCTGTTTGAGCCCAGTATACCAGAAGAAATGGACATAGGATGTGGAGCACAGGGAGTCGGGATTATATCATCTTAGTTAATGCAGAGCGGTGCTTATATAGCATGTAAAGTGAACAGAAAATTAGCTGGAATTTTGACAAATTTTGCCCTTTTAAGGCCCATTTGCTTGTGCTTATTGTGAAAAGCAGTTTTAAATTTTAATGCTTTTTAAAAAAAAGGTAACTTCAAAAAAACTCTAGAAAAGGCATATCATAAAAGTACTTTTTTTTATTAAAAAAACTGATCCAAATGCACCCTTGAATGTGACTTGGTCTAATGTATAAAATTCTTAGATTAATCATGCTTCTTCAATCTGCCATTTGTTTTGTTGTTGAAAGTTATACTCAAAGTTCTGTTCCTTTAAAATGTCTCTGATGTTGATAAAAAGCTAACAAACATGTTGGTTTCCTTTAGGTTAAACTGAGGGCAAGATCTGCTTTGCATGTCTAAGCAGGTCGTTCATACTATTAAGGGTTAAACTATACCTCTACCACCAAGGGATGAGTATGTTCCCAAGTTTTTGAAATTGTAAAACTTCAAATTATAGTTTTAAGGCATAACTCCTATAAGCCGGTCAAACTATAAGGGGTCCATGTTTACATCAGGTCTATAATAGAGGGACTCCCCTGCCTATTTTGCTTGCCACTTCCTTGATAGCCTATTAATTTATGAATTCTCTTTCTACCATCAAATTATAGGTTGAGAACTGATTGTTTACAGCATTATTCTGTAGGCATGCCTTCTTGCAGATATAGTGCAATACTTTGTGAATGCTAAGCTAGAATTTGATGCTTCCTACATTTATGAAGATGTTGTTCGTGCAATTGATCATGTCCACCGAAGTGGCCTGGTTCATAAAGGAATTCTCTCTGATCCACATAGATACTTGGTGAAAAATGTAAGTTCAAAATATTTTACACATTTCGATTAACTGTTATTGATGAATCATGAATGTGTTCAACAGATGCTACAATAAATAAGTGATCTACAATATGTACAAAAATCTATTTCAGGATCTAGTATCTTAATTACGTTAAATATTGTATTTTTGTGTCTATCTATTATCAAGGCAGACATTGTTTCTTTGTGTAGTCTTATTTTCAAATTGAGTTATTTTATTCTATGGTTGAGAGTTTGTAATTGTTATTTATTTGTGGGTGAATATTTCAGGGAAGGATATTACGTTTTCTTAAGATGCTAAGGGAGAAGGGAAAGAAGCTTTTCTTGTTGACTAATTCTCCTTATTACTTTGTGGATGGAGGGATGCGTTTTATGTTAGAGGTATGCAGGAAATCATATCATACATTTTGTAGTCATGGAATGTTTTCTTTAGCCTTCACTTCACACAATTATTGTCTTAATTTGGAAATCAAATCATATCATAAATTAATAATTTTTTCTTAATTTGGAAAATGGTCTTACACAATTATTGTCTATGTGGCATGGAAATCAATTTTGGGTCAGTCAGAGCTTTAAATATTTCAGTGTTCTTTTATCTTGTATTGTTGCAACTTGCAAGTTATTCTTCAAAGAGTGCTATTGATTATATGTGGAATAATTAATGCAATCAGTTATATGAGTGTAATTTACATTCAGATGATGAAAGACTCTAAATGGAGATTAAATTGTACATAGTTTTCACTTTTCTTGCTGATTACGTGGACTATTTCATTTTAGCAACTTGTAGAGATGAATATCTAGCATTATCAGAAAATTCTGGAGGCTTAGGAAGTCATGGTTTAATTCTTTATTGTAAGTCATATGTATCCACAGACCTTAAAACAGTTCAGGCATGCCTGGTTTCTTTATATGACTTAAATTGTTTCGCCTATAATCATTTCCTGATTTTGGAGTAAAATTATCCTCTTTTAGTTTCTTCTCCTCTTGTATTTATTAACGAGGAAATAGAATTTAATTGAAACATCAAAATTAAGTTTTAAAAGGGAGGTGGAGCACATGCTGGAGTTGTGTGAAGTGCACATAACTTAGATGGTTAACACTGACACTTGGCAGTCAGGTCTTTTTTAATTGTTTGGTTGGAAGTTCTGAACTTGGTTTTAAATGTAATTTTTATTTTTCATTTTTGTTTTGCACTTTTCATATCTGGCCATAATTTCCTTGAGTTTGTTCTTGAATGCCGATTAGGATTCTATGGATTGTAGAGACTCCTGGACAGAACTATTTGATGTTGTCATTGCTAAGGCCAATAAACCACAGTTTTATACATCCGAGCATCCGTTCCGGTTTGTATCCTATACATCCCATGTGATATGATGCTTATTTCTCTTTTCTAACATAATTCTTATTATTCTGCTTTAGTTTCCTAAGGATAATTGGGATTACATTGTGCTATACTCCTTTTACCTTTTATCATTTTGAAAAGTATAAAACTTGCTTCAGGGAAAGATCATTTGGATATTACCCTCTTTAGAATTTCTTCTCATCTTGACATGAAGCTAGTATGGATCAATCTCCTTTGCCAAACATTCTTTTCCTCGTCATTTTTTCTTTTTTAATCTCTTTGATATTTGATTTTACATTAATGAATCTTGAATTATTTGGGAAGGTCCTGAATATCATTGGCTATTCCATGCAGTTGTTATGACAAACAGAACGACAAATTAACTTTTACCAAGGTTGACGAATTTCTTCCAGATAAAATTTATTATCATGGATGCCTCAAATCCTTTCTCCAAATAACCAAGTGGAACGGCCCAGAGGTATGCTTTATGTGATGTTTGATAAGCCATGCTTCATAATATCTCTATTTACTTAAATTTTACAAAAAGTTTTCATTGCAAAGCAAATGATTAATATGACATCAAGATTCTTTCACATGGAATCCTCAGAATGCTAAAATTCACTTTTTTCATTAGGTGATATATTTTGGAGATCATCTATTCAGTGACTTGAGAGGGCCCTCGAAGGCAGGTTGGCGTACAGCCGCAATCATCCATGAACTTGAGGTACGTATGCTATTTAATCCATTTTCATGTAGATTTTTGAACTTGTTGCTAAAAGATGAATAAAAATCTTCAGAGTTCCTTTTAGTTATGCAGTTGCTAAAAGATTAATATAGTTATGTTTGGGAGTTTCATTTTAAAAGTTAAATTATGCTCGAGAAGTCGAGGAATTTTTTCTTGAGGTAGTAATGTATGTAGAACTTATGTCATGGTCAACATCAGAAATATTGACATATTTATATGGATTATTTCTTTAACAATGCAGAATGAAATACAAATACAAAATGAAGATACTTACCGCTCTGAGCAGGTATCCTTAAGATTTTGTCCGTGTTGACATTATTTCTTTGCAATCATATTTGGCACATTTACCTTCGATGATTTCCTGTTACTTTCGGTAAGTTGTTGTGCTGAAGACTGGCCAACTAAAAACTACTTTATGATTATGTGATGAGCTTGAGGAGCAAAAGATTCAGGAGCAATTTGTGAACAATAGTTCATGGAAATTAATGTTATTTATCTTGCATACAAAGATTTATCAGTTAGTAGAGGACAATTGTTTTCCCAAGAGTCAAATGGGCATCTAGTTGTTTGTTGCCTTTTCTTGCTGAGTACTGACACATAAGTTATTGTTTTTCTCATACTTTAAAAAAATTGAGGAGTGAATAGTAATATGTTAACAATTTGCAAGCCCATTTCAAACCTTACTAAATGTTATACGTGGATGATATACATTGAAAAGTTGACAGATGAATTGCAAATGCATACTTGCTCACATCGTGGAATGCTAGGACTAGAAATTAAAAAACAAAATAAGTAAAATTAAAGTTGTACTGAATTCAGTTTTTCTTATTTAGGTAATCTAGCTTGTAACAGAATGATAACATATCCCTTGCCTTCCACTTTAAATCCAAGTTGTTTTAGTCTTGGTAAATTTCAAAACTATGGACATGAAAGTAACCACAAAGTGAATTATTGGATTTTCATCATACATTTAATGTTGTTTAGAAAAGGCTTAAATGAACAAATTTTATAGTTATCATAGAAAGGTCCATAATTCTCCAGTTTGGTTGATAATTAACAGTATAATTACTTTCGTCAGTATATCTTAAAGCTGTTACATTTTATGCATTATATCTTGTTGATCTATGCAGGCAAAGTTTCATATAATACAGGAACTACTTGGGAAGTTGCACGCAACTGCAGCTAATAGCGTGAGAACTGCAGCTTGCAAATCACTTCTCGAAGAACTTAATGAGGAGAGACTAAAAGCACGCTTAAAGATGAAGATGATGTTTAACAGATCTTTTGGAGCAACATTCCTCACTAGCACAGGACAAGAATCTGCTTTTGCTTATAACATTCATCAGTATGCAGATGTTTATACCAGTAAGCCAGAGAATTTTCTTCGCCATTCACCTGAAGCATGGCTTCATGTTCCATTTGATGTCAAGATCATGCCTCACCATGTGAAGGTAATACATTTCTTCTTCATGAATATTATTTTTGTCACTAAACCACACATGCTTTTCTCTTCAAAAACTGAAAAGGAAAATCTACTTCTTGTTACCCTATGCTTCCCGTTTTTGTATTTATTATTTGTAAAACTCAGCTTCCTTCTGGAGAATCATGAATTTTTGAGGTATATAGTTGTGTCTGTTAACATTTTCTCTGTTGAAAAGCACAATGCATTCCCTGTAATTTAGTATTAACTTGATATAGTTATGAAAGTTGTAAAATGAATGTAGAATTAACCAAGTTGTTTAAATTGCTTTAAATTTAATTTAACTTTCACACCACGTATTTTAACTTCTCTCAAGACTGTGAACTATGTTTCACTTAGGACTGAATTCTGCCAACTTGTTGGTTCCTATCCAAGATGTTAAGTTTGTTCAAGAATTATTACAGATACTAGCTGCCATTATGCAGTAGGGTAATAGTTAGGGTCTTACTGAAAGACGGAAAGTATTTATTAGTCACTCTAGTTAGTGAGAGAGGGCATTCTATAATTTTAGGGTATGTTAGTTTGGTTCATCCCTCAGTAGTTTGACAGTTCGCAAGTATCTATCTTTTGAATGGTAATGGATGTGCATGCAATACATGATCAATATTTACATATTTCCTGCTTCTTTCTTCGTTTTCTTTCTATAAATCCTTGGTTGTTTATCCCCTTTTTTTTTCAGGTTCCATCAAGTTTGTTCAAAACTGGATGAACAATACTCAGAAATCGTTTCAAACTTTTAGTGTCATTCTGTGGTCCTTAACTTCTAACGGAACACTGATGCGGCAATTCAAGTAAGCATTTCATTGGTGCGACTGGAAGACACTTGTCGCAGCAGCAACGTACACTCAATTTAATTTAATTTTTATTTATTGATTATACCCCCATTTCATCTTGGCATTGCTAACATCGTCTCGTATGCTTCACATTAATTTTTATTCGAAAAAGAAATCAGAAAAATGAAATCCCCAATACATAGAAAAATGTTTATTTCTTCATGTTGTCAATTATTCATTTTAGCATGAAATAAAAAGATCTACCTACATTTTTTTCGTTTATTATTGATGAAATTTATCACAACACTTGTTCTTTATTTTTTTGAAATTACTGAAAGATGCTTATAAGTTTCACCAATAATGTATGTCACTAATTTTTCAATGACCGCTAATCCTTTGAAGGCCTGCTGCTTATCAACGTCAGCATGTAGTTGTGTCGCTCCTTGAACCAGAACCTTACAGTCACCATCCCACGTCCTACTACGATTTCATTCCTGGAAAAAACAAGAATTTTGCATGTGGATTATTTTCCACGAGTTACACTGTTACATCGAGGGTTGTTAATATTTGGGGCCTTCGGGGCCCTTTATTAGAAATTTTATCTCTCTTGCAGGCAATAAGCAATTTTGTACCCGTCTTTCTTTCCTTTTTGTTTTGTTGACAAATGTACCCGTCTTTCTTTCTAACAAGGCCTGATTTTCATATAAAACTCCATAACAAAGATCATGCATGCTTGACAGAAATATGGTGGTCGGAATAGGGTGTATCAAGCGAGAAACTATTCTCATATCGGAATAAATAAATAAAGGCTTAAATATGAAATTGGTCTCCTAAAAATTTGTAAAGTTAGTTTTTAGTACCCAAAAAAAAAATTGATGTTTTTTAGTTCCCAAATTTGAAAATGTTTTTCTGTCAGTCCCTCTAGCTGACGTCGTTTGTGTCGCTTATGTGGTGGGGACTAAAAACGAACTTTCAGAATTTTTGGGGACTAAAAACGAACTTTTAGAATTTGAGGGGCTAAAATTATTACGGCGAATTTTTGAAAGACTGACGGAAAACATTTTCAAATTTGGGGGACTAAAAACTTGCAGATTTTTTTTGGGGGACTAAAAACGAACTTTGCGAATTTTTTGGGATCAATTTTATATTTAAGCCATAAATAAACATCAACTATATAATCATGCATGAAAGTTATACATTTTTATAACTTCAATAGGATTAAATAACAATTATGTATAAATAGTTAAGATTTAATAAACGTCATGTGAGAAAACTATTTTTATGCATGAATGTGTGAATGCAGTGAATCCATTTACCTATTGGATTGGGAAAAATGCTTCAAGTTTGTCACCATCCCCCCCACCAAATCGAATCCATTGTGCTATGACAAAAAGAGTCCATTGTGCTCAAATTAACATTTTTTTCGTTGGGGGTTTTAATTCGTGTAACTAATAGTAGTTTAAGAACTGAACCTGAGCTTTTTCCTCTATTAGATTCTTTAGGTAAGGCGGTCGGTCTTCCTCTCTGGCTGTTAATGGCCAAAGGTTTTGCCTTGGAGGGTGCAGGTCACATTTTCTTCCAGGATCATTCACGGCTTCTCTGATGAAGCCAAGGTTCATAATATCAGAAGGGAATATACTGAATAACATCAATTTCATTGATAGATTGCAAAATGGAAATACAACAGAGGTAGTCCTTATATACAAGAGGACTTGGTGTGATGAATACAAGATGAAGCTAACTGAATTAACTAACTAATCGAAATAACTAACAAAACTAAGGGATAATAAGAGAAACAGAAACAGTTACAATGATATCTTAACTAACTAACACACTTTATCTTTAATATCTGGATGTAATACCCCCCCCCCCCAACAAAAAAAGCTTAAGATCGGATGTTAATTAATCTCAGCTTGGAAAGAATTGTTTGAAAAGGGACAGGGTCAAGAGTCTGTTTGTATAAGATTTTGGTGGGCCAAAATCCAGGAAGAAAATGCCGGTGAGAAAAACGAAGGGGGAGTTTCAACTTTAATCGATTTTGGCGCATCGTAACTCGTGTTTTTTAATTTTCTGTTGGAAAAAATCTTAAACAAACAGGCTGCAAGTGGTTTAGTTAGTATATCAGCTAATTGGTTGGAAGTAGAATTTTTCGTTTGGCCCCTAGGGGCAACGCTGCTGAGCTTCAATCGTGGCCCAAGAGAAGCAGCTTTGAGTATTTCAGGTTGCTTCTGAGTAGTGACTTGACACGGCAAAGGATGAAGCTTGGATCGAAGTATAACACAGCAAGTAAGATGGACTGGTGTTAGTTATGGGTTTAGAGGACTAAAGGCAAAAGCGTAGATGGGGCATCATTACTAGTCATTATTCTGATCGAGTTTTGGGGAGAAATGTACAATTAAAATAAAACTGGATGGAACCGTGACTTATGTGCGCGCGTGCACGTCTATATTCATTTATATATATAAAATAAGTGAACGACTAAAAAGCAACCATGAATAATTTTTGAAGGTTAAATTAAATCCGATAGAATAAGAGCCTAGCATGTGCTGGTCTAGTCATCTCCACCTGCACCGAAATTATCTAATCAGTCAAAAGAAACGAAGCAATTGACCTGAGGAAAGGTTCCATCTCTTTTTTTTTTGGGTCAAAGAGGAAAGGTTCCATCTAAATAAACTGTTTTCCCGGGAGGAATACATTTATCAAGCCCAAATATGGAGTCATCAGGAACTAAGATTTTCAGTTCATATTTCTTGGCAAAACATTAATCATATTTTTTGGCAAGACCTAAACTCCATTTGAATTGAATTTTTATACATCACTTAATTGTACATTATTTTTGGGTAATGCTAATAACCCTGAGATACTAACTAACACACCTCTCCCTGTGCAGGTGCTAAATCTAACGGTCTGCAAATGGACCTTTTTTTTTATTTGAAATTATTTGTTGTGTTACAATCATTATTCTGAATCATTGCTTTACCCCATTTTCACTCCGTATATGCTATAACAACAGTAGAGGAATCAAACTGTTGCAGGTTTTGAATAATCTCTTCAAGCCTCAAGGACATTCTTCTGATCCACTCTTTCTTTCTTTTCTTCTAACATGGCCGCATGATGCTCTAAGTATTCTGTGCTGAAAATCTCTGTCAGTCTGCATTAAATTTATGTCACAAAATCAGTAATCGCAACAAATATATTCACATAGAAATAGTGGTCGTTTCGTTTCTGCAGTATATTTTCTAAATCTCTAAAAAATATGGTGTCTTTTTAAAAAGAAATAATACAAGTTTACTACATCAATCAAGCGGTCGTTTGCTCACAGTATTCTACATTAAACATTATCCAATCATCTAAACATCCAAATGCTATTTTCCTATGTCATGAATGAAAAGCAACCAATGAGGCAATTTGAATTATACCGGTAGATGCTCTATATAGGTTGACAAAATGGCACCAAATCATCCTGTTACCAAAAATAATTAGGTAACTTTTTTTTTTTTTTTTGTAAAGATATATCATACCTACTAATAGTGCGGTCTTTTGCAAACCCCAGTTCATTGTCAACGCAAAGGTCAGAATCATCATTTTTCCTTGATCTCGAAGAGGTCCTGGGTGCCATTTGTTTAGCCTCCAATACTGTTACTATTTTTTGAAAGAGATCTTGAGGGCTCCCATCAGCTGTACACAATAATCTGGCCCTGTTCTCATATATCACCTTTAACCACAAAGAAACAAAGCATCATTGTAGTTCTATACTCTCAGTGCAGGAAATAGAAATGTTTAAATATGTTTTTGGTCCCTATAGGCATACCCGGGTTTTCATTTTAGTCCTTACAATTTTATTTTGTTCCAAATAGTCCCTGGAATATTTTTTTTCCCGGTTTTGGTCTGTGATTGGTCCTTTGAAAATTAAAACATTTTGGAATCAGTCCATATAAAATTTTGGTTTAAGTTGTTTGGTCACTGTAATCTAACTATTTTATTGTTTTAGTCCTTGTAATTTGGCCTTTCGTTTGTCACCTCAACGATTAACAACAACAAACTAACAGCAAGGACCAAAATGAAACAAAATAATATTTTAGGGACTGTTTTGAAAAAAATTATAAGGACTAAAATGAAAAATCGAGTATATTATAGGGACCAAACACATAATTAACCCAAATAGAAATATAGAGCGTAACAAAAATGCATTTAGTTTCCAATGACTTGTGAGTGGCTTTAATTTCACCTATGAGACTTCAAAATCATAAGAATTCCTAGCTGTTGGATATTTCGGAATTCGGATACATGTACAGAATTTTATTCTTTGACTTTTATAATCAAAAGTCAATATTCTTTCTGCCAAAGACATAATTATAAACAGCAACAAAATCATTGACTTAAGTTCCGTTTTCGAAAACTCGGCATCCTCTCCCAATCAAGAAAATCAGGCAGACCAAAAATTTGTAAAATACGAGAGGAAACAAGGCAAAGGGCTGGGCTTACATAGATAGGTTTTAACTTAAGCAGAACAAACTATTAAAATATAAAAGTTTTGATAAAATTTAATCAAACTCATAGCAGACAAAGTTTAAACACGAGCAAACCATTTTAGACATGGAAAAGGACTTACATCAACCAAAGTGACAAACCTATGTGCAGCTGATTTATTATGAAGCCCAAAAACTGGGATGCCTTCGAGGGCTAAAGTATGAAAGTTTTCTGTAAAAAAAAAAAAAATACAAAAAACAAAAAACAAAACATTGTGTATCAATGGAAGTTCTGCAAAAGTATGAAGGACAACAAATATTTAAAGAGCAAACCAAAACTATCACAATGGGAGAAAGGAAACAAAGTTTCCACAACAATGAAATCATTATCTGACTTTTACAATGGTCCGAAATTGAAGTCTTTTTTTACCACCCTCGTCTACATTTCTCAGCAAACAACAAAACTCAGTCCTTTCTCATTTGGATAAAAAATATATGCACGAGAAAATTCATTCAAATATATATGTCTTACTGAATAATCCAAAATAGTCTGCAGCACCAAGAGGTTTATCACAAAGATCCTCAAAAGTAAAATAGGCACATCCATTAGCTCCCAATGGAACCTGATGAAGAAAATGAAAGTAGCTAAAGTTTGATAATAATAATAGTGATATGTAATCTGCATGTGTCTCTACAATATAAAATTTAGCACATACATGCAGAGTCCTTCCCATTACTACTTCCACTTCTTGGGGAGTAGCTGTGCCTTCTCCAATCAACTGTTGAAACTTTTGCTTAAGAAAGGCAGATGAATCTCTGCCAACAAAATAGAATCCTTGCCCACCCTGCAGTCCAAAATGGCAGAAAATAGAAAAACAAATAACTTTAGATCAACACAAGAAAAACTATTAGATATATTTGCAGATATAAGAGTACATATGTCATACCGAAGTCATTTTGCGATAGTCAGTTGATGAACCAATCTCATGTACTACACATCTTTCCTACATCGGTATACACATATAAGGAAATTATTACAAAAACAACAGAATATATTAATAAATATGAATATATGTGCAGTGGAGTCTTTTCTTTCTTCTACAAAAACATACGTGAAAGCATTCCACAAAACAGAGGGCATTAGTATTGTTTAGCAGTACCTAAAACCCTAAATAGACTTTGGTTCATGCTAGCATTGAATCATAGATTGTTGAGTTTCAAGTTTCAGGCTTATCCATAATACGGTGAAGCTTAAGAATAGCCTAACTGACACCACTCCCAACTATGGAAACATTTAGACGCGTACCTTCAATCTCGCAATGAAGGGTAGAAAGAGATCCCTCTGCAGTCCACCCTCGTACAGATTATCTGGAGCACGATTTGAAGTGGCAACTAGAATCTACACTTGTGTCCAAACACATTGAAACAGTGGAATGTTGAAATTAATTATGTAATGATTCCATAAATTCATATTGTTTAGAGAGGCTGCTATGTGGTTATATTACTTACAATGCCTTTGCTGAACAAATGTCCAAACAAGCGATTCAGTATCAATGCGTCAGCAACATCTGTTACCTACAGAAGACCAAATAAGTGAATAACAAATCTCAAGCAATGACACAATAAAGTAGACATGATCTATTGCAAAAAGAAATATATATTATACTAAAGATTTACCATGAATTCATCAAGACATAATAAAATTGCCTCATCAGAAATCTCTCCCGCAACAACATCAAGTGGATCTGACAGCCCCTTGTGCTTCTACAAGGATACACAATAGGAAATTGGAGATAAGCTTCCTCTTATTCTGCTTGCCAATTATGCATACAAAGATAACATAATTCTAGAGACTGCTAACAAAATTAATTAACGCTCAAAACAATGACAGTATTGAGAAAATTGCAACTTAAGTGTGTTAGAAATAAATGGATCTGTGAGACCTTTTATCTACTAAATAGAAAAAAATACATTTGAGAGGTATAACGGCAAACTTACTTGTAATAAGCTATGTACATTCAACATGAAGTCATGAAAATGAATTCTCTTTTTCCTCCAATTAGAGGGCCTGGGGAAGAAAAAATAAAGCATAAGACAAAGTCAGTGAAGATGATCAGATTACAAGGTGTGACCCTCATAAACACACTTGCAAAAATATTCTTAAAATGCCTCGTAAAATATTCCCTCTACATTGACACTTGAAAAAAAATATGACAATTCAATGGGATGTAATACAAAAGCAAGTTGGGAAAAAAAAAAATCAACTGTGAAGAAATTTGTGTCAAACTCACAATTGATCAAAAAACAGATCCATCAACATAGTTTTACCAGTACCCACTCCTCCATAAAGATATAAACCTTTTACGGGTGAATAAGAAGGATGTGACAAAAGACGAGACCACAGCCACCCGCTTCTGTATAAAAAAAAAAAAATAGATAAATCAAATTCAGAATCCTGAACATGATGTGAAAACAGAAAATGATAAGCTTCAAGATTTGAACAGGCATACATATCAACAGGAAGCAAGATAAATATACCTTACAGGTTTTTCAGAAGCCGGATTGCGATCCAATTGGCATTCATCCGCAGAATCAACAAGCTCATCATAGAGTCTCTGAAGTTCTGTCAGTGTCTCCACCTACCTCAAAATAAAAATGAAAGAAGATTAAGTGGAGTAACTACCATTTACTAATAAAAGTGCCATGAACAAATGCATACAACAACATCCAGGTCCAGCAGCATTTTACCAATAAACCAAAGTAAGAAAATCCATTTCATCAATTCAATTAAGCATTAATGAAATGCAGACACTCTACCTGACAACTATCACCATCTACCAATTCACCATTAGCAATTCTTCGTTCATACTCAACAAGAGGCCCCCCTCTGTTTATTTCTGTTAAACAACAAATTCAAATACAAATGAAATAAGGGGGGAAAAAAAAAGTTTCAATTCAAACCCTCTCCAATCTAGCACAAAGAGAAAATTGAGACCAAAAAAGAGGGGAACCTCACCTCCATTTGGGAGCTTTGCAGCATCAATGGAGACAGCTCTTATGGATGTTGTAATAAATGGATGGTTCTTGATTAAGTTGGTCTCAGCATGATCAAGAACTCGATAAGCTGAATTATGAATATGACAATTATTTTGAAAGGAACATGGTGAATCTGCAACAAGATTACTGATCAGAACACAATTTTGCCTCTGAATGGCTTGTCCCAGTTGGCGTAGAGAACGAACCGGGATTCTCATCTTCAATCACTCCCAACTCCAACAAGAACCACAAAAACTTCAAGAAAATTCAAGAATCCCTGAAATCAAAGACACTCTTGAATCATAAAAAATTCTTAACAACATAGAAACCATAATTAAATTAAGAAGGGAAAAAAAAGAACTTGATCTTTGACTTCCACCGAGAATTAATTAAATTATAGATGCAAACAAAAGTAATTTCGGGACTTAGTGAGAAGATTCAGACAAATAACAGATTTAATTGCCAGCTATCAAATGTCATATGCATGCAAATGAAACGGTAATTCATTCCCAATTCATTCCAATATGTTAGGAAGATTGTTGAAAAGGGGGGAGCTTTTCAAGAAAACAAAAAATGGGGTGAAATTAGCAAAAAGAAATATAGGAAAAGAGAATAAAACACGAACCAGAATGGAGATAAGAACACTCCCAGAAGACAGGAACAAGTAGAGAAGAAGAAAAAGCGAGGTTTGATTTGGAGTGAACAGAGAGAGAGAGAGAGAGAGAGAGATCGTGGATTACGATATTGTTGATAACAGAGGCCACTTCGTTTGCTGCGCTTGTTTTTTCACCTTTGCATGTATTGTTTGGAAATTAGAACGGATTGAAATATTTATTTTTGTTTAAATATTATTTTTTCTTAGCATTTGATAATTGATATTATCCTCAATTGACATCTGACTCTGAAAATCACACGTTTGCTTGTGCACGTTAGAAAAATAAAGACGACACCCAGAAAGGGAAGATGCTGCTGATGCCTCAAAACTTGTGACAACATCGATAATGCTAAAAAAAACATACTAAAATGTATTTGGCATTATTCACAGAAATTATACATCTTTGTCCACCTAACATGGAGAGGATTTCACAAAAAAAAAAAAAAAAAAAAAACCTAACCTGGAGAGGAATTTTTTAGGACAATTATTTACATAATAATTAATCATATAAGGCATTTGATTATATTTTTTTTTTTTACAAAATATTTTATCTTTCTATCACAAACAATTTTAAGATTCTATTAATAAATGTCATGAAGATATTGATTAAAAAATTAATTTTTTTACAATATAATAAATGTTACATATATATATATATATGTATATGAATAATTTATACTCACCAAAAAATATTAATAATTAATAATAAATGTTAGATTTTTTTTTAAATATTTTTTATCGGTACTCTTTAGCCTTTGTTATAATTTTAACAAAGATTTTATTACTTTTTAATATTTTTATATATTTCAAGCTTTCTATTCATTTTTTTTTTTGGTTTTAAGCTTTCTATTATTCATTGTATACACTGTACTGATACAAGAAATATTAAAGTTCATTAAATATGGGACATGCGATCACATGCTCTCTACATCGTTTCTTTCCGTGGCGCCTTGTGTTTTCTTTTTTTTAACTAGACCATGACCCGTGCTTTGTGGGAATAATTCCATATTTTTTATTTAGTATTAATTTTTTTGTATATCAAAAATCATTAGATAATAAAAATTTATTGATAAATATTAAAGTAACACGAAAAAATCTTTATATGTTCCTCCTTATTTATTACGAATTGGGAGTACTTCAGTGCCAAGTGAAATATATGACTTTTACCCTCCAATGCTTCTGCAGATATAATATTGGGTTCAAAATGACCAACTTATAGCTCGTAGTTGATTTGATAGACCAATACAACAATGGAGTACTGAACTGGAATGAATTCTCTTCAGATGTGAATGGGGAGAGGAATAGACTTTTCATGAAAAAGCTTGACAGGGGTCAAGAAAAAATAGTCGGCGGGTAGCTTATATATAAAATAGGCAAATAATCCATCACATTCATGTATAGAAGTTACCCTGCCATTGTGAGGGCAAATCAAACTGCATTGTAACACAGAGGGATTCATATACAAAGTCAAAAATAACCCACAGTGAATTTAAAGGGACATATTAAAGATCAGTGCACTTGTTTTCTACAAACTGATACAAAATGACCGCTTACAAAATATCCATTGATCAAAATGCAAACATCCAACTCAGAAAAGTAACATAACATAAATGCATAAGGGAAATGAAATCCCTTATAAAAAGTCAATGAAATTTCCCTACAAAACAAACTGAAACAACTGAAAAATAAGATAAGAAGTATTCAGAATTTGACAAAAGGACTTCAACTTGAAGGACTTCAAGTCGAATAAGAACAATCCCTTCACTCATTCAACCTTTTCCTTCTTGACAACAATTTTGGCAATTTTGTGGTCAAATTCCGCGTTCCACTATCTTCAAACAGTGAGGTAACTTCAATTGCTTCAACTGATCTCTTTCCAGTTGACTTGTTTGAAGGAGTATCAATGTCATCCAAATTATCCTGCATTCCCATTTGATCAACATGAATTACAAACAATTGTGTTATAGTACATACTTGGCACAAAATTGAGCCTCAAAAATACCTTTGAAACATCCAATGTGACATTTGTGATACCATCTTGAATAATTTATAATTATGAAGTGAAGCAATTAGTAGCTACATGAGACATGAATATCAGAGATTGCTACATACGCATATAAGTGAGTCATGTAAATATTGATTCAAAAGATAGACGTAAATTATTATACATGATATTTTCATGAGTTCTGAAAATTAACTTTTGTAATAGTACACCAAAACCATATAAATTATTTACAAAAGTATTAACATAAATCAAATTCATATCCATAACCAAAACCATATAAATTATTTACAAAAGTATTAACATAAATCAAATTCATATCCATAAATCATATAGAAAAAAAAAGCACATGAGTTCTTACTCATATAGAATAGCTTTAAAAGAGAAAGGACGTGACTTCATAAGCATTAGATTGTGGAACTCATGGCTGCAACAATGATAAAATATTTAAATATCAGATGTCAGAATTTGAAGTAACATAACAACACTATAAAGAGGACAAAAATACTTGAAAAGCCACAAAAAAAAAATGGAATAAAAAAACAGCAAAATAATAGCGGGCTATGGGTAACAACCCTATGATTGATGGTATGTGTTATAGTACTTAAACAAAAAAGAAGATATTTGTAACTCACCTATCTTAAATTCTGAAATACTTCTCTATAAACTACGTTTGAAGTAGAGCTTAAAGGTTGTCCTTCATTGTCACATATCAATATATTTAAACAACTACGTGATGTGACCCTTGATATTGCAACATATAACTGACCGTGTGAGAATATTGGTCATGGTAGATATATGCCAACATGTTTGAGAGATTGTCCCTGACTCTAGTTTATAGTCATTGCAAAAGAAACAATAATAGGAAATTGCTTACGCTGGAATTTAAATGGGATTCTTGGATCAGATGGAATCAACGATAATCTTGGAATGAATACCTTTTCACCAATTTTACTTCCAGAAATAACTTTAGCCTCTAGAACATGGTTGCCCATTTGAGTGACTATGAGTCGAGTACCATTGCACAATCCTTGGGTGTATACCTTATCTCCATTAACAAACTCAAATGCTATCAAGTTACAAAATAAACAAACATGAAGAAAATAGGTATTGGATGAGGAAAAATATAGCTACCTTTTCATCAAGTAGAATCAACTCAATACTACTAATTTTATTAGGATTCATATATTCAGGCTGCTTCCACATGTGAATGACACGAACCCGAATCTTATAGTCAAATGTTACAGGCTCAATTTCACTAATTGGGGTAATACTTCGAGTCATTCTGTGGAAAATAGAATCATGATCAATTGAAGTGCTAAACCATGTAAGAATATATATAGAGTTGAAGAAAAGTTGATACCCTACCTTGTTCTCCCTTAAAACCTTATCACCTACCCTTTTCAACAGAGCAAATAACAGTTATTTTGTGCCTAATAACAACAGTAATGGCTTCATTTATATAGCGCAATACTCAACTTACATAGCAGTTAAAAAAATTTCAAAGCACAGCATGCAGAGAAGGGATTCGCTTACCTACTCTCTCTTGTGAAAGGCGCAGCATGTAGAGAAGGGGTTCCACTAAAAAAACTGCAGAACAAAGAAATCAGAGACAATCCGCAGCATGCAGGACCGGATTACAGAGATATCGAGTGTTTCCTATGCAATCCCCATCATTACCAAAAGCAAATACAAAAAAGAATTCAAATAATTTAAATGTAAATAAATGAAATAAAAACCGAAGACGATAAATGAGTAAGCTGTAGAAGAAAGAAACGGGAGAACAGAGATACTGAGTACTATGGTTAGGATTCCACTACATCATTTTTTTAATACTTCTTACCTACTCTCTCTCTCTCTTATGAAATAGTATGTGGTTAGGACTCCACTAAAAAAGCTGCAGAAGAAAGAAACGGGAGGTTGCAGTGATATTGAGTGTTTCCTATGCATTCATCATCATTACTAAAAGCAAATACAAATAACAATTTAAATGTAATTAAATAAAAAACAAAGACAATATGACATGCATTTAATAAGACGCAAAGGACCAGAGTACCCAAAAAAAAATGGTATATAGCCTTTTTCTCAAGAGCCTACAATATAGACTAATCTCATTTAATAAGATGCAAAGGATCAGAGTACCAAAAAAAAAAATGCAAAGGATCAGCTATATAGCCTTTCTTTTCTCAAGAGCCTACACTATAGCCTAATCTCATCTCACTCTCCCACGTTAGGAAAAAGGTTAGTCTTTTGTAGAGCTTATCTCAACACTCTTTGAGACATATATTTACAACTGGGCAGGAAAAGATAACAGGATATTTCCATATTTGCCCCCAAATTGGGAGGGAACAGTTGCATTGTTATAATACAATGTCACTTACTTTTATTAATATAAAGATATTGGACCCACTTTTTCCATAATCCAGAGGCCTCACCTTATTCCTTTGAGAATGATTCATTTTTCCGTTGATAGCTTTTGATTTTATGAAAACTGTTTTGAGTCATAAATGGGTAAAACTCACCATAATTATTGATTATTTATCTCTTATCCAAAGAAAAAAATTGAAGAGCTTTTTTTTATAAAAAAATCCCATATGGTTTTGACTGATTTATAGTTGTGAGATGTGTACCCAATTAAGCCATAAATTACTGAACATTTATTTATAAAAAGTTATTGAACATCTTTCATGCAACTAATTATAGATTAAGATACACTTTTAGTCCTTTATTTTTCACACAAAATTCGTTTTAGTCCTTTATCTTTTAAAAGATTTATTTGGCCATTTATTTCTCAAACGTTAAACAAAGTAGTCATTTTCATCAACCCCGTTAAATCTAACGATGGATAATATCTGATACAACATTCAACTCTATTTTCAAGATCTATTTTGATCATTTATCTTATTTTCATAATTTATTTTGATTATTTATCTTTTAAAAGATTCATTTTGTCTTTTATCTCTTAAACGTACACAAATTGTTTAGTTACTTGGACATGTTTTTTTATAATAATTCTTGACAAATGATTTATTTTTTGTACCTCATCAGAATACTATAATGTTCATGAATTTATGAGTATGTTTCAATTCAAATTGTCATTTTCCTCTCAATATGGCAAACATGTACAACACAAAATCACAAATAAGACAAATTGAAGTTCCGATAAATTGTGTCACCAACCCAGAAGTTCATATTTTCAGTTATTTTAAACACCAATGTACATCTTCGCTCTTAGAAAACAGATGTAGCTTCTTAGGCCATGTTTGGTAAGACCAAACCACTAGCTTATTACGGATAAGCTCGTTGCAAATGTTTGGTAACCACTAGCTTATAGTGTTTTTTCACTAGCTTATAGTATTTTTTCGGATGCTACTTGAAGTAACATTTGAATTATAGCTTATAGCGTATCATTTATTCTCTCGTTTTTACCTTTATTATTTTAATTAAATTCCTCGTTTATACTCTATTAAATAAACTATAAAATTATTAATCCTTATAGTCTCTCTCATTTATTAAAATGTCATTTTATATTTATTAGTTAGTTCAACCATTAATTTTGTCAAACACTTTAAATTCAATCTGTTAGCTTATTCGCTATCAACTATCCGCTATAAGCTCATCCTCTATCCACTACTTTTTACCAAACAGAGCCTTGGACTACCTCAAATATATATGAAATAAATGACCATTTGTCATAGGTAATTTATATAGCATAAACAAATGAGTTACAATTATTCCTAACATCAAAACACAACAAACGATTTCAACCATCTCCTGCTGCAACTTAATGAGTTATACAAATTCATAATCCTTGTCCTATTGTCCTCTGTCTGATAATGACCATGTATTTTTCGTCCACAATTTATTTAGAATGGTAATGAAAAAACATACTTATAAATGTATGAACTTTATGATATTTCGATGAGGTACAAAAAATAACTCATTTGTCAAGAGCTATTACAAAAAACATGTCAAAATAACTAAACAATTTGTTAACATTTGAGAAATAAAGGACAAGATGAATCTTTTAAAAGACAAAAGACCGCAAAGAATTATGGAAAAAAAAGAAGAAGATAAGGGATCAAAATGGATTCTGAAAATAGAGTTGGATAACACATCACACGTTTTCGTCGCTAGATTTAAGGGGGTTAACGAAAAGAAATACTTTGTGTAACGTTTGAGAGATAAATTACCAAAATAAATTTGGAGTGAAAGATAAAGGACAAAAAGTATATTAGCCTAAATTATCACATCATATCTAGCTATCTTGTATTTTAAAATGCTTTTTTTATAGATATAAATTTAGATCAAGGGGGTGAAACTCCACACAAGACTAAAGAGAACCATATCAACCTCAATGAGGGTTCACGATAAAATTTATGTATAGTCTATCGATGAAAGAATTCAAAATTCAAACACAAATCACAACTAATGTGAGCGAAAGGTCCAACCATATGACAACTCCCTTTGGCTTTTAAAATGCTTCCTTGATTGTTAATTAATTCTAAGTTTAAAATAAAACTATTAATTTTTAAAAAATAAAAATAAAACCACCAATCTCATAGGATCGTCATCCCACTAAAAAAGATGGAGATACTTTCCCATGGAATTTCACTGGAGACTCTCTGGTGTTAAATCCCAACCATTATTAACATCCTTTCCCCCCTTTCATGTGTTAAAGTCTCTTTTTCTCTTCTTTTTTAATGGATGAGTAAGATCATACAAATGTCACCGGAAGAGGTTCAAATCCCACTAAAAGAGAGCACATTTTTCTATGTGATCTTCAAAAGAACCAAAACCTGAAAAATAGGGGCATGTTTAACTCGGGAAAAAATTAATTTTAATATTAATTTTAAAAATATTATTTTAATTGTTATTTTTAAAGATTTCTATTCGAATTTTAAAAAAATAACATTTTATAATTAAAAGTGCAAAAAGTATATACGTCTTCTGAAACTAAAATTAGCCTGTATTACTTATTACTTAATCAACAGAAGATTGCGTCACGTGAAGTTTGGACCCAACGAAGTTCATACGTGCATACTTACATCGAAGGAGAAATATAGAATTTTTAATTCTAGTATTGTTACCGTCAATATTATAAAGTTACCACATTTCAACTCAGAACTAACTAGTTTTCACATGAAGCTTTTGACACCCAAAACCAACGCCTTAAGGGCACTTGTTAACATTTTCTTTTACTTTTGATCATAATTTAATGATCACTTTATAAATGTATTTGAATTGTCCTTCGGGCCAATCCAGTCTCATCTTAAATAGACTCGGTCTTAATTTGACTCACAAAGCATTGGGTTTATTCAGGTATAGAGAATTTTTTTTTTTGATAGGCAAATATTAATTATTAGTAAGTTATGTTAGTAGCCAGGATTTGAACCCTGGACTTCCTTCCTCCAACTCCTTCAAATGTTCAAGTATAGAGATAGATTAGAGTCTAAAAAATAGGTCCGGTCAAAAGAAAAATAAAAACTAAGAGTATACGTTTTCTGAGGCAGCAGTTGTTTGTTTCCTTTTTTGATTTTGTTCACCTTTTTCCCCATCTTTGCTCATGCGCATAAGCATCATCATTACTTTACTATCCAATTATAATTTCACTTACAAATTATCCACAAAATAAACATCAGCAAACACCACTATCTACCACATAGATATTAACCATGAAACTCATGCCAAACAAACCCACATGGAGATTTCGTAAGAGGGGTAAAATGGAGGATCTCACCACTAAAATTTATTGATGAGTCCCACTTAAAAAAAATATGTAAATAGGTTTTAGATAGTGAGATCTCCACACTTAATCCCCTCAAGTTCTATGGTTGCGGGAACTGAGAATTGGATTGTGGACAAACTCATTGACAGCACGAGCTACTCTTGGAATCAACCTCTTCTTCGGTCTCTCTTCAACCAAGGAGATGTGCGGCACATCCTTAATATTCCATTGCCTTGCATTGTAACCGAGGACATTCCAGTATGGAAGCTCAGCAGAAGCGGTATTTACTCTGTTAGATCGGCCTACTTTGGGATAATGGAGCAGCTCGTTGACAGCTCACACCTTATACTTCAAGGAGATTGGCTCACGATTTGGAGGCTGAAGGTTCCACCGAAAGTTAGACTACTGGTTTGGAGGGCCATTAGGGGTGTTCTTGTTGACGAATACGCTGAATTGTGATGGAACGAACAAAGAACCTGCAAAACAGAAACTCGTAAGAAAGAAACCTGAGACGTCGGTGAGACTGCCCTTAAGGATTTATCCGCCATCACGCCTAAATCCCTGTGGTACAACAAAGTTCGTCCCAGAGCGCTGGGTATCGTAACGACAAGAAGAAGAAAGAACTGGAATGTGACCCAGGAAGCTATGGGAAAATAATTTTCACTGTATCACCCACAAGGTAGCCTGTCAGGCTTAAATAAGGGAAAATGAAAAAATGCTTATTAAAATAAATCCGTTCAGAATAGAGCTGTTGGTGGAGATAATCGTGTGTGATTAGTGGGCTGAAAACCTTAACTAAAATCAAGGGTTTTCGGATAAACCTTCTCAAATAAAAAAATCTTCGAAAATATTAATCCAATAATTAAAAAAGAACGCAAGGCTTATTGTGAGCACATGGGGGAATCGAAAGATTTGCACTGAAACCTCCCACTTTGGGCCAAGCTCATGTGCGCGAGGCCCATCTCTTTCCCTAACCACTCTTACCACCTCATCTAACATATTGGCTTATAAACACTATGACTCTCAAAGAGCCATCCTTTGTGGGACTTCCCCACTTTTGAAATATCACAAAATTACAACAATTCTAACAATAAGAAGCCATTTACAAAGTAATAGAGTCCCTTGCCCAGCTTACTGCCTATTTTGTGAACAAGGTGAGGAAAATGATTGACACACTTTTGTTGGGTGTCCTCATGCAGTTCGATGCTAGGAGGTGGCGGGACTTGCACACCTGCTTGCGGGACTTGCACACCTGCTTGCTTCTCATGTACCCACAGCATATGATTTCAGGGACCTGATGTTTCGGTTGTTTCATGCCAGTAACCAGCAACAACAATGCGACCTTGCTATGCTCTTGTAGTGCCTTTGGAGAAGAAGGAATGAAAAGGTTTGGAATGGAGAGGAGCAGGATGTCAATGTGTCAATCTCTTTGGCATGGCAATCTCTTCAAGACTGGAAGTGTGCTAAGGGTATCAGCAGAGTCAACCAGTCGGTGCCGATTATAAGCCAAGCTGCTTGATGGAACAAACCGGCTTTGGGTGTCCTTAAGTGTAATTGATGCGGCAATTTTCAAGGACATTGGATGCTTTGGCGTTGGAATTTGCATCCGAGATCATATGGGTCTTTTGTTCGAGCGAAAACTATGCTGTTCAGAGGAGATATTCACCCTACAGAAGCTGAAACTCGTGGATTGTGGGAAGCGGTCTCTTGGGTCAGTGAGCAGGGCTATCAACACGTGTGTTTTGAGCTTGATTGCAAAACGGTTGTTGATAACCTTGACGCCAATATTAACTGTCAGACGGAGGTTGGTTTTACCATTACAAGCTGTAAGGAAAAACTCGGTTTGTTTCCAAACTATACGGTTAGTTTCAATAGGAGACAAGCTAATCTTGTTGCTCATAGGCTGGCGCAGGCGTCAAAATCTTTTGCTAGTCACCAAATTTTTAATTATATGCCAATTTGTATTGAGAAAGTTATTTTGAAAGAAATAGAATAAGTTTATTGCCTTCAAAAAAAAATATCCACATGAGAAAATCCAAATCCAAATTTGTGTAAATGGGCGATGATGATGATGAAGGCTAATGCCTAATACCTTAAACTTGGAGGAACAAAATCAAACACACTAGAACATGGAGCAAATTGAGTTAGGGGTTGTTAGAGAGGATGTCAAATAAATAAAGGCGAGCTTAGAGATGTTGTCGCTGGCTAAACGAACTACTAACACTCTAGCCTTTACACTGTCTCGTACCATCACCACTTACACCATCTAGCAGAAGTGGATATTAGTGCGTTGTCAATGTCCATTCTCCTTTGTTTAACGTCAATTTCTAATCCAGGAGGACTTGGGTGGAAGTGTTTGGGCAAGAGTTTCCACGTGGTATTCTTGATGGCCACATATATAACCATTCCATTGTTTAATAATTATACACTGAACTTGTAAACAAAGTTTTATGCAGAGATCCAAAGTCTTGTTGTCATGTCATAGTAGCATTTTTTTAAAAATTGTTTATATTTTAATAAAATGGTAAAATATAATTTGTTATGTGTGCAAAACCTATTTATATTATCAATGCATAATCACTTAATTCTTAAAATTAAACACTTTTTTTTCATTGAAAAGTTTAACAATTTTAAAAAATGATTGATAAAAAGCTAAATACAATTTGACGAGAGATCAAAACTAAGGAGTTTAAACATTAATTCAACGGTGGCCTTGAGCATGGGCGGGATGGGTGACCACCCAAGGCTCCATTCTTTGGGGCACCAATTTTTTTTACTTTTTTTTTGACAAAACAGTTTTATATCTACAAATATTTAAATAAAACATTTTATATTATTATTTATATATATATATATATACACATATTATATATATAAATTTTATTATAAAGTTAAAAAAAATTTGCAAAAAAAAAAAGTCATGTGTATTGATGTTGCTATAGAATTAGTAAAAGGTTATGTAATGATAATCCTATAGATTATCTTATTCTTCTATTTCTTTGGAAGTGAAAATCACCAAGTATTCCTAACTTATTCTTTGTTTTAACCTCAATTTGATGTTAATCAAGCATCACTCATTGGTGCACTTACTTTTAGGATTTGGTTGAATTGAATGGAAATCTTGAGCATAATAACCTCATTTGTGATGTTTTAATTGTAGGTCTTGGGAACCAAGAATGAGGCACAATATTGATAAGAATATGGTTTCCAAAACTTGTATAGCAAACTCCAAAGACTATATCTGAAGCTACACTCATCCAAATGAGATGATCTTAGTCTTGTTGGAAATTTAATTGAATTATCTACAACTTTGATAAAGAACTCGAGACCTAAATCAATCTCTAAGTTGGTGTAATTTGTGCTTCACGTTGACAATGTGATGTTATCCTAGCCTGACACCTGTTTGATGTTTTAATCATATCTGGAGTTTTAGGTGTCCAAATGAGATGAAACTGGTGCCATTGGAAAGCTAAGAGTCATAGCTTCAACTTTCATGAAGACACCTTGAGCTAATTCAGACTTTACAAGGGTGAAAAATGCAACACAACATGGAAGAACGAGTGTAGGAGGGCACCCTGCGCCCTGGCTCGGGCAGACAACTATTAAAACGCCTTTTTAACTCATTTTGGTGATCCCCTTTCATATGTTCTCACTCCCAAACCCTAGGGGAGCCAAGAGACAATCCTAAATCCATCTCATCTCCATCTCCCTTGAAGATTCAAGCCTTGGAAGAAACCTTGGAGCTTCAATGGATCATCCACCACCTCTCCATCCAGTTCTATCTCTCCTCTCTCTTTTATGCATTTCTAGTTTTTTCACTTAGTTAGGAATGATGACCCTTTGTTGGATTCTTGTGTAATATGACTCTTAATGCTTAATACTAGTTGTATTTGTGTTGATTGAGCAATTTCTTCCATCCTTAATGCATTTCTTTGATTGCCCATCTTAGAATTGATTTTAGATTCAATCTCACAATTGGAAAATTGGTTATTGAGTTGGAATATGAAGTTGATTGCCATATTTGTGATGATCTTAGGGATAAGACTTCATGCTTGTGTGTTCCTTTAAATTCTTGCACTTAATACTTAGTTGAATTAAGAAGGCCTAAGGAATTAGGGTTCTTGGTTTAATCTAAAGGGGTTTTTGCTCAAGGAATTGAGATTAGTCTAACTAAGTGAATTTGAACTTCAATTGCATGAATTTGACTTGTATTGGGAATGAGTTTGATTGTATGAGAAGAAGAAAACAAGGGGATTCAAATCCTAACCACTTTTATCCATATTATTAGTGCACACCAAGTGTTTGATATTTGGCATCGTTGACGCACACTAAATGTTTGATATTTGGTCAATACAAGAAAACCTAAAAATATTGTTTCTTGCTTTCTTTAATTTCATTGTCCACCAAATCAAACATTGTTTCCCATTCAATTAGTAATCAAATTAGTGAGTTGATATTTGACACCTAATCCTTGAGGACGATATCTGGAACTTAACCGATTTATTACTTGCAACGATCCGGTACACTTGCCATGATCCCATCATGTACCAAAAAAGAATTAGTAAAGGTTTGATTAACTACTTGAAAAAATTGCGAATAAAATGGAGATTAAACGTGTGATTTGTTTAAAAACGTCAAATTCGTTGTGTGCATTCAGCTGAATGCACACAACGAACCTTGAGTTTGTTGAGGAGTCTTTTAGGATTTATTATTTTTTATATATTGTAAATCAAGCAATCGGCTCGCTTACTAAAAGATTTGAGCAATATAGCACATATGATGAGATTTTTGGATTTTCATTTAGTATTGAAAGTTTGGATGATGGATTTTAATGAGGTAATATAATTTTAGAGGGTAATTCAAATGCATCAAATCAAATTACCGTGTTTGGACAATAAATATGGAGAATTTTCAAAATGAAAGGATTTTATGAGGTATTTCATTAAGAATAAATTTAAGGAATTTGAAATACTACCTAAAAGTTAAGAATTTGAAATTTCTTCCTTACTCCCTCTTCTATTTTTTTAAAATACCTTTTCCCGAAAATTGTTTTTTTAAAAAAATAATTTTTCTGAAAATAATTTTTTCCTGAAATTACTTTTTTTAAAAATACTTTTTACTGAAAATATTTTTTTTTGGAAATATTTCTAAAAAAAAAGTTTTCGAATTTTTTTTTTCAAAAAAAAATGTTTTCCTAAGTTTTTTTAAAACAAATATTTTTTTTTTCAAAAAAAGTGAGAACATAATTTTAATTTTTTTTTATGTTTATAGATTACCTTTGTTTAATTACTATAGCCAAACAAAAAATTTTAAGAATTAAGAAATTTAATTACTCAATCAAAACAATAAATTTCATAAATGAATTGAATTCAATTGAAATAATTTAATATCCTAGAATTTTAGATTCTTTAGAATTTTGAATTACCTCATCCAAACACACCCCAAGATCATTCTTTGATAAGGACTTGAAATCATATTGCAAATATCTTGAAACTTACCTAAAACACGATAATTCTTATGATCTTAATGGTGAAATTATATTTGAAGAATTGACTACACCACACTACACTCGGCTCTACACATTTACAGAGTTAACCCCTGTCCAGTCCCTGGCAGAGTGAAGGGGGCTTCCATCCTTATTCCCTATCCCCATCTTCGCCCAATCTCGATTCGCAGCAATAGAGAGCAGGAGACGAACAGACTTCATCTTGGCTAGCCGAGCCAAGCGAGTCCAATAACTGCTTCGTCAATAGCAGAGGATATCCCTCCAACAGCTAAATTTGACATGATCCGATCTTCTAGAAGTAGTGTTATGATGCTTCCATCTCCTTTTTCTTCTTTACTCACTCGTTTTATTGTCGTGTCGATTTCATGACGAATCGATCTGATACCAAAACGGACTACCTATTTCCATTGTTGTGCTTTCAACAATTGCATACCTATACAGAGAAGGCTTAAAAGCTTGGAATCAGGACGGGCAAAAAAGAAATATGAATCTCGTGTAAATGAAGGGAAATTACCATTATTCTCTTGGATTTTTCCCCTCCCGAGGGGAGTCGTATCAGCTCAAAGGGAAGGTCTATTAGGGAAGCAATCGAAGGGCTTTTTCCCTGGGGAAGGAGAGGCATTCTGGCGGGTGCGTGCGTGTAGGAAGGCCGACCACTACATAAGCTAAAAGACTCTGACGGGTAAAGCCATCTCTATCAAGATGACGGATCCATTTTATGTTCTGTACGATCAATAGGATCAATTATAACAAGTCACACACTCATATTCCGGAAATACACACGGTTAATGAAAAACAGCTCGTCTCGCCGAAAAAAGCCCGTACAGTGGTTTTGTGTTTACAAGCCAAGGTTTTAATACAAGAAAGCCGAAGTATATATTTTATTCGATACAACCTATCGTTAATGAAAAACGGCTCGTCTCGCCGTGACCTTCTCTTGAATTCTCAAAACTTCTTTTGCTCCATCCTCAGGCAGTAGAACCCATCATTGTCTCATTGTGCTCACGAGACTCCGGGGAAGTCGGAATAGGAGAGCACTCATCTTGGGGTGGGCTTACTATTTAGATGCTAGCGGGATTCCGTGAAATTGGATCTTAGTTATGCAACGCATGGTCACTGTATCGGCGGCCGGCGCTCCGCGTTCTATCTAGGTTCCGCTCTGACGTACGCCCCACCTCACATAGAAGAAGGGGAACCCCTTCAATAGAAGAACCCTCGATCCCTGGAAAAGTGGGAATTCGATCCAACAGCCGTTAATCGCATGTGCAAGTGCCTAGTTGAAATCCCGTATGAGATTGACCCACTGAACTCACTCAAGAAGCGGAGACAGTCCAATAAAAAAGAAGCGAAAACGTCATTCCGGGGAGATAACAATGGAATTCATAACTGTCTCAATGTTTTGTTTAATTGTCTAAATATTCAAGAATTAAGACCATTCTAATGCTCCCTTTCGCCATGCATAAACTGAACCAACAATTAGGATAAGCACGAAGATTAAAGCTTCTATAAATACGGATACCCCCAATACATCTTTTTTCTATCCCACAGTTTCGTTTCGGATCATGGATCGATCTAAATATCATAACTTTTGTTACCCAGATAGATAAAAAAAAGGTAAATAGAAAAAAATATTCGAATTTCTTACCTCGATCTGCAAACAAAAAAGTATACTTTGGGGTTTTTTTAATCTGAAAGAAAGGAAAATAGAACAAAGAAGCAATTAGTTCGGACTTGTTTAGTCTTGAATTGGGATCAAGACAAAAAAAGTTCTTCTATTGAGGAGGCCCTCGCTTATGCAGGAAGCTGCTAATCGGGCTCTGCCCTACCCCTATCAAAATAATGAGATTATAGGGGGGGACCAGATTGCTTACTACTAGACTAGGTTGGATCTACTTCTCAGTCTAGCAGCATCCAAAATGCCTATACGAACTCAATTCATTCTTTCAGAATAATCATTAGAACGAAAGGAAAGAGGTCTTTAGTATGAAAAAGATTGCAATTGTGGGTTTCTTTTTTTTTTGAACACATAACATCTCGTTTGGCTGTCCTACTCTCATCCCCGCCGAGACCAGAATGGGTCGGAAAGAAACCGGCCTTTGAAGATCACCATCCCTGCTCCTCGAAGTCTTTCTTCGACGTCAGAGAGTTTGATCGAGAAAGCAAGGACCAAAGGTACCAATTTTTCATCGTAAAGAGAATTCAAGCCATTTTATCGACATGAGTGTTCTATATCGAAAAAATTCCAACACTCTAAGATCCTTTTTCAAACCTGCTCCCATTTCGAGTCAAGAGATAGATAAATAGACACATCCCATTGCACTGATCGGAGGCGTTCATAGTGACTGAGGGGGTCGAATATACAGATTCCTAAAAAAAATAGACTATCATAATAAAGAGATGACAGAAGCATCCGCCTCTTCCAACAAATCAATCATTCCCTGAAAGGATTCTCTCTTTCTTTTGTTTTCTTTCGCATTACTTATCTTTTTTCTATTTTTTTTTTATAGATTGGTGATGGGAATGAACAATTTCGAATAAGAAGAATCGCATGCACAACTAGAAGACCAATTGAAATCCAACCCTGAGCCTGCTTGACGATGCTGTCCATAAATCAAACGATTTCTTCGTGAATTGGATTTCACTTGACTGTCTACGGCTCCATTGCGTGGGCTCGGGATAGAAGTTTTGTATAAATGTTTATTTACATTACGATGAAATTTTTGAAGATTGACTTGCTTGCTATTTCTTATTGTATTTTGTTTTGTACAAAAGTATCCTGTCTAATTATTTAGTTTCAATACTTTTGGTACAAAAGAAAGGGGGATTACCGATTATTCCATATAAAGGTATGAAGTAACTCGACTGATAAGGAGAGGGAGTTGGCCGTCGGGCTTGCTTCTATTGGACCTGGAGTTGGTCAAGGCACAGCTGCAGGGCAAGCTGTAGAAGGGATTGCGAGACAACCGGAAGCAGAGGTAGCGCGCAGTTGAATCAAAATCAAGCTATATGATATATATTAAATTCTTTGAATATATTTAATTGTTTTTTCTAATGCATACACGATTTATAAAATAATATTAACTATCCATATTACTATTGCATATTGTGAAAGAAGTATTTCTAATTTAAAATTGTTAAAATCTTGTTTGCGATTTACTGTGTCACAAGATAAATAAATAATTTTGCTTTGATTTCTATCGAAAATAATTTTTTAAAGAACATTGATTATGAACAAATTATTAATGATTTTACAACAAAAAATTTAAGGGGAATAATATTCAAATTCAAATAGTTACAATGATACTATTTTCTTGGTTCGCCCACGGCACCGAAAATTTAAGGATGGCCTTGCCTTATTTATTAGTTATCATTGTTTCTCGCACTGAATATATTTTTAACATTATACTTATACAGTACATATTTATAAATAAAAATCTTTAAAAGCAGCATTTTTTAATCTATGTATTTGTACCATGGTGTTTTATTTTAATTTGTATATAGACATGGACATGGCAAAACCATTATGCATGATAAGAAATGTTGACAATATACTAGTATTTTTAGCACACTTTTTCAATAAAATTCATATAGTGGGTCCCACCAAATACAAAGCGGAACCCGCATTTTTTTTTGGATAATAAACCCGCATATGTTTTTTTTATCTAATAATGGATATGGTATTAAAAATGCATTAGAAAAATCATTTGTTAGTATTGCTCTATACGCGATATTTTAATTTTAGAATATAATGTGTGAGTAACCTGTTTTATAAAAAATGCCAAATAAGCTATTCCATCAAGGCAAGCAAAAGCACTTCATCAAAAAAAAAAAAAAAAGAGGAAGCAAAAGCAGATATTGAAAACGATGTTTTTATTGATTCCAAATGTAAAAGTCTAGCCAGGTATGATGAGTTGGAATCACAGGAAATATTCTCCTTGACACCTAATTAAAAATTAAAAATCCCAATCGCCATGCTACTTGAATTCTTTAATTATTGTCGCTTTGTCACGCTTGAATCAATTTTTTATGCGTAGTCAGTAATTACGCACATACGCTTAGCCTTTTGTGCTATCTTCGATTGAAATGCAAAATAGTGCAATATTTTCAACAGGCAACAACCATAAAACATTACACAAAGTGCATACTTCCACTTCTAGAGGGTGCATAACAAGCTTTCAATAAACTTACAAAGACAATCCAAATTGACACATTGCAAATAATTTAAGTTATAAGACTAATTTTAACCTTTTACCTCCATCAGGTCTGCTTCGAAGCTTCTCTAAAGTGTCAGACTATGCCTATTTAGAGATTCCAAGGCTGAGGTATACCGAAAGAGAAAAGAAACACTGAAAACTGTAGTCTTTTCTAACTAGTTCAGCTTCTGATCCTCATTTAATTGCGAAAATACTTTCACTCCTAGAAATTGAGAAGTACAGTGGGAAAAACAGTTGCTAGGAAAACAAGACGAAAATCTATTGGGCCAAAAAATACTGAATGATCATTATTAAATGCACCCCTCACCTGGTAGGTACACTCCCCAATTTACGAATTTCTCAAAATACCCATACTTAAAATCTTAGTACCGAAAATTCGCAATTTTCGGACTGCAAAAAAAAAATCTTACTGAAAATTCGAATTTTCGGTATACAATTTGTATACCAAAAATTCGAATTTCCGGTAAAATAATTTTTTTTCTCTTACCGGAAATTCCAATTTCCGGTATACAATTTGTATACCGAAAATTGTATACCGGAAATTCCAATTTTCGGTAAAAAAAAAAAAAGAAAACTTCTTCACTTCTCCGAAAATTCGAATTTTTGGTATACAAATTGTGTTCCGGAAATTAGGAATTTTCAGTAAACAAAAAAAAATTGTGTACCGAAAATTCCGAATTTTCGGTACACAATTTTTTTTTGTGTTTACCGGGAATTCCTAATTTTTGGAACACAATTTTTGTGTGATGTGAATGGCGTTGAAACTAACCGGTTCAGATTACAAGCATATATATAATATCACGGTACAGATTACAACAATACCACTAAATCAGTGGGCGAACCCCGCACTCAGGCACCAAAGCAGTTGGGCCTAGCTCACTATTGATATCTTGAATCATATGAGCCATACTCAACAGATTCTTTCACCAATTGTTTGTTTTCCTCGTTTCCCTCCTTTGTCACTGATTCTTCAATTCTTGGGCTATTCCATTTCCAGACTCCATCCTTTCTTCTGTTTCTGTTCTGTCCATTTGTATGGAGAAGTTGTCTGGTAAACAATCTTGAACATCTTGAAGTATAAAGAAGGCCATTATTAAATGCACCCCCCATCTGGAAGTATAAGTGCATTTAATAATGGCCTTCTTTATACTTCCATATGTTCAGGATCGTTTACCAGACAACTCCTCCATACAAATGGACATAACAGAAACAGAAGAAATGATAGAGTCTGGAAATGGAATAGCCCAAGAATTGAAGAATCAGTGACAAAGGAGGGAAACGAGGAAAACAAGCAATTGGTGAAAGAATCTGTTGAGTATGACTCATATGATTTAGTATCAATAAGGTCAACTAGGCCCAACTGCTTCAGTGGTGCCTGGGTTCGCCAGCTGCATGCGGTTCAGGGGCATTGTTGTAATCTGTACCATGATATTATATATATATGCTTGTAATCTAGACCGTTTAGTTTCAACGCCATTCACATCACTCAAAAATTGTGTTTACCGAAAATTCCTAATTTTCGGAACACAATTTGTATACCAGAAATTCGAATTTCCGGAGAAGTGAAGAAGTTTTTTTTTTACCGGAAATTCCAATTTCCGGTATACAAATTGTATACTGGAAATTCCAATTTCCGGTAAGAGAAAAAAAAATTATTTTACCAGAAATTCGAATTTTCGGTATGCAAATTGTATACCGAAAATTCGAATTTTCGGTAAGAATTTTTTTCTTTTTGCATTCCGGAAATTGCGAATTTTTTGTACTAAGATTTTAAGTAGGGATATTTTGAAAAATTCGTAAATTGGGGGTGTAACTACCAGGTGGGGGTACATTTAATAATGGCCATACTGAATTAGTTCTAGAGCCCAATCTACCAAAGGTGGGCCCTAGGCCCATTATCGAAGGTTCGGTGTTCCTTCCACCAAGCAGAAGCAGAACAGCGTTGGACAAAATAGGAAGAAGCAGAGCAGCGCTGCCGTGACCGGTCACGTTGTTGGGTGAAAGGCGAGAGAAATGGCGAATCAGGGAGCTAAGAAACGCAAGGATGAGAACGCTCGTCACATGGCTAGGCTCCGCCATATCATCATCGCCTGCAACGTACTTTTTCTCAACACTCTCGCTCGCTCTCTCTCTAATTGCAATTTTATTTTTCTTCGCTAGGGTTTTGTTGGTCTCCGCGGTTCCGCAAGATTTTTTGTCTGCTTATGTTTTTTATTGAATTTATTTTTCAATCATCTACAATTGAAAGGGAATTGATAAAATTTAGATTATGTTGACAGTGTCTCTCATGTATGATTATTAGTTATTGGCATGAGATTATGAACATTCATATATACATCAACGAGTTATTGTTCCTTAAATTAATTTACTAATGTATTGATTATTGATGAGCTGATTCGTTGGTTTTCTTTTGAACAGGTTATTTATGTATTAATAAGGATGTTAATCTTCCATTCCACGTTCACCTGGAAGCACTGGATTGGCCTGGTTGTGACTTCTATAGCATACTTTATTCCCTATCAACAACTTGCTAAGATGGCAACCCCTAGTTACGCCGAAGATGGTGAGCTTTTAGATGGTGGGTTTGATATGACTACTGGTGGAGTTTGTGGGTATGACTTTGTCTCGTCTTGTTCATATATTTTGAGTCAGTTTCGATAAACTTTTCTATGAGCACTTACAGAAAATCTAATACTAAGAATTTCACAGTAACTATAAGTTTTTTAAGCAGTAGTTTCTCATTAAATTAGTTTCTGGATCTCAATTATTTTCATAAGCTCTTTCTTTTAACTTATCCGTTGACACATATAAGCTTATAAAGACCTTTTCGTAAGTGAAAAACCATAAACTTATTTTAATTGAGAAACACTCATAAGTTAGAAGCCAATCCAATATGAGGCTAGTAAGATAGGAGCAATATTATTCCTAGGATGAGCAACATTATCACCTTCTCTAGTCAATGCCAGCTCCCACCCTCCACCAACTTTCACATTCTTCAATTTTCCATGATAGTTCTAGTTAAAGTCACTTCATGTAAAAGAAAAAATGTGGGTTGGGAGGCAGAGGACGCATTTGCAATCACTGTCTATGTACAAGATGTGCATCTTGACTTAAAAAATTATAGTTTATCTGTGACAATGGGGTTTCTACTTGATCTTTCATAGTTTTTGCTATTGAGGTATTTTTGCACATAACTTGGTACACAGTACTAATTTTTTGATGCTCTTAAATTTGTTCGGATATGAACTCTACTCAGCGGATGATATTTTTTATTAAAATGAAAATAAACTAAATTAGCAATTTATTCCATCATGTAAAAATGGTTGTCAAACTTGATTGTTGAACAAAAGAGTTGTGTGTGCATATATGTTGTAGCATATGAAATTGTTGCCCCAGGATGAACCTAAAACTTACTCATAGTCAGCTGATCCCATAGGTCTGGGGAAGTCATCACTCCCTCCCCTTTATTAAGATTTCGGATCAACAATATTTCCTAACCCTCTTATTTGAACAAACTATATTGACAAATAAAGTTTAGCTATACTAAATTTTTTTGCTATCTTCTAGTTGAATGATATACGTCCGTCATATTTTGCAGCTATTTACATGATGTTATCTACATAACATGCTTTGTGCAAGTCATGTCCATCCTCTCTGGAAGGTTCTGGTACACATATCTTGTGGTAAGGCTCAATCTGATCCTATATAAGCTTTTGGGTGGCTTTATTGTCACAAAATGTTGTATACTTTGAGAATGTCGGACTGTAATTGTTAATGCTGTAATCACAAGTAGATCTACACCCGGGGAATTAGTAATGTGTCAAGAGAAATTGGTACAAGAAGCCGTGGATACACTTCTCGATAATGGAATCCACTCGGACTGAAACCACCTCAAAGAATATAGCCTTGGCTTCATACAGAGGTTTTGTTATCCGCAAAGCTTGGCAGTGTGTGTTTGTGCTCACACAATTGTTCTGCAGCTAGACAGGATCATTTACCATAAGGAGGAGTTATTGACACAATTATGTGGTATACTTTTACAATGTAGGACTGTAGTTGTTAATGCTGTAGTGGAGTCACACACTCAGACGGAAGCCCTTCAAAGAATGTAGCCTTAGCTTCATAAAGAGGTTTTGTTATCTGCCAGGCTTGGCAGTGTGTGCATGTGCGCACACAATTGTTCTGCAGTTAGACAGCATCATTTACCATAAGAAATAGTTTATCATAAGGTTCATTAGAGTTAGTTATTAGTGCATTCCTGAAAGATAGTGGATGTTGCGTACTTTTATATGCCAGAAAGCAACTAACTTGAAGGGAAAGAGACTGGACTGCTAAAGAGAGCTCACCCAAAACATTGTGTGCCATGTCATTTAACCCCGAGTGACTGTTGTTGCACAGGCGTTCTGTACAAAGCCAACTGTGGCTGGGAACTGCTTGAATTATCACTTTGTTTTCCCTTTATGGTCCAAATATATATATCTGCTAGTTAAAGTTGTAACCAATATCTGAACGTGTTTGGCATAAAAAATAGTAAAACCCTTTATGCATTAAAAAGGATAATGCAACAACCTTCAGATTAAAGTCAGTGACACGGTTGCTCGCTTCTTGACATTTGCCAGATACCGGCTTTTGGAGCATACCAATCTTTTGGCTTCATTAAAGGTTTCTTGCCACAAGGTTCAGAGGTATGATCCACCTTCTTGCTGAATTTTCACTTTGAGGCCACAGAATGGACCACAGTAACTTCAATTTTGTATGCCTTTTGTGAATTAGGAACCAATTGAAGATGAAAAGACCCGCAAGAAGAGGGAAAAGATGGAGAAGAAGGCATCCAGACCCAAGTTTGTCAAGACAAGAACAAGATAATTTGTTGGAGTGGAAACTCAGTCGGACAATACAACCCAAATATCCAAGATTGATGGAGGTTGCCCTGAAACTTAAAAGTTATTACAAGTTGTATTTTAGTCTGAGTTATATTTTCATGTAAAACGATTTCCTTTCTTGTGCCCCTCCATTTACGGAAAGCAACAAGGAAGCAAGAACATGTATGCTTTACACAATTTAGTTGTAAGAGCTAACCTCTATGTGATATTGGGATCAAGAGTTGTCAAGTCCGCAAAGATGCATAACATCAAATAACTTTGAAACATTTCAAGAGTGAATGACGTGGAACTGCTAAAATGGATTTACTGTGTTTGGAAACATGTTGAATCTCAACCTAACGTGTGGCAATGTAGAAGCTATTAGAGATAGCTTTCACGGTGAAAGTGACTCGGCAGTGATTTCACTGCGAAAGCAAACATTGGCTTAACCTTTGGGTTGGAAATCTCACAAGGGTTTTTTTTTTTTTTTTTGGGTTCAAAGGAATATTCATTGTGCGTCCAAAAGCAAGCCCGAAGGCACAGCAAAAAAAATAGGAAAAAAAATCTTAAAACTTTTAAATAACCAAAAACTTGTCCTTTTTAAGTAAAGTAGGTTTTTCAAAAAAAAAAAAATTAACCTTAATTATTCAAAAATAAATCCAGCGTGCCCTGAACAAGTGAACATGATGTAGTGGCCTGGCATATTTTTACACAGCTATTCATGCCTATCTCCTTGTTAAGTTGAAATTGCAACGTGCAAACTGCACCAAATAGGAGTACGGCCTCCCTCCCTTCTCTGCAGTCTGCGGAATTGTCCCACTGAAAATCTTTGTCCTTTTGTGTGTTTCTGCTCTCGCGTGGCCCACTATCCCCTTCGCCGCCATTACCTGTTGCGCTGTTGTGACACTACACTGATTTTTCTGTTTCGTCAGTTGTGTTTCACGGGTCACGGAATGAGAATGAAACCCCTTCCCCAGCTCCTTCCTTCTTCCGCTTGTTTCTCCTTTTTCTGTTTTCTTTCAACTGAAAACCACGCTTTCAGCCAGGTGGGTCCCCTAGACCCCTTGCTGCTGAAACCCAAAACTGGAGAGTAATCGTAGGTGATTTCTTCGTTAATCACGTCACCAGGGTGTTTAAAATTGGGTATACACTAGCAGATATAACTCGTTATCAGCAAGAAATAATTTATTTATATTAAAGATTTAGACCTTAACACATGGTGCAATGTGAATAACTAAAACAAGTATAGTTAATTTTCTTAAATAGAAAATAGAAATATAGTCACGTGACGCAACATGAATAACAAAACTATGCGTAATTAGATGACGTGGTAAGAAATATTTTCCTCTGTTCCACAAGTCCTAATCTGAGAGGAGGGATAATTGAGGAAACACAAAACCAAAAAATAATAATCAGAAAAATAGATTTAGGAAGTGTTTGGTTGGAGGGGAATGGAGGAAAAAAGAGGGATTATTTTAAATTTTGTATGTTTGGTTCAATTTTTTGGAAAGAGAGGAGGGAAAGGGAGGGCTGAGGAGATTAAATCATTTAAAAAAAATTACTTAAATATCCTTATATATAATATAATATAAAAGGCTATAAGGATATATAAGTAAATTAAGTTCTCTCCTCCATGGCTCCATTAAAATCCTTCCTCTCCCCTCCTGAACCAAACAAGCAAAAGTTTTTTCCCCTCCCCTCCTCTCAACCAAACACAAAATCAAATTAAATTTCTCCCCTCCCTTCTCCCCTTTTTCCTCCATTAAAATCTCTCTTTTTTCCTTGTTTGAACCAAATAGACCCTTAGAGACAAACTTAAAAGACTGAAAATTGCCAGAACCTAAAAACAGGACACAGGAAATAAAGTTATTTATGAATTAATGTGGTCATTTACATTCACCCATCAAGAAGTTCACAATCAATTCTCTGAAAGTACAACCGCATCCCATTCAAATCATAACCCACATTATAATTCTGTTGAGCCAACATTCCAATAGAAGAGAAGCTTTCATAATCATCACCAAAATAGTTTCCTGGAAGCACAACCATGCAAAATTCACCCTCTGAGGTCTGAACAAACACTCCATTGATTCCTTCATAGGGGTAACCATCGGATGATACGCTAAACCTACGACCGCAGCCGAATATCAAACTTGGCACTCTAACTATGCTCTCGTCCAGGGTTTCCAAAGTTATTTGTTCTCTGGCATAGATTCCTTCTGATGAGCCGCTTCCGACGTAATCTACATTGTGTGGACATTGACCATTCACATCACATTTGCTGCATTCACCGCATGTTAAGTTAGCATATGTGGAGGATTTTGAAGGGTCAAATATTGGAAGAGATTGTTGGGACCAAGATGTGCAAGGGAGACACTTGATCCATGTGAGGCTGCTGCCAGTGTCCATGACAGCAAGTTGTGGAACAGGTGGTTCACCTATGGAGAAATTCATTAGGAACACAACATTTCTTGGGCTAGGTACAAGATTGATATACAGTTACTATCAGAAGCTTGCTTTATCTTGTTATGCAAGTAATGATCCCAAAGGGTGTATTTTGAATTGTAGGGAGATAATGCAGATTTGTAATGTATGAGTTTGCCAAGTTAAATTTCTTGAGCAAATCCTTTATGAAGAGATTCAATCCAGGTTTAGAATGCATGGAAGGGTGTTAATACTGTTATTCAACTATTTTCACATGACTTGACAGGTTACTTACTGAATACTTTCTACATGATTTAAAAAACAAGAAGATGAAGAAGGGATTTTTTTTTTTGGCCTTGGGTGAAACAAAAGGAAAATAAAATGAGGAGGGATATATTGACTCCAGAAGTAACTCTTATTATACTTACTCCGCTTAATAATTCTCTATAGACATTGAATTTCATCAATCAAACCGTCAAATGAAGTCATGTTATACTAAAAATCATGCACACCAAAGTGTAGATAAATTGAACATTCGTAGCTATGTAAAGTATATCATACGTTGAATTGGAGTTATTCGATGATGTATCAAATAATTTTAAAATTTCATGAAATTTTATGGAGTTGATCTACTCAATAAGAACTTATAATTCAACGGTTTGATTGATTAAATTCAATATTTATAGAAAGTTATTAAGCGGAGTAACTCTTCCATCCTCAAATAAAATAGTTTAAATATGATTTTAGTTTCTGAATACGATGCTTTTTTAAAACTAATTCTTATTTGTCATGTTTAGCCTTTTGTGTAGTCCCTTTTGTTATAAAAAAAAAATGAAATACCGTAAGTTAACATGAATCTCACCAAACAGAGCCGCGATGAAAAAGAACATCGTCAATTAGGCAAAAAAAAATACTGTGATTACTATCCCCCTTAATGATTGGTAGCAATTAAAGAGAAAAATAACACAAGGAGAGATCCTTAATATCATCGCTAAAATTTGAACTGTCTTTGTACGCGCACACACAAGTGCGATACCATATTTTTTCTTATCATTGATTCCAAATTTGATAATTACATATCATTAGTCGAAACTATGTAGTAGCGTGTGGGTAATTACATTTTTTGAGGATAACCAAAATAGCCAGCGTATTTAATATTAATTTGGGTTGTGCAAGAAATTTAACCATACATTAAACTAATTTTACGAATAAGTTACTCCATTAACCACAAATTTGGAAAGAATAAGTCAGTTATCAGTTTGTAAATTATCGGTTTAATCAGTTCATCGTATGGTTAAATTTCTTACAAGACCCAAATTACACATTTTCAACGCAATGACAAAATGCGTCCCTCCTAATGTAGAATAATTTTACATTCTTACCTTTCTATACACATCAATAGGGAATAGAGGATCATGATTTCCTCCACATAACACATTCATGTTGGAAGCAGCGATGGCTCTGGACGTTTCTCTGAGTAGAGATCAATGTTGGTAGCAATGATAGCTCTGGAAGTTTCTCCAAGTGTGTCATGTAATTGCTCAAGCTTTGTAGTTATAGATGAGGCGTTAAAAAAGTACTATTTTGCTACTCATGGGACCTTATCCAAGGTCACAGTCAAAAGATTGATCTCACGCCCTAAAGACCAAGATAATTCATTCTGAGCATCGATGCTTAAATTGTATTCATGGAAGTAGCCGTTATAAGTTATTACAGACATGTTGGCCCTGGAAAATTGAAAAACATAAACTTTTAGCAAACAAAGATATCAAAAATTTAATGAAACATGGGAAGCATTATTGATTTGCATCTACGCCTCGCACAGGAGGCAACAATGACCATTTACAAAGTTACCATCACAATATGAATCTGATATCAGAAGACAGGAAATTGCAAAATTTGACCAATAAGCAATAGCAATAAGAAAGACCCTGAGAAGGAAAGCTACCTATAGTATAATCAATTGTGTTCACCATCTCACCTCCCACTTTCATTAACCTCCCACATGCATCATCACATATTTCTCTTGGTTGCTAAATTGATTGTGAATGTGTCCGAACAAAGAATTGGAAAAATGCATGCATGCACACTCAAAAAGATTTTTAAAAAAAATAAAAAAATTCACTTATTCATATCCAATAATCTAAAGGCCAAAGAGGTCATATAAAGTGGTGCAGTAAACCATAGTTTCATATGAAAGAGAAGCTTACACATTCAAGAAAAGACATGCCACATGCAAGATCTCAGTTTAATCTGTTAGCACTACTCAATATAAGAAGACAAAACCCAAAACCAAACATTGAGAGAATTGGAGAGACAGGGACATCAAATAAGATATTGCCAGGTGGACTGTCATTGAGGCACTCACCTACAAGCTAAAAGTTCAGACGATGAGGTGTCAGTAACATTTTCAACCTTGCGAATTACTGCATAGCTGTATGATAAACAGAAGATATCACAAAATAAGTTTACACAAATACTCTTTTTACTACTATACAATCAGAAATCCTTGTCTGGCAGACACAATAAAATCTCCAAAAATGTAAAGCAAGCATTCCAGATTATGGAACGTAAGGATCATATGAGATAGTTCAAGGTCTAAAGAGGCCAATATAAAAATCTTTTTGAGTCATGAATATCTAGCTACTTAACCTCAAAATACTTCACCTTTGACTCCTGCAGGAACAGCATTATGAAGCACGTGATGATAAGCAGGATCCAGCACATCGTTTACAGCATCAGGAATTATTGATCCAAGAAAACCACTTGATCTCTTACTCCTGCTAAGGTCATCAAACATACATCAGACAACTTCCTAAATCCATCTGAGGAAGAAAAATAACTAAAAAGTAAGATCAGAAACAAACTTCTGAAAGAGTAAAGGAAGGAAGCTTCTCCAAATTATATGAACAACTCAAACCAGCAACACAAAGGGTTGCACACATTTGAACATGCAATGACCAATATGACATCCTCTTCTTCCTTTTCAAGTATACAAAAATGGAATATTCAATTCAGAGTGACCTTTCTCATGTGGCCCTTAATTGTCACCTAATATGATTGAGAAGACCAAGACCATAGGTTTGAGATGATTTATCAATTTTTCATACTAGATAATCTAGTATCTTTATGCCAGAAAATAAATAATTCGGTTAGACAATGAGTTGAAATTTTCATTATTTGGATTCTCTCGTGCTGTTTGTAAGTCCATTTGAGCAGTGACCATGCCAAACACAGTAGTTAGAGGTTTGCTTTAAATTTAAATAAATCAGGGTAGCTCAACCTTTAGTGATGTAAAGCGACCCAAACCTATGTGACATGTTGACTTGTGTACATCAATAAAGTACTATTATTCCGGTCTGAAATATAAGCAAAAAGTCTCTAAAATATAAGCAAAAAGTATATGTATTTGGTCCAAAATTTAGACCAAATACATATACTTTTTGCTTATATTTTAGAGACTCTTTTTGCTTATATTTCAGAACGGAGGGAGTAGTCTAACAGCTAGGAAAGAGGGGAAGAATATTTCAAATTGCAATTTTCACCTTGGATGTGAAGCAAATCTGAGAGTGAAAAGATGAATAGAACCAGAAGAACTAGAGGCTGCAAGAATATCTGGAAGCTGCTTTGATGGCCCAAATGACAGAGAAAATATAGTAGATGGATATGCCCCCCTTCGGAAGCTATATGACTGATATAAAAATATCATTTGTCAGATTCAACACTTGAAGTAAAATTGTAACAAATATAATATCAAAAGCATCAAAAATTGCTACAAGGAATGTAACCCATCATGAATATAACTCATGTATGAACTACTTTGAAGGCAAAGAATGGAAACCGAAAAACAGAGGAGCATTATGTTTACAGAAAGCATTTTGTCCAATAGTTCAATTTCCATGTTGCAGACTTTGAGGATTTTCCTTCAATAACCAGGTTAGAAAACAACACAACTGATCTTTGGGCTTCCAATATGTGTATATGCTAGATAATATTTCATTGTTCACTAAAAATCTCATATTAGGAAGAGCATCTGCTGGATTCAAATTAAACAAAATTCCAAGACATGTACGTCATCAGATGTATGCATGTCCTTTCCTATGCTTTGAGATTCTCATGCAGGATTTACATTAAGCAAAGGAATATTCTTATTGGAGCAAGAAAGAAGACAAAACATCATTAGGTTCTATATATTACAAAAACAAATATTAGTGTATAACTAAAAATCAAATTTAAATAAGCAAACAACCTGAACAAAATAAGATTCAAGGCATTAATTCATATGAAAACCAACATGAGGGAAAATTGGGCAAAAAATGAAAAATGTTGATCCAGTAAATAGACAGCTTTAAATGAGGATAAGATGAGAAAACTCCAAGGGATTTAACAGTCCACCTACGTAACATAAAACATACAGCTGCTCTTATCTTGAAGAGTCATTCAGCATAGGACACAATCAGATAAAGAATTAGAAGGATAAGTACTACTGTAAAATGTGCAATGGAGACGCGTAATCATTTAGGCGGACATCACGAGTTGATATACAAGCATTCACATACTTGAACCAACTTAATTGGGTTTGGACTCTCAATGTCAACACTATTAGTATAGGGCCTCTAACTGTGTTTTGTTAAATGACTTGAACTTAAAGGGGCCTGTTAGAGATTGTGCCATTATATGATCCAATGGCAAATTTGTAACTAAGATCACGTTGTTTGCACCTTAAAGGAGAGAAAACACCGAAAGGTACAAGAAATGAAGGCCAATACAATTAATACTCCCTATCAGTATTGAAAAGGAAACTAAATATTATTCATCACCTTTGTTGCATCTGATACTAAATGGACTCTGATTATGGTTCCTTGCTCAGAGGCTGTAGCTATGTACATTCCATTAGAAGAAAGGACCATTGCAGCCAGTGGTGAACGATGAGCCTCAATCTGTAATACAGATTCAATAATAATTAATAATGTACATGAGTATAAAAATACAAACACGCATATTAGTTCATATATAGAAGTAAGACAAACAAAGAAAAAGAGGTAATTATATCCTCAAAAAAGAAAATGTTACTGGCTGGTGGAAAATAATGGAATAAGTCAAATACTCATCTGTACTTTAAACCAAATATTTTTCCCACTATGCCCCCCCAAAAAAAAAAAAGGAAATCTCACAATGCCTCAAGTAGGCATTTTAAGGCATACAGTTGATGTAACTGATTAATGTGTAACTTCTTGAAATTCCCAAGAAGAACAGATTTTTTCTCAAATAATCAATAAATACTGAATCAAGAAGGCAGGGAACATTATAGAGTAGCAATAAAAAATTCAAAAATATGAAGACTAATAATGTCAATTTTCATCCTCTTGCCAGCTTGTGGCTACAAGGCAGTGAAGGCAAAATAGCAAAAAAGCATGCGAATATTACAGTAACAAAGCCAATTTATCTACCATACAAAGAAATTCGGAAAAGAAAAATTAGGCATAACCTCACAGTGTAAATTGCAATCCATGACATTGTACAACAATGCAGATCCTTTCGTGGTGCTAGCAGGAAGAGCCAGGTAGCAAGCATCCAAACAAGGAGAAAAAGCACAAAGTCCTGTAGGGAAAATTGTTTCAGAAAAGTGCATGCATAATATAACAGTCAGCTTAGCATAATTGATTCATGCTTGTCAAAATAACCTAACAACTGCAACTTACTAAATAAATAAACAAGTCAAAACCTTAAAGAATGACTACTTTAAAATGAATAAATAAATTACATTAATTTATGAATGATAATGCTTCACTAGATGACTCCGTTCTTGAATGCCCATCTGTAACTTAAACTGGAGGGTAGTTTCATAAAACATAATGGTAGAAGCTCGAGAGAATTGCATCTCAGTAAGATGGACGCCACAGTAAAGAACACACTTTCTTTTTATCATAGGAAAAAAAAAGTAAAAAAAGACTCTGCTTCGAAAGCCAAAATGAAAGGTGCTAGTCTATCGTGGGTTGATATGTATGTGGGAATAAGAAAAGTATAAAAATCATATCAAGTACTTGGAGGAAAAACAATGCTTATCACAAACCCTCCTGATTGAGTGAGTTTTATCAGTATCACATATGAATTCCAGCCTCACCTTTAACATTTGGCACCGTGTCAAAAGTGTCCAAGATTGTCAGTCTATTTAATTCATATACATATGCTTTGTCTTGTAAAATGACAATGAGTCTGCATTAGAGAGAAACGGAGAAAGATAAGATTATTCTTAATGGCAATACTAAGCATTAGGAAAATAACCAGATTCAAAACAATCAAATGTGTACGTGTTTGATGACCACTTGGTAAATTGGTAAAACCTAAACCGAGTAAAATAAATAAGATATCATAAAAAGAAAAAGAAAAAGAAAAATGGGTCCAGCTGTGACCTTTCTCTATTCATGCGAACAGCGAGTATTGAAGTTAGAAAGTTCAATTCTCTAAGAGCAGCTCCGGTGGTTGTATTGAATAGACAGAGACGGCGAGGGGACAAAGATGGCTGCATCAGTCAAAACAATACACAATCACAAAGAAAGCCCAATTCCAACTCAAAGTAGAGAACTTGATTAGTATATTACAGTACCTGATCACCAGCCCCAACGATAGCAAGAAGACTTGAGCTAAAGAGCATCTCAACAATAACGAAGGCTCCAACCGCTACGGGGAAAAGAAAAGGGATGATTTGTATATATATATATATATAGAGAGAGAGAGAGAGAGAGTAGTTTGGAGAGAAAAAAGATTATGATGATGGATGAATTGATGATAATGAAACTGAAGAATTTACTACCTCTTTCGTAGCAGAGCTTTCCAGTATTCGTATCAAATATTCTGAAACCATCCTTCGTGCCAACAGCAAAGCAACTAGAATGCAATAAAAGGGAAAGGGGGAAAGAAAAAAAAAGGTATCAGCGACGCCGTTGAGGTTGAATTAATGAATGAATGAACGAAATAATTGAAAGAAAAGGGGGGGAATATAAATAAATGACCTATTGTCCTGGTTGAAAGAAGCGCAAAGGATGGGACTCGACGATGCCATTAGATTAGAAGAGTTTGCTTAATAATTGGGGTTCCGAGTTTAGAGGTTGCTCCTCCGGCTGATTAGTTTCACCGGCTTCCGTAACAATGATCATCATTAGATTAGACATGATCCTTGTTCCATCAAGTCAAACACAAGATATCTTCTGCCTATCAAAAAAAAAACACACACACAAAAGATACCGCCTCCGGTCTCAATTATAAGCAATAAAAACTTCGTATTCTTTAGTCTCAAATATAAGTAAATTTAACTAATTTTATACTAACATTCATAAAATACTCTTATTAAAATCACTTTTTGGCCTCGAAAATCGTAAAAAGTATATCTTTTACATATACCAACAAAAAAAAAGTTTACTTTTTACATTGTAATTTATGCTCTTTAATAAGTGTATTTTTTTTTTTTTTGCTTAAATATAAGACCAGAGGGAGTATCTTCTAAAACCCGTCTATCTATCTATCTCACGTGTAATCCATTAGGGTTTGTGTCTCCCTTCATTTTTTTATTTTTTACTTTTTCATTTTTTGTTACTGTTTCAGATTTTTGATTTTTAATTTTTTAATTACTTATAGATTTTTTTTACATTATAGTCTTTTTATTTTTACATTTTTTTTATTTATTTTTTTATTTATTTTTAAAATTTTTCTTTTTAAATTTTTTTAAATATTTTTATTTATATTTTTAAATTGTTACTTTTCTTTGCATCTCGATTTAAAACATTAGATGTCATTTAACAACTTTATTGTCTTTAAGCACATATAAATTTTATAAATATATTTACTATTTATAAATTATTATTTTATTTTCAAGTCTCGACTTTAAAACATTACGTAATACCGCTTATAATTTCAATATCAAATTTTATTAATTTTGTTAGTTGTTTAATTTTTTATTTTGTTCTCGTAAATGTCTTTATTATTTAAAAACGATAAATGATTATTTTGCTTTTAAGTCCCAATAAAAATTATATGTTTTTTTACGAGAATGTTTTATTTCATTTCATTCATAATAATGTCACCAACAAAATCAGGAACATAATCATTGGTGGAGCAACAAGGTTGAGACACCGCTACCCTTGCCAAAGTATGAGCTACAGATTCGCCGCTTACAAAAATTATCAACAATTTTGTCTACTTAAAAGAGCTGCTTTGCACTCCTCAATGATGGCCCCAAACTTCCAAACATCAAGAATGGTCCCATGGATGCGGTCAACCACGGTCTTGGCATCAAGTTCAAAGATTAAATGCTCAAGACCCAAATCCTGAGTCCACTGTAACGCTGCTAAAAGAGCAAGAGCTTCACCCTCATTAGGTGCTACACACCGCTCATACCAAGCTAGAAAAAAAAAAACAAATTCATCCCAAAGACACAAACCATACCCGGAACGGGTAAATTGAGCTGAAAACGCTACATCAATATTGCATTTCAGCATACCCGGAGGCGGCTTGGTCCAATGCACATAAGAGGGATTGGGTTTATCACGCCGGGCAATCAGAGAATTCTCGAGCCATCCTCCAATCTTCAAGAAAAGTTTTAACCGAAACAAGACCTCAGACACATCTCGATTTGGCATTCCGCACTCCGCCATTCCTCTTGAACCAGATACTCCACAAAATCATGGCAAGTGTGCACTTAGCTGCATCATCAAGTTTGCCTAAAAGTTTAAAAATCAAGTCAGCAACCGAGTCATAGTTGGCTAAAAGCGGTGCAATAACCGGCCACAAACCTAAATTGATCCAACATGTGATGTTTCCAGTACAAGCAAAGAAGATATGCCAAGCTGATTCCCATCCCTGATCACACATAGCACAACTGCTGGGCACGCCGACACCTTTGCTCTAAAGACTAACCCGAGTTGAACGCAACGCGCACGCCCTCCGTGATAAAATTCTTGACCTTAGGGGAAATGTGGAGATGCCAGATCTCACTCCACTCGCCTGGAACTTTCAAATGGGAGGCATCAACAAGCTTTGCCATGCACAGGTGGTAAGCAAATCGGACTGTGAACAGGCCGTGCACATCTGGCCACCAACTAAGGCGATCCGCGTGAACAGAGGGGAGTAGAGGGACACGCAACACAACTTCAGTGCCTTGGCTACTGAGGTGTTGTCTAAGCATAGCTTGATTCCAACGCTTCACTCCCGGGATTAGCAAATGGCTTAGTCGAAATTGGGTCGAGTTAGTAGAGGTGGTCAGTCAGAGAAACCGATTGTTCTCTCTGCGCAGCCAAGGGTCAGCACAAAAAGAGATATTGGTACCATCGCCAATAATCCACTTGTAACCTTCTTTTAACAATGTTTGTGAGCTCCTAATACTCCTCCATGCATAGCTTGGTCTTTTGCCGAGATTGGCTTCCAAGAACGACCTTGACTTGCAGAATATTTAGCTTTGAAGAGGCGTGAAACTATAGCATTGGGGTGGGAGAGGAGCCTCCACCCTTGCTTCCCAACCATTGCAAGATTAAAGGCGTCAAGTAGGAAAAAGCCCATACCACCGTGAGCTTTACTACAAGTCAGTTTTTCCCAAGAGAGCCATTTAATACCTCCTCCAATATTGCCACTCGAACCCCACCAAAAAAAGTTCATCATCTTCTCTATCTCATCTGACAGAGATGGTGGTAAAGTATAGATACTCATAACACAAGCTGGAATCGCTTGCACTACCGACTTCAAAAGAATTTCCCGACCAGCTTTGGAGAGGGATTTGCCATGCCAGGATTGCAGTCTATGCCAAACTCTATCCCGAATGTATCTAAAAGTGGATTTTTTACTACAGCTCACCATGGAGAGGAGCCCAAGATACCTGCCAGTACCTAAAGCGCACCTCACTCCTAGCAAATTGGAGAGGTTTGTTCGGATATAACTGCTAGTGTTCCTGCTGAAGAAAATTTCCGACTTTTGGAAATTGGGAGCTTGTCCCAATGCTTGCTCATAGGTCAGGAGAATATTCTTCATCACCTGAGCATCACTATTAGTAGCCCTGAAAAACAGAAAACAATCATCAACAACAAGAAGGTGGGAGACGATGGGGCCGCCCCGACACACCTTGATCCCATGGATCTCTCCTCTCCGCTCCGCTTGATGAATTAGAGCCGTAAGGCCTTCCGCACAAAGAATGAAAAGGTATGGGGAGAGAGGATCCTCCGACGTAAGGCCTCTCCTGGGATGATAGGCCTACATGATCCTGATTGACAACAATAGAGTAAGTAACAGTCTCAACACATTGCATGATCCAGCCAACCCACTTACTCTGAAAGCCCATTTTAGATAAGACTGCTCGAAGGTAGCCCCAATCTACCCGATCATAGGCCTTACTAATATCTAGCTTGAAAGCTACTTCACTAAATTTACCAAATTCGCTTACACTTCATATAATGGATAGTTTCAATAGCAATGAGAGCATTGTTGAGAATAGATCTACTCAAACAAAACCCGATTGCTCCTCGTAGATACAATTAGGGAGGATCTTCTTGAGTCCATAGCAAGGACTTTTGAGATAATTTTATAAAGCACGTTGCACAAGAAAATAGGCCGCAAGTCCTTCATCATTTGAGGTGTTTCACACTTCGGAATCAGAGCAACATTAGTTTCATTTAGAGAGAGCGGGAATGTATCTTCCTCCAGCCAAGAGCAACAGGCTTGAAAGATCTCATTACCACAAAGACCCCAGAACTTTTGATAAAACGCTGGATTTAAACCATCCGGGCCAGGGGATTTATCTCGGTGCATTTATCTAATAGCAACGGCAAATTCCTCTTCAACAAACGGTGCACAAAGCATAGAACTATCATCCTGCGTCACACGAGGTTGAATGGCCTGAAGAACTGGCTCATAAACCCCATGTTGATGACGAAAGAGATCAGCAAAATAGTCCTTGACTACACCACACAGTTCAGGTTGACTAGAAACCACCTCTCCACTACTATTTGCTAGCGACCTAATATGATTGACTTTCTTCCTAGCCATGGCAGCACGATGAAAGTCCTTAGAATTAAGATCACCACCCTCCAACCAAAACGATTTGGCTCTTTGTTTCCAGTACGCCTCTTCCTGATGGAGCAAGCTGGCCGAGATTTGCTATGGCCTCATTAAACCGGCGAACAACAAGGTCATCGAGCGTGGCCTCGTGGTTTCCAAATCCAATTTAACAATTGCAATCTCATCACTTTAACTTTGACTTGAGCCGCACACCCCAATTATCCAGTCGACGCAAGAAAGCAGCTTTAGACATAATATCGTGAGCCACTATCACGACACCAACTATCCTCAACCACCCGAGTCAACCCTGTTCACGGCCGAGTTCTCAAATTTAAAATAACGTCGAAACCTGTTCCTAATCTCCACTTGGTAGCTGAGCAGCAATGGAGCATGGTCGGACACTGAGGCCAGTAAATTGAGCAACCGGGCCTGAGGGAAAAGATTCGACCAGCTAGAGGTAATCATCGCATAGTCAAGGCGTTCTTCTACTTCCCTGATCGTGCCTCTACTCTTAGCCCACGTAAAGGGATAGCCCTCCAACGGAATATCCATTAACCGACAAATACCATCGCCGCTGAAGCCATTGATAAGCCGCCGGCCTCTCAACACGCCTACACTTATCATCAAGAGAGAATGTCGCTGAAGTCCCCTATTACACTCCACTACGCAGACGACATAGAGCTAATATGATGCAACAAGTTCCAAAAAGCTCTCTCGAAAGTGCTCTTAGGTAAACCGTAAAAACCAGTGAGGCGCTAAGAGCCCTTAACCAGATCCTGAACTTCAATATTAATATAATGGGAAGAGTAATTCAGAACTGAGCAATTTATTGTATTCTTCCACAAAACTGCAATACCACCACCCCTACCAACTCTATCCACAGCGAAACAACTATCAAACCCAATCTTAGTCTTTAACTCTTCAATCTTGTTGACATGCACCAATGTCTCAATCAAAAAAATAACGTCCTGGCTTGGCACCAACGAGGTTACAAACCGCTAGAATCGCACTCAGTTACCTGTACCCAGCCTCATAGCTCCAAAGAAAGAATACTCATTGGTCTCCGGCAGTTCGGGAACCAGGGCCCGTCAATAAAAAATGACCATCAATGCAAATGTTCTCCTCATCAGCTAATGGGTTGTTAAAGGTTGTATAGCCACTGGACTCAATATCAGCTACTGGTTCTATGTCTATGCACTGTTGTTTCTTCCCCCCATTGGTAAGTCAACGCATTGTTGGTATGATTTTATTGTCTTTGAAATGTATTTATTATTTATAAATATTTATATTACTTTTGAATCTCAACGAGAAAACGGAGAAATATTACATGTTGTTGGTATAAATGTTTGCTTTTCTTTTGTATCCCGACGGAAAAACATTAGATGTTGTCGGAATAATTTTATTATCTTTGAACACATATCAATTTTATAAATGTTTTTATTATTTATAAATTATTATTTTGTTTTTAAGTCTCGACGGGTATAATTATCATTATAATTTCATCACGCATCGAAATTTATTAATTTTTTTAGTTGCTTAATTTTTTTTTATTTTGTCCTATAAATGTCTTTATTATTTATAAATGATAAATGATTATTTTGCTTTTAAGTTCAAACGGGAAACATTACAGGTGGTCGGTATAATTTCATTGTCTATGAGCACATATCAAAGTTTATAAATGTATTTATTATTTATAAATAACTATTATGCTTGTTACTTATGAATCACGAATTAAAATGGGGAAACATTGCATGTTGTCGGTATTAATAATTAATTTTTTTGATGTTGTCATAATAATTTTATTGTCTTTGAGCACATCTTAATTTTATAGATGTCTTTATTATTTATAAATAATTATTTTACTTTTAAATCTCGACCGTAAAATAAGAAAATATTGCATGTTATCGGTACAAATGATTTTTTTTTTTTGTCTGACGGGAAAACAATAGACGTTATCGGTGTAATTTTATTGTTTTTCTAGACATATCAATTTTATAAATTGCTTTCTGATTTATAGATGATTATTTTACTTTGAGTTCCGACAGAAAACATTACATGTTATCTGTGATAATTTCATTGTCTTATAACACATAACGCTTTCATAAATCTCCTTATTATTTATAAATGATTATTTTACTCTTAAGTCCCAAACAAAGAAAACATTATATATTGTTTATTCTCACTGCTCAGATATTTAAATAACTAAAAACGAATTATATTTGTCACAATATAACTTTCATTTTATAAATAAAGTGTATTTCTAAAATACATAAAAATAGTGTAGATCTGTACAAGATACACGATATCTTGCTTGTGTTTAGGTAAAAGGGTGCACAGTATGACAATACCGATCCAGAGTGCATAAAAATAAACTCTTTATCATTTCATACTTTAAAAATAAAAATAAATAAATAGTTAATATTAGATACACGTACATAATGAATTAGGAATGTATTAAAATATCAACTTTTGATTTCTCATTAATAGTTGACAATATATATTTTATTCTCTACTCACTTAAAATAAGTCAAATTTAATTACTCTTTTTTTTGCAATTTTATGCTTAACATACAATTTTTTTTAGAATTTAATAATTATTTTACACATTCCCTCAAAAAAATATTTTACACCTATGTTTAAATATATTTCATAATTTTACTAAATTATAAATATTTTTTAACAATTCTATTAAAAAATATATTTTAACGAGTGTTATTATAATGTGATAAATAGTGGCATATCCAAGACCTTAAATTAGTGGGAGGGATTTGATTCAACCATGGAAAGGATGGGCTATTCCCTCCTTCTTTTCACAACTTCTATACATATAATTGGTCTTACTATTTTATCCACTTTCTAACACCTCACCTAGATTAAAAGCCATGTGAATTTAGGGAAATATATACCTCTTTATATTGTTGGTGATTGACATTTAGCAATAGTGAGAAGGTGGAAGTATAGGTTAACTATATTATTATTTAATTATTATAATTTAATGTTTATGTAATCCCTCGGTTTCAATATAAGCAAAAAATTCAACTTTAGTAGTCTAAAATATAAGCAAATGTCAACTAATTATACTCCTATTTGGTGATATCATTCCTAAAATATCTCTCAATTAATTTAGATTTCATTTTTCAATAATTTCTTGTATTTCTATGAAACAAGTTTTCATAAATGATATTTTGAAGAATGCAATTATTTTTTATTACACCAAGAAAATTAAATGAGATTAACTACTATTCTTAATTAGCATAATTTTTTTGCTGCTATACTCAAAACTAGAGGGAGTATTATTTATTATTAAATTTTTGCCCCCATAAGATATGTTTATGGATCCGCCCCCTCGTCAGAAGGACAATTTATTTAAAAATAAAAAATAAAAACATAATTACAGTTTTGGTCCCTTATTTAAAAATTATCATTTATTTTATTATTTGTTCTCTTGTGTTAATCTAAATTTATTTTAATCTTTTTTATTATTTAGGTGTTAAATGATTTCAATTTTTATTGTAAAAACTGATTTCAATTTTTGTAACAAATTAAATTAACACGAGAGAATAAATAATAAAATAAATGGCAATTTTTATCTTTGAGAAAATGAGGATTACTTTAAGATTATTATAATAAAAATATAATTGAATAAATTACTAATAAGATGGATTGAAACTAATTCATAAATTTCAATTTCTCAATTAATAGTTTTTATTTTTATACTAAAATTAATGTTTTAAGAAATTTGCAGTTTATTCCTTTTTAGTTGGTTCTTGATAAACTCATTTCATAATATGATAATATATTGTTAAATAATAATATCAAATTTTTATACTAAAATAAAAATAAAAAATAAAACTCTAAAGTATGAAATAATATTTGCGAAAGACATTAAAAGTTAACAATAGAATGCAAAATTGCAAATGCCCGAAATGGCCAGTGCCTTTGCCTTTACGCTGAAAGGTTCTGAATGCTACCATGACTTGCCATGCGTTATCCATCCATCACCTTTCCATCCCCAACCTTGTTTTCGTTATTCTGTTCCTCATCTTTAAAACATTTTCCCAGAGGTCATAAAATGTTAAGATGTTTGATTTTATAAAACATTTTCTACTTTTTAATATCAAAACTGCCACCCTATTTTATTTTATTTCCTATTTTAAAATATTTTTTCTATTTTCAAATTTTTGTAGAAAACAGTAAAACCATTTCTCATCTCAATGATTATAAACCATATATGTAGGTGTTTACCCACAAAAAAATGTATGTAGGATGTAGCAACAAAGGTACACCAAAAATATAATGTTTTGTATGCGACATTCAGTCAAAGAAAAACAACCACTGGGAGGAAAAAGAAACAAGACATACCGACTAAAGTAGTATTTCTCATCAAGTAGTGACCAGTGAAGATACGAAACAAGACAGAAAGTAAAAGAACATATGAAAAGACCCCAAATAAAGAAAAAGAATAGCGCGTGACCCTGCAAAGGATCAGATCGAAAATGACCCCTAACAGCTTAAAGCTCAGGCTGTGACCTCCTCATACTACTTTTCAAGTTTGAACACCAAGAAAACACAGAAAATTTCATATGCACATCTTCATCTTCCGTCAAATATCACTCTGCCGAAGACACTCTCTTGCCTCTGCATCACACTCGATAGCAAAGAATCTGATGATGTTTCTCTGTCCACCTCTATACAAAGTCTACCGTGTACGCATAACGCATTGTGCACCCTCAGGTATTTTTCTACTATTATATTTTGCATCCGAATGCACAGATTAAGTACAACTGTTAATAGTAATATACTACTCTACTGATATTCACAACAACACCCCAAAATGTCAAAATTGAATATAATATATACATTGTTATATTATATATTATATATATATATATATCCTAGAAAATAACTAAAGGTAATAAAATCTCCTTTTTATATCTTCCTATTTTACTTCTTCATCATCTAGGACCAGAGAGTCCCATGGCAAAGGAATCCAAAGACTGTTCATCACCATCATCCATTCTCATGCCAAACATGCTGGAACGATCATGAACCTCGTCATCATGTTTTGAAGTAGAGGTAGGGTGGATGAGCCACTGCTACTTTTGCTGTGACTAGGGTTCAAGCCGTGGCTACCACAATTATGTGTTGATGCCCACTTCTCAGCAAGCCCATCACCTTCAAGCATTCGGAGCACTTCAGACATTTTGGGACGGTGGGCTGTCAAATATTGAGTACACAGTAAGGCTACTTGCAGCATCTCCCCCACCTCTATTCTATCATAGTTGCTCCCTAGCTCTTTGTCCACCAACACCGCAACCTTCTTTTCTTGCTGTATTTTCCTAACCTGTCACACACAACACGGGGACGAATATTGATCTCTAGTTTCTGGAGTATAAACAATTCTTTTTACCAAACCTTTCAGACTTCTATTTCATTTCAAGGATATGTACCAGCTGGCAGGTACCTGACTAGTGTCAACTACACAGCTCTCACAGTGGCATTATTTTTGGGGTATCCTATTAAATATCATACTAATTTAAGAATTTTTCCATGATTCTTCAACAGTTGTAGATAGAAATATCCCTACCATATAAGAAGGTACATGAACTGTGGCATATGCAAAAATGTCCCCATATGCAAGAATTTTGGAGCTCTGGTTTTCCTTTCCTCTTTATTGATAATAGTAATCAATATACAAGTATCAAAGATGTAATAATATTAAGAAAGACATTTTGGTAGAAGTTGTAGCCCGGTGTAAATTAGAAGAACAGTTGCTAAAAGATAATGTTCAAGGAAAACCATGTTAAACATCATATGCTGAACAAGCTAAGATATTAGATTAACTAGTAAATAATCGTGTCAAATACTTATGAATGGAATGCACTTGACAGTTTGTTTGGGATGCAGAGAATAGACTTACCCACTCTAACATAGCGCCCTTTTGATTCAAGGTTTTACCAAACTCAATAGCAGTCATACCAGTTATAAGCTCTAACAAAAGAATGCCAAATCCAAACACATCAGTTTTCTCGGATGATTGGCCAGTGGAGAGGTACTCCGGTGCAATGTGCCCGACAGTGCCACGGACAGCAGTGGTGACATGGGAATCAGCATGATCAAGGAGCTTTGCAAGGCCAAAATCACCAACAACAGCCTCATAATCATCATCCAGAAGCACATTGGCACCCTTAACATCTCTCTGTGTATTATCTTTGGATCACATTGTTCATGCAGATACAGAAGGCCCCTGGCAGCTCCAATTGCTATCCTCTTTCTTGTGTTCCAATCTAAAGCTGGTTTGCCTATTATATCACACACATGATTAAAACACCAGGAAAGTGAAGGTATGAAGATTCAATATGTAATAAACAGAATATGCTAAAGAATATGTGGCCGGCAGAACACATCAAGACTGGAACACCTTTTGCTCCTATGTTATATGTAAAAGACAAAAATCCACTGGCTTTTATCACTTCTCTTAGTAGCCACAGTGAGAAATAAATAGTTTCGAATCAACCACCCTACTTATCTGAAAATTCAAACCATTTCTAGTTCATCATTTGAGTTCATAATGATTAGGCAATTTTCTTTATTCAAATAGACTACAAGAAGATTTCAATTGCTATTGACAATTATGAGCAAGACTGCATGTTTAAAATTAAAAAATTTATCTAAGAACGAACCCCAAATTAATCTTCAAAAACAAAAGAAAACGAAAGAAATGATATTATCCTATACAATGTCCCACATCCCAAACCATGTCATATTGTAATCGGGGACGGACATCAAGGTCACATATCTGTGAAAATATGAAACCAAAACATGGCAAATGCAGATCCCAGGATTAAAAACAGGTCCAAGTGCACGTGACAAGGTAGATATCTCACTGCATTTAAAATATATCACATTATATGAACACATGCTTTATGAGACATGGAGAGAATTACCTACCTCTAAGCCTGGAGGCCACACTGCCATTAGACATATAAGGATAAACCAGAAGTTTTTCATTAGGGGTAGCACAATATCCAATTAAACGAAGTAAATTATGTGAACTGCCAAGCTGATCATCTCCAATTCTGTTTGGAACTGTGATTCGCCAGCGCTACCATTCACATCTTTCAGCCTTTTCACCGCCACCATTGTGCCATCTCCAAGCTTCCCCTATATACATTGCCAGAAGCCTCCAGCACCAAGTATATTCTTGGAGCTGAAATTGTATGTCGCAGTGTTGGAGCTCTCTGAAAGTGAAATTTTTGAGATTTCCTAAGCTAACAACTGTCTCTTCTTTATAATCTGCAACAATGCCAAAATTGTAAATACTAGTGTCCTAAGTTCTAACAAAAGGACAAAACCAATCTTGAACCATATAATCAAGCAACCATGGTTCCAGTGCTACCTACCCACACTATACAGGATGGCTCCGTGCTGTCTTCTCTTTCTATACCAAAAGAGCCCAAATAACAGGACCACGAGAGAAACACAGCTAAAGCTGACCCCAAGTGCAATTGCTAGTTTCTTGACCTGTGTTTTCCTATTAATGAAAAATGCAATATGGTTTAAAAACGTTGTATGAAAAAGGGTGAGGAACCAAGGTAAGGTGATGGAGGTAAAAGGACGTACCTTCTGATGATGCTTGAGAGAAAGAAACGGGCATAAGGGTTACTGATCCAGAGCAATCCTTCAATAGTAGAGCTGCTTCCACAAACTAACGGGTTCCCCACAATACTACAGAAGCAACAGTGAATCAAGACAAAAGTACAGTTGAAACAGAAAGTATACTTTAAAAGAATAGAACCAAAGAGACACCATACTTGAATGACCTGGCTGGAAACTTGGGCAATGGTCCACTGAGATTGTTAAAAGACAAGTCCCTGAATGGATAGAGTTGGCACATCAAAGTTTCAGCAAAAATGTTAACAAATAGTGAGAATGCAACAAGTGGAAGGTTTTTCCAATTTTCAAGAAACTAATAAGACGTGTGAAAAGGGGGAAGTGATATAACCATACTCACAAGAAAGCAAGCTGGGGGATTTTGGCCAGTGAAACAGGAAAGGGTCCAAACAAACTATTGTTGTTGAGCCTCCTGCTCTCATTGTGTGCACAAAGAAAACATTGCATTACATAAAGATTTGATGAAAAAAGAAGTAGCAAGCAACATCTCAAAATGTCAAAAATATATTTTACATCTGAACAAATCAACAAAACAGCGAAACAGCATATAGTGGTTTGTTATTGCTTAAATAAATAATTTCACGCATTTTAAAAAACACAAGGAAACAGTAATTACTCACAGGTACTGGAGACTATTCAACTGACTCAGAGGCCGGAATCAACCCAGAGAATCGGTTATTGGAAAGATCTAAAGTCTGAAGCTTGGGAAGGTTACCAAGTTCCGGTGGGATTTTGCCTGAGATGTTGTTATTCTGGGCAGTAACCTGCATTCAACCAACAAAAAAAAATACTCCAATAAATAAACTGAAAAAGAAGTTGCAACAATTCGTTCGTAATAGAAATATGCTGAACTTTCTCATAGTTGATAGAGACTCGGAAAGAGTCCCTAACCAGATAGATAATAACAGGGTTTTACAGTTACCGACATGAAACAAAAAAACAAAAATCAAAAGCGATTGAGACCAAATACATCTCAGAACGACGACGGACAAAACGACAAGCACAGCGTTGTAAATAATATTACCAAAAAAACAAACAGAAGGGGATAAAACAAGTGAGGAAATGGTATTCAGAACCTACATGAGTTAAAGGAAGCTAGGTGGATAGGGAAAAAAAATTGAAAAGGACAAATGAGATTGCAAGCAAAGATGCGAAAGTTCTCACACTTGTCTAAGATTTGTTAAATTTCCAATTGCTGCAGACAAAGTTCCCGAGAGAGATTGGCTCGGCGCTCCCCTGCACATACCAAATTTTATTTTATTTTATTTATTTAAAAAAAAGAAAGAAAAAATGGAAAGAATGTAGTGATATGGTATGGTATAGGGAGGAGAAGAAGAAGAAGAAGAAGAACTAACAGGCCGATAACAAGGTAATCAGAAGAGCAAGTAATCATGGTCCAACTGCAAGGGTCGACGGAGAATTCGTCCCAGTTGCTCAACACACCGTGTGGATCATTCAGAACTCCCTTTATACTCATCAAAGCCTCCACTGCAATTTATTATTAATATATAATACAATTTATTAACGAAACCTTAAAAAGAAGGTAGCAAGTATACTGGTTAAAGAATAAGAAGCGTACCTTCGGGGTTGCGAGGCTCGGAAGCGGAACAGAGTGCCCCAGGGGAGAGGAAGAGGATGAGGAGAACAAAAACAAGCAAGTTGAGATTGAGAGCCATAACCACGGAACGGTTGAGTTTTCACTTTTCACAGACAGAACGACGTCGTCAAATATGCCAAACGGCCTAAAAAGCAAAGTGAGAGAGAAAGAGAAACAGGCGTGGTGAGTGTGAGTGTGAGTGTGAGTGGTGGAGCAGGGTTGTGTTGTTGTTGTTATTGCACAAAATGAGAGAGACGTGGGTTGGTACTTACTGCAGACTACTGCGATGGTTGTAGTACTATAAGACCGGTAAACATAACATGACTATAGCATGACCCCTCTCTCTCTCTCTACTTGCTTTCTCTGGATGCAGAACAGCATGGAGCATGTGTGAAGGAGCCCATGAGAGTGAGCATCAAAACGTCCATCACTCACTCACATATCAAACACGCATAGCATTTGGCATTTGGAGTTGGACAGTTCTGAACATTGCTTGCATTTCTTATTTCTTATTCTTGTTGTTTTCCTAATTGTTTTAATACCCCCATTCGAATTTCGTTTATAAAGAAAAAAAGTGCTTCAATATTTATTAAAAAAATATATGTATTCGGTTCAAATTTAAATTCATATATATATTTTTTAATAAATATTAAAAAAATTTACTTATAAATAAGTTAGAAGAAGAAATTCGTACTATAATTAAGATTATTAAAATATTTTATAATAATATTGTGATGATAATTATTACGGTGTTGAAGAAGCATTTGTGTGTTGAGAAGGGGAGGAAAAGAAAGTGGGATTAGAGGCAGTGATACTTTACTACTTACTGGGATACTGATGGGGATGTTTGATTTGACACGGACTCTGCTCTGCGCAGCCAATTATTTCCGTCCGATGGACAAAACCAGGATGCGAAGAAGTGGGTAGGGTCCCCTGTTTTTGTTATGTTTCTGCTTCCACCCCCGCAGCTCATCATCCTTCTTTAGCTTTAGTTGCCTTTTACGAGGCCTCATTCTTTCCTTCTTCCTTTTTATTTTTAGGAGAAAAAAAATAAAACTTAGGTGTAAAATTATTTATGTGTGATTGATATAGCTTAATACCACATGGCTTGTGATAAAAAGCTGCTTTGATAAATGGTCAGTTATGCATAGATTAGAGATAAGAGGAAAGATATAGAAAAATTTATACATTTTGTGGGAATAACAACACTAACCATACTTAAAAGCGCAGAACCTAAGTTTTGTCAAAAAAAAAAAACTGCTTTGCAACAGCAGTGCATTACAACAATTACTTGGATTTATTTAATACTATATTTTTATTTTAGAGAAAAATTACGAATCGGCGTTTATTTTATCTTAATTTAAAAAGTTTTATTTTAGTCCGTAAAAGTTAATTTTAAGCTTGGAGTTTAGTTTAGCATGTTACAAAATATTGATACAATATTGGCCAGATTGAAATATTTTACTTACTTTTTGCAACAATTTTTGGGTTAGCTTATTTGTACGACACAATTGATCTGAAAAATGGTATTACACAATCTTTCCCATATGCAATTCTGCGTTATACATCACCAACAGCTTTCTTGAAATTAACGCTGCGTTTTAAAGCAATGTGAGACTAAATTGAAAAAATAAAATAAATGATTGGCTTAAAATTTTAAATTAAGATAAAAGACCTCTAGAATCAATTTTGCTATTATTTTATTTATTAAATATTTTTAAGATTAAATAACTGTGTCAAAAAAGATAAAATAACTCTATTTATTATTATTTGTATTTATTCATTGATCTTTTTATCACTTGATAGTTCCTTATATTTAAATTTTAATTTTGAATATATATTTTAAAATATAAGAGATGGTAATGTAACAAGGGCTTTTCTTTTAACAAAACAAAAAATATACTAATTAGATGTATGTTTATAGAACATGATAAATATGAGTTATATTTCTCTTTCATTTAATTATAAATTTTGATTGGGTCAAAATTTTACTCTTAATCCTGTTTCTTCTTTTTCTTTTTTTTTAAGCGGGAAAAACTCATATTTTATTTCTTTCTCGTAAACAAGTCCTATAAGTAACATGATGATAATAACTCAAAATTGTGGGAAGCGCTTCTTGGATGTGGGTGAGTTAAGGCTACCAACATATCTTCATTGAGTTGGATTGTAAAGCGGTAAATGGTAGACAGCACGAAGTGGGGAATCAAATTGCCAAACGGAGGTGGCGCCTCCATCATAAGAAGGTATGAGCCGCACGTTTGACTCGATTACCAAAACTATTTAGTTAGTTTTATTAGGAGACAAGCAAATGTTGTTGCTTCACTCACTAGCGAAGCATCAAGATTCTTACGCTAGATCCCTATAAGTTTTTGATTATATGCCAACTTTGTATCAGACATTGAACCTGTGATTTTTTATTTGAGATATGAGAAAATAAAATTATAAAGTGAACATATAGTAATGTATAAAATAAATATTTATATAATTAATAAGCTGGCCAAGATTTTGGCAAGTGTATTGAATCGCATGACAAATAATAAAGTCGATAAGAAGAAAGTATCGCTCTCCCATAGAGGATTGTGATCGGATTATTTTAACTTAACAAAGTTTGTATCGATTTTGAACGGTAGAACCAAATCTTTCCGTTTTGAAATTGAGGTAATATTTTGTAATAAACAATAACAACATAACATCAACACAACTCCTTTGTAATTTAGAGTGAAAATAAAATTGACTAGGGAGTAGAATCATTTGGTTTAGAGCACTTTATGCGATTGAATTCAAAACCAACACAAGCTATATTCACATGAACGCAGTTGAAGTTTTAATTCCTCTAAATTAGATTAACGAAAAATTCATTTCCTCTTAATCCATTTGATCTCAACTAACAAGCCATAATCCCTTAGGTTCTTATTAATTAAATCAAGCATAAAGAATAAAGGTTTCATACAAACTCATACCAATAGAATTATATTCCTATAACCTCTATAGATATGTCTCAACAATCTCACATACTAGTTAAAACACTCAATTTCCCCAATTGGCATGATCATAACCCAAATTCAGTTTATAATATTGATCAATTATCAAAAAAGCATTAAGAGCGAAGACGAAAGAGATCAATTAACGTGAATAAAACTTGCATTGAAATAATATAATCCAACTATATAAAGGTTTCCACAAAATTCATCTTACTCCTAATCCAAGAGGTTTAGGTGCTTATATGAGAACAAAAAGAACCAAAGCAGGAACTGTAAATGAATAAAGAGGAAGAAGAAGTACTCCATTAAAAACTCAAATCCTCTGTTCCCAAGCCCGAATTTTCTTTGGAGATTGAAGAAAAGTGAAACCCTAGAACTCCTTGACAAGCCCCACTACAGCGTTTTGAAGGTCTTAGATATCGTGAAAGAATGTGCCAATCCCTAAAAAACACGAGTTTTAAGTGATTACAGCGTAAAGGTTGACGCACTCAAGTAAAATAGGTCCTATAGAGAGAGTCCATCTATTCCAAATCTCCAATAAAAAAAAAATTGAATCCATTTATAATTCTCCGTCAATTGGATTAGTGGATCATCCAATTGGAAATATTAACAAAAATGTATAGGTTGTTAGAAGGAGATCGATTAAGCATATACAAATGCTATACCACCTAATTGCCTTATTTCCCCTATGAGGAAGTAAGAAGATTAAAGAACCCCCTGGCAAATTTCCGGCAAAACTACAACTATTGTTAAATCTCAAGGAAAATTCATTAAGCACCCGGTAGCGTCTGAGAAAGAGGTGAAATGCCAAAGCGCTTGGCTCACGGCTGCTTGTAGCGACACGATTCTTGCTCTGCAGCTCGCAAGGCGCGTGATGCGCCCGCGCCGCCCCTCTGCTCCTACGCCTTGAATTTTCAGCAAAATTCATGCTGTTCTAATCATCTCCTTGCCCTTCTTCACCTTCCAAGATCATTCATTTGCCTATACTCTCATTCATGTGCACTTAGAGATAAAAAATCATCATAGCAAACACTAATACACAAACGTTAGAATAAATCTCCAAGTGAATACATTGAATTACACAATTTAAGCATAAAATCACTTTGAATTCTCTTCATTCACGAAGCAAATCTCCAATTTAGCTTTATGAAATATTCATGTGATGAAGATTTATCAATAACTATATCACATGTGTAATTTTTTCTCCAGCATGGGAAATATAATTATATATCATTACTACCTCTGTTTTTTAGATACCGTTTAAGTAAATTGTTTTACACAAAACAAAAAAAAACAATAAACTTTGTTGTTCTTGATGAACTTATTCCATTCTGTGATTTTTCATGTGATACCATTAACTGTTTATTATCTCATTATACTTATTTCTCTCTTAAAATAAATAGTTAAGGGAATAACTAACAAAAATAATAATTAATGTAACCTTGAACTTTGAGAATAGCGAGATAAATAATGTAACGAAATTTCTCTAAAAAATAGATAAGTAAAAAAAAAACAGAAGGAAGTATAAATTACGACATTTGCTAGAAAAAGACCACAATGATGTATCCGTTTAGGACTAAAATAATGCACTCAAATCAATGAAAATATTCAGCATTTCAGAAAACTAAAATCTTTACACATGCATATAGGTCTGATCTGTAACAGGTGAAGGATTAACCCAAATATGTCCTTAGCTAATAAAACAAAAATCATATTTAATCCTATTTTTGTTGTAAGAAAATAAAAATATATTCTGAAGAATAACTCAAATCAGGTTGGGTGATCATATCAAGGTTGAATCGTGTTCATGGCTAAGTAATAACGCTATAAACAAATAAAAGACTTATTTAATTTTTAAAAAATATAAAGGCTCTATGAAACTTATTAGAAATTACAATGAGTTATTTAAAAATTATTAAAATTAGAGTAGAACATTGTTTAAAATAATAAACATTAAATAATGAAAATATTAACTATTTTAATTTATAAGCAAATTTATCCACTACATTTTTTCATTGTTTTAATATGTTTTTAAGAATATGATAGATATTAGTATATACAATATTTGAAGTTTTATAGAATTTGTATTATTTTGTATAATCTTATATACATTCTTAGTCTTATTTCATCACTCATTTGTAAAAGAAGAAATTAGAAAAATGAAAAAATGGCAATTATTTGTTTGTCCCATGAATAGGTGTTTTGATGACTATACAAAAATTTCAAAAATAGTTTTTTGAAATATTAAATAAGTATATTTCAAAAAAGTAAACATTTATGACAAAAAATATAAATTTTATATAAATATATCATAATAAAAAAAGTTATAAACGATAATTAATTTATGTTATAAAACTTAGCTTGAGATAATAAAATTAAAATATAATTTATATATTTAAAAATGTTTAATGTTTAATGTATTTAATTTCGCAAAAGTTTTTTCTTTAAGGATAAATTTTTACAAATTTAATTGCAAGATTTTTTTATGAACTGAAGGACTAAAAGCCCAAAAATAAATTAAAACCCACAAGGAAACATATGAGGAAGCGTCTGAGGTCGAGGCACATCAAAACTCTACCACAAATACTATTTATAACTAACCTACTGCATTTGCAAGATCATCTTATACCCAGGTTGGGCCGGAGTCGTTCTGAGATTTTTGGATGTTGTATGCGAATCGATAAATTGGCGCTTACTGTTTTTATAAGCTAAGTATATATATTAATTATCAAAAGCGGTGATCTTAAGCACACAAGAGATGCAAAAAAACTAGTCATTAATTGTTTTTAATACAACTTCGAGTGAAATAAAATATCTTGCAGAAGAAACGGAAAGATAAGAGTGATATTGAGATAGTTCAGAAACTTAAATGACAAACTACAATAGAATTACTAAGCAAAAATAGTTATACTTGTATCTAT